>JAQBSW010000062.1:170000-323360 GCA_029291075.1 Eudiplozoon nipponicum | reverse complement strand
TGTGCAGTACAAACTGAGGTGAACATAGAGAAAAGTCCAGAAACGAGCTAAGAAGCACCAAAGTCCAAAGCATAAACGAACAAAACTGAAATCCAAATTATGCGAGCGTCTTTTACATGTTGGCAACATAGTAGCAAGAGCTGGAAGTTAGAAATTGAATGGCAATACAACTTATCTAGCAATATTGAATCAAAAGTATAAGTAGTGGCAATATTGGGCTCAATTTTACTACACGCGCTTTCCTAATTTTTGGTTGAATCTCCTGTTGTCTGAATACGCATTCTCTCACTTTTCTGTGAACGAAAGTAAGCCGATGTTTCTTAGACAACTAGGAAACCGATGTGCCCATTTCTTTCAGAAGCCTTGACCTATTTTTAACAAAAGGTTCGGATATCAGTACAAACCCTAACGGATGAATAGCAAATTAACATAATACGCAAAATTCAAGCGTATAACATTTTCTTCATTTTGACTTGGCATAGTTTTGGCACATCTTGTCCCCTACCTGATTATCGGGTTGCGATCCGATTTGTTTGCATCCGCTGTCTTCCTGATTTATCCAAAATTTTCGATATCCGGATATGGATATCTTTTTCAATGGAAAGCACATCACCTACTAAGTTGACAATCAATATGTCAAGTGGAAATTTTAGTTTAAACTGCCCCATTTAAATTCGCAAACAAATCGGATCGCTACCCGATAATCAGATAAATGATCTACTCCCTGTCGCGCAACATGCTTCCTTTAAATCCTGTCACCTAGTATGGCATGTGTAATTCATATTTTAGTCGCTCGTGACCTATAAAATAAAATAAACTGAAACGTAGATTTCCCGTATGACTGTATTAATAGCCGATTTTAGCGAGTCCTAATTAACCAGGCCTCTCCTATGAACCCTGCTTGCCGCTGGACTCCAAATATTTTCTCCAAATGTTTCTTTTGATTAATGAAAATATGAAGCGTCGTGATCAAATGACTGATATCGCTGATAATAGCACCCGGTCACGAAATGGCTAGTATACTCCTGCTACTCCAGCCAACCACCGGAGCTGTTTCCGTAGTCTGGCAGTCAGTGTGTGAGATTAGCCTTCCCAAACAATGACCCAAACAAGGCAATCGACGTTTCACAACAAGGATCCATGGCGATCGAACATCAAAGAATGGCTGTTTGAACTCAGCACATAAATTTTGCTTTCCATTAATGGCTTTTGACGCTCAGTTGCGAATTGTTTTTTCTACAATATACAATTCTTAGTATATACTGACATATGTAAGTAATTAATGGGCCATGTGTTCATATAAAGATCGCAATCTTGATTATAATAATTAATTAAGATGTACAGGCGTTAGCATGTATAATATGTCAAGTATCCTCAGTATAAAGCCAGAACACCAATATGCTTAGCTTGAAGACCGTTGACTTGGTGCTCAGTGTAATAAGTGAGCAATTCTAGTGGTTTGAAAAAAGCAGTATCTGCAAAGCTAATACTTTCGGAAATATCAAAGTAGATTCGCCTTGCCTTACCATAGATCCTAGTTTAAAAAATCCTCGACGACTATCAACAGGGTACTATTTAGCACAATCTAATATACATTATTACAATTGTCCATACTGACGGTTCGTTATGCGTTTAGCCTCAGACCGTAACGGATGCACATTCCGAAAAACATTAATGACCACCTGAAGCTAGTCTTCTTTTCTTGTCACCAGAACAGCATCGTCACCGTATTATAGATCAACACGCCGGTCAGCACCATCGACCTCTATACTGAGGAATGCTGCGGTGATCTCAACATTGACCGCATCGACAACATAATTAAACAAAGCTGGAGCAATGAAAACCCCACGTCAAACGATGAAACTAATTGCAAAAGGTTCAGTAAGGCCCTTATTCAGAAGAAAACATGCTTGGAGTCATTATAATATGCTACGAGTAATCGAACAATCTTGACATGGACGCCATAGTTTAGCAAAGATCACCATAAATTTTAAAAAAAGACAGACACGTAAGCAGCTGAGTAGTCAAAGCAAACAACAAATGTGCCGGAGACACGCGTGACGCAACTGAAAAGTGCGACTGAGTGCATGAATTGCGTCTAAGAATTACATTCACGGCCGAAATCCTGCCAGGATTGGCCCAGTTCGCTTCTCACAATTTTCCAATCACTCTTAGGATAATAGCAGTGATCACTTTGATGAAACCCAGAGACAAATTATACCATGAGTCAGCAGGAAAAGCAGTTTCACATGTTTCTAGATGTGCACAACAAGAGTCCATTTCAACTCGTTTTGGACAGATTTCTCACACCAGATTGCGGTAATTAGTTCACGCAGCTCCTCCTAAACATCTATTCCACAGAAATTGAATTCAGAGGGGAGGCAATCAATTCCTGCGGTTTAATGATCTCTTGTGAGACTGCAAGCCTAATTCAATTCAACAAAAGTGGCATTATTGATGCCTCTTTCATTCGAGGGTCTACTTCATTGCTAACTACGCTGTTTTACTTGTGGCGGATTTACGAGATTTTGTAAGTAGTTAAAAAGATGTGCTTCAAAAACTGACGTCACCCGCTCTCCCTGGCAGAATTCCCACTGCTAATTCATCAGATCTAAGCGTACAATTTAAGTAGGTTGTTACGCTTCGGTGCTGTTTCAAACTCACTAGTGACACGAAACCACTATTATTGTTCATCCGCTGCGTGGCTGGCGGTAGAATTCTTGTGAAGCTAATGAACAAGGATGCGACCTCTTCTTAGTTTCGCAGTGGATATAGTGTTCTAGAGATGGAAAACGAGTTCACAGGCAATAGCATAGGAATACAAGTGCATGGAACTCGTGTATTTGAGCGTGGCTTCTACGACGTATACCGTGCCTATCAGGCATTAACCGATCTCTGATTAGAGGTTTTATGTAGAAAATATAATTTACTCTGATAAGTTCGCGACGATATTGGCTATTCTCCAGAATCACAGAAAGATATCAAATAATGGAGGCCCATGCACAGGAGATAGTTTTCGCTTATTCGTCAAGCAAGATTCGACGAGAAACAAATTAATAATGCTATAAAAATGGACATAAAAACTGCATGAACAATAAACCATTGAAATAATGAGTAAAATTGCTACCTTTTAAGAAAATAATTATTATTGTGGAATGCAAGCTTTAATAAAATTCATGGTACCCTTTCCATGTGCAAAGATGAAAAGATTTTAACATTTTCTCTTCAAGTAAAAAATTCAACTACCTATATATATATATATATATATATAATAAGTGGTGAGGGACACCACTGTACCAAATTCCCAGAAACATGATGGAACAAGCTTATCCTCCAAAAGGAGTCAGCCGCAGTAAAAAAAAAATATATATATATATATTGAATTCTAAACGAATAGAAAATTTAAATCTGTGGAAAGTGTGCAAAAAGAAAATAGCAGACCAATTGTGTGCAACGTCCCCAGTTGAGATGTAATGAATTACTTGAAGAGAAAATGATTATAGCATTTTACCTCATATTTGTACATAGAAATTGTACTATTAATAATAAAATTCAAATATAGTTTTGAACAAATATCATAGAAACATCTAAAACATGGTATAAAATCACGTTTGATATCAAAATAAAGACCACTCGTCTAGGTAAACGCTTGTGTTCTTAAATTTATTGCAATTTTTTTAATAAAACACTGTTCTATGCATACATATATATATATATATATATATATATATATATATATATATATATATATATATATGATGTATTGCCTGTTTATCATATGATAAAGTTTCAACCAAGATATAAGTCTATCCAATAAGCCAAATTTCGTATGTTCAACGTAACTCTGAATTACTAGAATAAATTTTCTTTCCATAAACTGCATTTTTTTGTATGGAGCAAGGACAGAACACAGAATCAACAGAAAGATAGCAAAAGAAGGCATTAAATATATACACAGATAACAAAGATAGAATTATGTTTTCGGATGACTCAACAATGATATAATTCATTGATTGCTGCGCGATAGGGAAAAGATTAATTACCTAGTTTTTGTTTTGAACAGCAACGTATTAGCATCCATTATCTTCATTTTTACTCCGGATATTTAAGCTTCCTGTTTCGATAGCCTTTTTTATCGACAAGCTCATCCAACCAAGAATTAAAAAATTATTAAGTCAAGTGGAAAATTTATTTTAAACTGCTACCTATAAACTTACTGGTAGATCTTTAAAGCATAACTGACTTTTCACTATATAATTAAGCGCATGCGTTTGCACGTGTACAATCATCCAAATAAAAATTCGTTCTAATAACACCCACAGCGTGTCTTTAGGACTGAGGAGCAACCACTTACATTTAAGTTCGTATAAATGACTAATGGTAGATCCTCTTTGCACATGCTAGAACTATTTTTGTAATACTTACTTTTTCAAATGATGTATTTACGATTGAAATTAAAGTAAGGAATGGGGCAGGATAACGTTAATACACCTGTCGCAAATTCCTTTCATGGAAACAATCTAGTTTTTAAAATAATTAGCTAAAATAAAACGGAGGCATAAAAGAAATTTAGAAATTGCCTACTAAATGAAAGATTAAATTAATATTGTAAAGAAAATGTTTTCTTGACGTAAAGATTTATTGAAAGTGTTACAATCCATAAGGATGCTAAGCTAATATATCCAATAGGATAGCAAGGAATGAAGGATGAAAACACAAGATAAACCTAAAATCAGTTAATAGATTTTTAATTAAACATTCCCTGTCATCCGTAATTAATTAATTAATGGTAATCCAACGCCCTTACTCTTTTGCTTGAAGAGGTATCCGCTTCATAATATTTTTATCACTGTAGTCCAAATAGAGCCTAGTGATTTTTCTACGGCTGTTCATTTTATTATGTCATCGCTCGAGGTATTTTCGGTGGATTCTCTAATAAATCTTGTTCTATTACGACCATCCCGGTTATTTGCGTCCTGCTTCTACTGTATGACGTGCAAAATCTTCTTTACTGGGATGTTCCTATCTGCATACGGATCCAGCTTCTCCTCTTCCACCTTAATTGGGCGCATGGTTTCACCCACATACAGGAAGCTACTGACTATACATAAAATTTCATGCACCCCTAAAGTCACTAAATAAACACAATCTCTTTGCAATTGGGAAGTGCTTTGTATAGGATAGGTTTTTGTTATCAAATCGTACATAAATTGCAAATACACACTTAAGACCTACGAGTAAGTGTAAATGAAACAACGAAAACTAAATTTACCACTTGACTTAATGAATGCCAAATTATTCAAGGGATCAGCTTACCGTTGCAGAAGGCTTACGAAACAGGAAGCCAAAAGATACGGAGTAAAAATGAAGACATCATAAACAGAAAGTTCTTCACACAAAACAAGGACCAAGAATAAAAGCAGCTCGATTACATAGAATCTAACATTAATAGAGCCAAGTAATGTTAATCAATTTGATACATTCAATGGTTAGCTTGTAAGATTATCGTGCACATTTCCATCAATGAATTAAACAGACCACCATATCTTCGAGACAAGCATTGGTCTGTTTGTAAAAATTCAAATAACACAAAGTACCCAATAATTTGTGCAATAGATTTCTAAGACGTCATATAACTAATTAACATGGTACATCATTTTAAATTTTTGTTAGATAATATCTTAGGCAGCATAGTACATAAAGAAGGTTCCAGATGTCTGATCTTAATATGAAAAGAGGTCACACTTCAAATTCCAAATCATGTAATTCGTTAGAATTCTTCATGACCAATATTTGTGCAAAAGTTATACATCAAGTCATTTTTGCGTATAATTTACACCAAAACCAGGCTTAAAATTTTAAATGCATAAATCGTCAACAGAAAGTATCACTCTACAACAGATAAGTGCACAAAAGAACAAGTGTACTTCAATCCATGCTGTCACTTACCTTGTTAGATTCAGAAATCATTTGATCTATAACCTACGTAAATATATTCCACATTAGCCAAGAAACGAATTAAATTTATAGTTATTCAAACAAGAAACAACGATAATGCTCACCTTTTTCCCCCGGTTTGCTCGTACTTGAACGGTATTTTTAATGTTTGATCGTGGCACCTCGGTATTGTTTGTGTTTCGATTGTGATTATCAGTCTGTACCGTAGGCAGGTCCATAGTTCGTTGATTCGACGTCCGCGCAGCTCGTTTTTGCGCAATCCGTTCACTGACAAGAGAGGAAAATGTTTCTGCTTCCCCTGAATCTGCAAAGGAAAACGCGACAGGTCCAGAATCTGCCTGCAGTACGCAGAAAACATCATTCAGTCGCTTATATTCGATTTCGATATAAAGCTCCTGCTCAAAAACCATTTTGCTTTGCTAAACCTCATAAAATATATAGCTTACACAAATGTTGTACATTCTAATAAAAAATCCTTTGCGATATGCATCACGCTCAAAACATAAAACTCCAAAATGTTTTTTATCCCATCTTCCATTTACGGATTCATATAAGCGTGCAGCAGTAAATGATAGAGCTTTGCATTGCTTTCCAAGTAGATTTTCTAGATTTTGTTTTTCTACTGCAGAAAAGCATTGTGAGTCCGCGTGCTTTAATTTATTCTGCAATTGAATTATGAAACACTTACCATCAGGTTTCAACAAAAAAGAACATTAGTGAACCACTAGCATTGAAAGTTTTGCCTTCTCCGATAAAAATGTATAATTTGTATTAAAATTCTCACAAGATAATTAAAAATATAAAATTATTAAAATAAGTAAAAATTCAAAATATTTTAATCTTAATAACCAAAGTATATTTGAATAAGGCCTGCTTTTGATAGATTGTATTATTTAAATCTATAGTAAACAACATCTTACCTGCATGTTCCTTCAAAAGTGTGTACACGGCATGCAGTATAATAAAACACTTGTAACGGGTTAAATTTAATAACCTAAATTTTTGTAACGGCTCGAAAAAAATTGGCTGGCATATTTTGTATATGAAATTCAAGTTCAATTTACGCGGCAGCAATGAGAAACAGGCGAAATTTGCCGTTAACCAATGGCGTGCAAGCTTTCGTTTTCAAAACTATTAAAGCAAGGTGAATTTACCATGCTAGTCAGTTTTCACGTTTGTGTTCTCCTGTGCGTTGCATGTGTGTGCTGTTTTCTACCGTCATCTACGCTGATTTTTGGACTTGCATCACACACATTGGAAATTTCAGTCACGCCAATCTTTTTGCTGCACAACAAGTGAGACGAAGCAACATCTAAATTTGATTCCTTCAGTGTACCAGTTACTGCAAGTCTTCAAGATACAACAACCCAGTCAACCAGAGCTGGTCTCAAGTGTCTTGGAACGTTTCTAGACACTGACACTCTAACTGACTTTCTCGGCATTTAAACAATAATTGATTGCGCGGGTGGTGGTAACAATTCTTTAAATCAAGTTTGCGTGCCCGAGTAAACACCAATCCCATTGTATTTAACCAGTCATCGAACAACATAACAAAACTACCGCCAGCTGTACTGACGCGTTTCGACCTCTGATTATCATCTGAGTACGACGATAAACTGACTGGCGAGGATCAAACCGCATTGAATATATATGGAAATCAAATTTAGATATGCGGCTCTCACCTCTGCAGTCTTGCATACATTGAACTTGACTGGAAATGTCGGATGCAATTTCTATGCAGTCACGAACGTAACTTTGTTGCAGCTTTTCGCCATATACATATATAGGCAATACAATTTAAACAATAATTGATTGCGCGGGTGGTGGTAACAATTCTTTAAATCAAGTTTGCGTGCTTGAAGTAAACACCAATCCCATTCTCGGCATTTGCCGGAGAACGCAACAGTACTAACTCAGCTATCCTTGGCACCTGACTTTGTTACGTCGTACGGCATTTACTTGAAGCTGGGGCGTTTACAAAATTGGTCACTGCGCCAGGATTCTGGGAACTGTACTGTTTTTTAGACTTATTGGCAAATAGCAAAACCTTTGGTATAAATACAATCGAGCGTGCTTCTTTTTCATTTTTTCTTGGAGTACAGTAAATGGACATTTACATATACCACGTTTTACTCTGGTTGTTAACTTTTCTAATGTCGAGGTCTTGTAGGCAATTTTTTGTTGGGAATTTTTTTGAAGGAAGGTGTTCTATTCAATAATTTTCTACTACGTACAAAACTGTACATCTTGGTGATCTCCGGTGCGGAAGATTCTGTTTCAACTGTAGAAGAAGAATGTGGGTAAGCGTTTCGTTTAAAAACTTTTAAATATTTTCATCTTGCTTATAAATTTATTCTTTTAAGATTCCGTTAGAATGTCAGTTCCAAATTTAGATATTGATGGTCCTGTTTTGGAAAGAGATAGCAAACAATTCTTTATGCGCGTAGACTCCGCTTTCTCCCCGTTTCCAGGTTATGACATTCATCAAAATCATTCAAAAGTTTTTGCTAAACTACCTTCAGAATTGCAGTGACGGGTTTATCCGAAGCTTGAAGCCATTAGGAAACTACCCAATCCGATTTTGGCCTCCAAAATGATATAGAATCTTTGCTGGGTCACACAGAAACTGAGCAGATAATAAATAAATATGCGCAGTTATAAATGCCAAACCTTGGCCCCATTGAGATATTAAGGGAATTGCGGAAAAGCTGGTGTAGAACCACTGTTTCTGACCATTAGGCTAGGGATTTTTTATTAAAAATCTTCCAACCTTCAGAGAAAAGTTTTCGACTCAGTGCACTCATTTTTCATCCAGGAAGCAAAGTGACTGTCCGACTTCTTAAAGATCAATTTTGGGGTCACGGGCTCAGGTAGAACGCTAAACGATGGGTGTCCGAGTGTGCCATTTGCAAGAAAAACAAAATCACACTGCACACTCGTTCTGAGTTGCAACATTTCCGAACTACTTCTCGCCTTGTCATCTTCCACATCGACAGTTCATCTGTTAAAGGTTCAAGCTTTCAGCTACCTTCTAACTATGATTGATTGGTTTACACGATGGCCTGCGGCATTACTTCTTAGCACCTTTTTCTGCAGACGAAGAAACTAACGGTTTTATCTCTGTATGGATATCCAATTATGGTGTTCCCAATGAGGTCATCACTGTATGAGGCACTTGCTTCAAATCGTATCGTTTCAAAACCACCTTGCGGTGCATGGAATGCACCTTACGCCAGACGACTGCCTAACATCCCCAACCTAACGGTATGGTAGAGAGAATGCATAGGTATCTTAACGCTGTTTTAGCGTCCTCGTCCATTAATGGCAGCTGGGTTGATGTACTACCTTTAGTTCTGCTTTGGTCACTAACATAAGAGAGTCTCTGGGATGCTAGGCCCGGAAAATCCATATATGAGGAATGATCATCTGATTTAGAACACTTAAGTTCCCTGAAATATCTTTTTAACTACAATCCTTAAGTCCACTTGCTAACTGCTCTGTATCCTCAAGATTTAATAAACCAGCCATAATATTATTAAATGTCTTGCAATTTATATATTATATTAATTAAGCTTACCAGAATACGCGGATATTTACGGTTTATAGAACCTTTTGCTTTCAAACCCTACAACTGCCTCACCCACCTGATAAACGCGGGACAACAGAAATCCAAATCGACGCTGACCACTCTATCCTTGTCAACGAGCGGTCTGTCACCCTCATCAGCCCTAGATCTCGCTCCACCCGCCAGCGGAAAGCCCCCGCACGCTTCTCCTCCCCGATCTAACCATCCCTCTCTCAAAGCGCTCTCAGCAATCCTCATCAACTGCAGGTCACTTACGCCTAAAATTAATCAACTACGAGCCTTTCTGTCCTCTAACGAGATTGACATATGCGTTCTTGTTGAGACTTGGCTGTCCCCTTCCATCCACTGTGATGATCTTTTCCTCATTCATGGATACACGTTCCTTCGTAGCGACAGAACTGTCGGTCGTGGAGGCGGACTAGCTGCCTATGTCCGATCCCTTCTTATGCCCAAACGCTTGTCGACATCGAACTCTCAAGGTTTGGAATTTTTCTCGTTTCAGCTACAAATCCTTAACCAAAGCATATCTACCTGTGTTGTCTACAGACCCCCTAATATCTCACTCATCGACGACACTCGCGGGGCCCAACTCCTTTCTACTTTTTTCTCTTTACACTCTGATCGGTACGTCGTTGTGGGTGATCTCAACCTCCCCATGACTAACTGGCATAATCTAGCTTCCGAAAGTCACCCACTGCTTCGACTCTTCGCGGATAACCTGCTACACCAATTCGTGCATTTTCCTACCCGAGGGAACAACCAACTGGATTGTGTACTCTCCAATAACGAGGTGACCGATGTTCGCTCTCGGGAAATCTTCCCCAACCTTGATCACTGTCAGGTATCCTTCCTCTTACCTCTCTTATCCTTCACCCCTCGAGAAGACACCCAATCTTTCAGACGATTCACCAACTGGGAAGAGTTCCGCCGACTCTGTGACACAGTTAACTGGAGGGACCTCTTTCTCCCAAACAATCTCTCCTCGTGCTTTTCCGAAGTCCATAACATCCTATCCTCCCACTATAACTCCGCCACCTCTATTCAACAAGTATACTCGACGAATAAGTTGAACGCTCTGTTTAAGGCACGTGACAACCTCGCACGCAACTCTCGCCTACGCACATCGTCACTTGCTCGCGCCCTCGCTCTGAGACGCATTGATGGGCTCATTAAACAGGCTATCAACAAACAAGCGCTCCACATCGAAAAACGCATCCGCTCAGCTCCTAATCCCCGGGCAAAGTTCGCCATCATCAAACACCAATTGCTGCAAAAGCCCAAAACCTCGTTTATCAACTTCTCTCAGTCAGGCGATCTCTGCTTCGCCAATGATTATCTGACTCACCTTCTCGACTCCTTTTCCACTCCCACTCCACCTGTTGAGATGTTAGACAACGGAGACACCGAGAACCTACGCTGGTTCCATGTCTCTCCGGCTTCCGTCGCCCAGGCAATTAAAAACATTAAATCTAAACACCAATTTGATCAATATGGAGTCTCGGTCAGTATGATTGCCCTTCTAGGCTGGAACGTCTTCTCTCTGATTGCAGATGTTATTAATCATTGTCTCGAAACCACCTATCTTCCCCCGGACTGGCTCAATTCGACGATCTCTCCTATCCCTAAAAATGGCACTTCTTCGATCTCATCATTTAAAGATCTCCGCCCCATTACTATCGTCCCTTCTTTCACCAAAATCTTCGACAGGATCTTATACAACCTAATCTACCCCTCCATTAAGTCTCATGTAAACTTCTATCTCCTCGATGATCAACATGGCTTTTTGAATGGCCGCTCCTCTTCCACCAACTTAGTTAGTGTTCTCGATCATTGCTACTCCTCCTTCTCTAAAGGGCTCCAGTGCACCCTCCTATTCCTGGATATTTCCAAGGCTTTTGACTCGCTGTCATTTTCAGCAATCGAATCCGCCTTACTGAGAAGCGGTATCTGCGGCAACGTACTCAATCTTATTAGTTACTATCTCCGAAACCGATATGCGACAGTAAAAGTTGGCAGTAGTCACTCGAGGCCAGCCCATATCAGATCCGGTGTTCCCCAGGGCTCCGTACTTGGTCCCATTCTCTTCAACCTTACGCTCGCGCACATACAGGTTGATGACAACCTTTTCAAACTGTTCAAATATGCGGATGACATGGTTATCGTATTCAGCAACTCCAAAACATCCAACTCCTTATCCCTTATATCGGAGCTCCTATCCTCGCTCCACTCGCAGCTCAGCAGAATCGGCCTCAAACTAAATCCCACCAAAACTCGCATAATGAAACTCTCCTCTGATCCATTCTGCTCTATCCCGGTTGCCAACTACCCCCTTGATATAGAAATAATAGATTCGGCCAAACATCTTGGCATTCACTTCTCGAAATCCCTTGACTTCTCCCTACACCTTACACACACTACCTCCAAACTCTTCAAATGGGCCCGTCTGATCTGTTTTAAGACTAACAATCCCACTCTCCAACTCACGTTATTCAAGGTCTACGTTCTGCCCCTCATTTCCTACGCCAGCGAATTCTACTGTCCTCTAACCCTCGCCTCCTCCTACACTATTGAACAGATATCCTCCAGATTTCTAAAACGAGTCTTCCCGAAATGCCAAAACTATAGGGAACGCCTTCTTCTGGCAAACCTTCTTCCGCTTTGGTTCACCCGTCACCTTCGCGTCATTTCTTTTATCCACAAGATCACAACCTGCTTACCACTCTCCAATTTTGCCCACCCCAGTCACCACTATGCCACACGTTCTAGTAACTCTTCTATCCAAGCCTACCATACCCCCACCATATTTAAAAAAATCTATCTCTTCTCCAAAGCCACTAATGTCTTCAACGCTCTCCCCACAGACATAAAACTCCTACCCCAGCACGAATTCAAAAAGGCAGCCCATCAGTACTTCTTCAACAAATTTCTTTGTGATACGACCGATTGGAAACGAAACTGGTTCCTTCTCAATCCATAACATTTACTTCACCCCAGGCTATCCTCTTTACTAACTTCGTAGGGTTAAATCCATCAGGCAGCCATCTTCCACTCTACCTCTCTTGTCTTATTCTTTTCTTCTAGATTCACTAATACCACCTCTCAGCCCATTCCTAACCCCATTATATCCACGTTGTGGATACTCTACTACGTTTTGCTCATCCAACTCTTTTCTTTCTTTCTTGTTTCAGCGGAGGACCGGAAACCCAACAGCCCTACCGATCCACCAACGGTTCGCTTCGGACTTCGACTCTCCCTGGTCTTCTTTTAATCACAATCACGTTCTACAGATGCCTGCGATCCTTGCAAGACTCGCTCGCCTCAATCCTGCCGACTCCATCAATTCATTCGTCACGACAATGGACTCCAACGGTCGACGTCTACCTCCGGGCCGCCATCTTTTCATCTTCATCTTTGTTTTCGATCTCACATTCACCTTGAAGATCTGATACTTCACGGACTATCTCCAATTGATCTTGTCTAGTCAAATGGAACTTCGCTTATATTTATTTTTCACCAGATTGAACTATCTTGATGTTAATGATAACTTTTCCCCTCCCCAACCCCTCCCCCTGCTATTAAATACTTTGCTAGTCACAATTCCACTCACCTCCACATATCCTACCCTTGATTTGCTATTTCAATGATTGGGCCAGTTGGCCTTTGATGCCAAATAAATGTATTATTATTATTATTATGATTGAGAACTTAAAACAAATATCCACGTCAATTACCTGAAGCAATTTTGTTGTTCTTTTCGCTGATAATTAATAAGAACAATAGTTGACTTTTCTACAATAATTTATTAGCAAAGATATCGTAGATGGAACCACGCAGTGTTCCGCTTGTAGAGGCCCTTTGGTCACTACCATAAGAGAGTCTCTGGGATGCCAGGCCCGGAAAATCCATATATGCGGAATGATCATCTATCTTGGAACACTTAAGTTCCTCTGAACTATCTTTTAAGCTACAATCCTTAAGTCCACTAGCCAACTGTTCTGTATCCTCAGTATTTAATAAACCAGCCATAATATTAAATTACTTGCAATTTATATATTATATTAATTAAGCTTACCAGGATACGCTGATATCCACAGATTATATGGATGATAGGGTAGTGACCTTGAAAACAAATATCCACGTCAATTACCTGAAGAAAATTTGAGATCCTTCTGAATAATGCGTAATAAGAACGATTGATAAAAGTGGATTAAAATAATTTATTAGCAAAGATATCGGAGATGGAACCACGCAGTGTTCCGCTTATGCATAACGCGTAACTAATGATTTTTTTCCATTAATTTTTCATTATTCTACGTACCAAACTTTTTAACTTTATGTGCACCACTTACATCCTATGTGACGCAACGTGACCTATGAATCCACTTGATTCATTTTATTTTTCTCACACTCACTTGTCTCACGTGTTTTTAGCTAACAATGATGTAGCATTTTGAACAGTTCAATGGTATAATGCCATCTCTGCGGCAATGTTCGAATACACCTTTTTTGTCGTTACCTTTTGATTTTCATGTGTATATCTTTACTTTGTAACGTATGGCTCACGCCTGAGCTCACACTGCCTATTTTGGTATGACCAGCTACTTAGAGCTAACGTCTTTGTGTAGCAACACTAAGTAGTTATGAACATCATATCATGGAACAGGCAACTTAAAATGCATATCTCAAGTTCATCAGTTGCACAGCGACCATTCTACGTATATCATTACCACAACGTCGAGCACACACTAGCCCCTTTAATCGTATTCAAACACACTGACGGCGTCCAGCCTGCCCAGGTTCCAACATAAAACCTGGCAACCTTGAAATCCTCACGCTGCGGCTCCCAAATCTTACACTGCTCTATTTTGCCTCACGCGGTATGACCGGCCACTACAGCTAACAATTTGTGTAGCAATTCCTAGTGGTTATTTGGCATCATATCATTGTTGAAGCAACCAACAAGCATACTTCAGCCCAGATTTACGGTTTATATTTTTTATACCTATGGGCAGAATAATAACCAGTTGCTTAACTTGGTTTGAACTCTGCCATGCATTTCTTATCAAACCTCGCCAAGAGGAATATTTCTTTTCTTTTTTCAGAGATTAAAGTGATGTAACGGCTCCAAATAATTCGCCGGCATATTGCGTAAATGAAATTCAAATTCAATTTCCGTGGCACCAATGAGAAACAAGCGAAATTTACCGTTAACCAATGGCGTGCAAGCTTTTGTTTTCAAAACTATTTAAGCACGGTGAATTTACCATGCTAGTCAGTTTAACAATAATTGTTTGCGCGGGTGGTTGTAACAATTCTTTAAATCAAGTTTGCGAGCTTGAAGTAAACACCAATCCCATTGTATTTAACCAGTCGTCGAACAACATAATAAAACTACCGCCAGCCGCAACGCACTGACGCGTTTCGACCTTCCATGATCATCATCAGAGTACGACGGCAAACTGACTATCGAGGATCAAACCTCATTGAATATATATGGAAATCAAATTTAGATATGCGGCTCTCACCTCTAGCAGTCTCGCATACGTTGAACTTGACTGGAAATGTCGGCTGCACAATTTCTATGCAGTCACGAACATTAACTGTTTGTAGCTTTTGCCACATATACATATATAGGCAATACAATTTAACAATAATTGTTTGCGCGGGTGGTGGTAACAATTCTTTAAATCAAGTTTGCGAGCTTTAAGTGAACACCAATCCCATTGTATTTAACCAGTCGTCGAACAACATAACACAACTACC
Source organism: Eudiplozoon nipponicum (assembly GCA_029291075.1). Classification (NCBI taxonomy): domain Eukaryota; kingdom Metazoa; phylum Platyhelminthes; class Monogenea; order Mazocraeidea; family Diplozoidae; genus Eudiplozoon; species Eudiplozoon nipponicum. The sequence goes on along the minus strand of JAQBSW010000062.1, from coordinate 308,053 downwards.
GCCAGCCGCAACGCACTGACGCGTTTCGACCTTCCTTGATCATCATCAGAGTACGACGGCAAACTGACTATCGAGGATCAAACCGCATTGAATATATATGGAAATCAAATTTAGATACGATTGATTTACGATTGATTTAAAGAATTGTTACCACCACCCGCGCAAACAATTATTGTTAAATTGTATTGCCTATATATGTATATGTGGCGAAAGCTACAAACAGTTTATATTCGTGACTGCATAGAAATTGTGCAGCCGACATTTCCAGTCAAGTTCAATGTATGCGAGACTGCTAGAGGTGAGAGCCGCATATCTCAATTTGATTTCCATATATATTCAATGCGGTTTGATCCTCGATAGTCAGTTTGCTGTCCTTCAATAATCAAGAAATCGAAAAGCAACATCATCCGTGCAACTTTAACACAACTGGTGACAATTCGACGACAGTTCGCCAAATGGATAGTGTTTGCAAGCTTGCAAACTTGATTTAAAGAAATGCTAGTCAGTTGTCGCTTTGCCTTCTGCTATTCGTTACGTGTGCGTGCTGTTTGCTACTGTCACCTTCGCTGACTTTTGGATTTAATTCACACACATTGGCAATTTCAGTCACGCCAATCTTGTTGCTGCACAACTAGTGATACGGCGCAACATCTGCATTTGATTTCTTCAGTGTGCCAGTTACTGCAGATCTTCAACGAGATTACTCAGCTACTCACTCAACACGGATGTCAACGCCACAACAGAAGGAACAACATCCCAGTCAACCAGAGCGGGTCTCAAGTGTCTAGGAACATTTCTAGACACTGCTACACTAACTGACTTTCTCGGCATTTTCCGGAGAACGCGATAAAGGCCCTAATAAGGGCCACTCAACAGTACTAACTCAGGCATCCTTGGCTCCTAACTGACTTTGGAAAGTCGTACGGTAACTATTTCAATCTGGGGCGTTTACATTTTCGAATTTATCCGATATATTTTAAACGCCCCGGCTGCAACTAAAAGGCCGTGCGACGTTAAAAATTTAAGAGCCTTCGATAATGAGATACAGTTACAGTGGGTGGCCCTTATTAAGTCAAGAATTGCGTTCTCCAGCAAATGCCGAAAAATTTAGGGAGTGTTGCAGTGTCTAGAAATAATTCTAGACACTAGCGGCCGGCTCCGGTTGACTGGCTGGGTTTCCCTCGTTGTCGCATCGAAGCAAGGAGGTGAGTTGCAATGAGAAGGCTCAGAATTGTCTTGTTGAAGATCTATGACAACATCGTGGAGTCTGGTACAAGTAGAGTTCCAATAAATAGATGATCGATTCATATCACTAGTTGTGCAGCAACAAGATTGGCATGACTGATATCCCAGTAACTAGGTTAAACAGCGTAAATAATGCTATTCTACAAGTCAGCGTAGGTAAACAGTCAATATGACGTGAGACAACAAGCACATGTAGTGCACATAGAATGACATTGTCAGGTTTGCTGTCTATGTGGCATGTTCGGCGTGGACGAAAATAGTCAATAAGATGGTTAGATTGTAAGAGATTGTTTACTAGTGGCGCCGTTGATGCCATTGATGCGCAGAAATTACGGTCTTCTTCTTATTGCGCCATACGTTTTCCGATCTTGATGCTCCACTGTGCCTGTTTTCTGATGACTGGCCTGTGAATTGTGTAAATTGACAATCATTTGGCAATTTTACTGAACGGCGGAGACAAATTTGACACGAATAAAAAATTCTGGTGATTATAGCACCAATTCTTTGTGTCATATCTATTAAAAGATGTCGGGGATCTAGATAGCCGCCTATTGTTATTTCGTTTTGAGTGTAAAAATGAGTCGTGTGCTCACCTGATTCAGCTCAGATCTTACTATGGCTAATCTTTGTAAAATTTTAGACATGCTCGCTATTGTCCTCTCTAAAGTGGTGATCCTATCATCCTGCGGGGAAAGAGAAAACGATGACGAATATAACTTATGTTCTAAAACTCTAAATTCTAATTCTCATTTCGCTGATAAGTTATCTATGGAGAGAAAGTTGGGGAGCTGTCTGGCGGACAATTTTAATGACTGAGGAAGGTTGTCAACAAAAATAACCTTAGCTTCAAGATCACAAATATTGGTTTTATACCAACGTTTTTGAAATTCTCTTAAATTCTTGATGGGGCCAAGGTTTGGCATGTCTAACAGCGCATACTTATGTATTTTCTGCTCAGTTTCAGTGGGACCCAGTAAGGATTTCACTTCACTTTGGAGGCCCAAAATGGGGTTGGCCAGTTTCCCAATTATCTCAAGCTTCGGATAAATCCTTTGCTGCAATTCTGCTTGCGAAAACTTTTGAAAATTTTTTATGAATGCCATAATCCGGAAACGGAGAAAGCAGTCTACGCGCATAAAGAATAATTCACAATCTCCATCCCATACAGGCACATCAACATCTAAAATTGGACCTGACATTATAACAATCTTACGGGATCTTACAAGCCTAAATTTATATCAAAGTCAAGCGAAAATAATTTCATCAAATGAATTGAAAATTTAAATCGTACGCGTCATAAAAAATTCAACTATTAACTAAGCCCTTACCAAAAACTGCTTCCACAGTTAAAACTGACGAGATCTGCATCGACGCACGCAGAAAATTGACGAATTATGCTCCAGTAAAAATCCGAATTCAAATATGTATCCACAAGCGTAAAGTTTTGTGTGATTTAACAGATTAAATGTGCTTTCATAAAATCACAAATCGGTTTCCACAGTTTTGCTCGATTTACTGATTAAATCCACTCATTGACACAATTTGTATGTAGCAAAGAAAAGTGTTGAACGACAAAAAACTTTTCAAAAATAATTTGCTTCCCAACGAAAATTACCTAGAAGACCTGGACTTAAAACAGATTCACAAAGAGACAGAAGAAAAGGGGGGTTGTGTGCTAACGTCGATTTACTATCTTCCCACGATAATTAATAAAAAAGAAACACAGTTTATTGTATTTATGCCAAAAGTTTTGTGATATAAAAACAAGTCTAAAAACAGTACTGTTCTCAGGATCCTGACACGATCGCTAATATATAAATGTCGTGTAAATGCAAATAAATGTCGTGCGACTTTACAAAAAAGTCAAGAGCCCTGGATAATGAAATAAAGTTACTTGAGTGGCCCTTATTAGGGTCGGAATTGCGTTCTCCGGCAAAGGCCGAGAAAGTAAGCCGGTGTTGCAGTATCTAGAAGTACTCCTAGACACTTGAGGCCGACTCTGGTTTATTGGCTTAAGTTCTCTTTTTGTGGCGTCAAAACCAGAGGTGAGTTGCTGCGTGAAGATCTGGCACAGGTAGACGTCAAACAAATAGATGATCGATTCGTATGAATTGTTGTGCAACAATAAGATTGGCATGACAGATATCCCAGTGACTATGTGACACAGTGTAAATGAAGCTAGTCCAGTTGTAACACACGGCTCTGTGTTACAACCCAACGAAGTTCAATTTTTACAAACGCTGTGCTCTTTAAGGTCAAATATTCTAACTCTGTCTTTAAACAATATTTCCCTTAGCTGTGATTTTAGGAACAAACTCGTTTAGTCTCAAGCAGTTTTAATCGATATTTCTTGAACTGCAATTTTATGTGTAATTAATAGTGCTTTTATAAAAGAAAGAGAACCGCGCTCGAAACGGAAAAAACACGCGGTGGACTATTGTGTTATAGTGAATATATTTCGCTTAGTTGGCATATGTAACACACGGCTCCGTGTTACAACCCAACGAAGGTCAATTTTTACAAACGCTGTGCTCTTTAAGGTCAAATATTCTAACTCTGTCCTTAAACAATATTTCTCTTAGCTGTGATTTTAGGAACAATCTCTTTTAGTCTCAAGCAGTTTTAATCGATATTTCTTGAACTGCAATTTTATTTGTAATTAATAGTGTTTTTATAAAAGAAACAGAACCGCGCTCGAAACGGAAAAAACACGCGGTGGACTATTGTGTCTCAGTGAACTTATTTCGCTTAGTTGCAGAAGTTACGCATTGGATTTACTGTGTTTAACTATCCGAACTTCAGAGAATAATGGATTAATATAATAACCTGAGGATAAAACACTGAACTAAATATTTGTGAGTTTTTTTGTCATTGAAGTCGTTATACGGATTACACCGAACATTTTTCTTTATAACATGAATCATTTTAACTTTTGTTGTCTAGAAGACGGAAAATTCAGTTTAACTGTGAATAGTGTTAAAGAACTATTTTGCATAAAATCTGTTTTTGCAGCTGACCAACATATATTCAATTTGAACTAACTGTGAATTATATTACTACTTGCAACATTATATCTAATATACGTATGACCAGATGTTTTTGCCTTCTCACATCAACCATCCGAAAATGATCAGAGACTGATTAGACGCACGGGTAATAATAATAACCACCATTGATATGTAGTAGGGGTACAAAATCAGGAACGAGATAGCAACAGCGAAAAGTACCCCTACATTATGGTGCCCCGGTTCGTCGAACTCACAGCCAGTAAGGAATTAATAAACAGCTAGATTTTGAGAAATTCAAGCACTTTCAATGAAGGCCACTACACACGTTATTGCCTCGGAAACGTCTGCACATACCCGCGCACAGACGCGACGTTCAAATGGGCGCGGTCACCCTCAACAACTCAGGAGGATCCGCCCATGGAAGGTTCGGAAGACGGGTGGGGTCAGCCTCCTCGGCGGCAGCAGAGGCTGAGCACCCCAAGATTGTTGGCCACTCCACGTCTGATGGCTCGAAGCACGTTGCCTTCGCGATAGAGCGCAATCAAACTATTGTCTTTACAGCAACGGCTCCAATTAAGTCATGCTTCAAACGCCCGAATGCCAGCCACTAATCTCATCGTCGGTTGCCACTATCAACATACTTTCTCATCCGTGACGCAATCTCTGGCGAATGAATTGTCATAGACACTGGATCAGATGTAAGCTCACTACGCCACAATTATCTCGAACCAACCCACCCAGTCGACACCAACAGTCTGACCTGCGCGAATGGCTCCAACATAGCGACGTTTGGGGTACGAGTACACACAATCTCGTTCTCCAACTCAAAATGATGTTTCAAATATCCGTTCATCATCGACAACACGACATGAAACATCATTGGACGTGACTTTCTCGAACACTTCGACCTAACCATCCGTCCAAGAACGCGAGAGATAGAGGAACCAGTATCAGTGTTGACAGAACCAAAATCAGTCGTTACACGGCATGACAGAGCAATAACACTTCCTGTAAGGTTAGCCCCCTTCATTGTGTACTAATTTTCACTGTCGGGGGGGTGTATGTAACACGCGGCTCCGTGTTACAACCCAACGAAGGTCAATTTTTACAAACGCTGTGCTCTTTAAGGTCAAATATTCTAACTCTGTCCTTAAACAATATTTCTCTTAGCTGTGATTTTAGGAACAATCTCTTTTAGTCTCAAGCAGTTTTAATCGATATTTCTTGAACTGCAATTTTATGTGTAATTAATAGTGTTTTTATAAAAGAAACAGAACCGCGCTCGAAACGGAAAAAACACGCGGTGGACTATTGTGTCTCAGTGAACTTATTTCGTTTAGTTGCAGAAGTTACGCATTGGATTTACCGTGGTTAACTATACGAACTTCAGAGAGTAATTTAATTAATGTAATAACCTGAGGATAAAACACTGAACTAAATATTTGTGAATTTTTTTTCCATTGAAGTCGTTATACGGATTACACCGAACATTTTTCTTTATAACATGAATCATTTTAACTTTTGTTGTCTAGAAGACGGAAAATTCAGTTTAACTGTGAATAGTGTTAAAGAACTATTTTGCATAAAATCTGTTTTTGCAGCTGACCAACATATATATTTAATTTGAACTAACTGTGAATTATATTACTACTTGCAACATTATATCTAATATACGTATGACCAGATGTTTTGCCTTCTCACATCAACCATCGGAAAACGATCAGAGTCTGATTAGACGCACGGGTAATAATAATAACCACCATTGATATGGAGGACGAGTACTAAATTCACGAACTAGAAAACAACCCCGCAAAAGTCCCCAACAGTACAGTACAACTAATTGCACATATTTATGTGATGTGATATCTTTTTATATTGTACATTTTCAATTTTTATTATTTGATGGAACATGTGTGGTTTGAATCCAAATAAAGATATTCTATTCTATTCTATTCTAAATAAAAATGAAATTTTACCTATTACATCATCGAAAAATGACTGTCCTCAGTGTATTATACGACAGATATCAAATGCATTTTTAATATGCCACTCATTTGAGTAACAATTTGTAACAAAATTGTATGTATGCCTGCTAGGAGCAGAGTACATTTAGGTTATACAAACACATAACATATAAAACTAGGGAGAAGTTTAAAAGTTCCCGTAAATCAAACCGTTGTCCCTATCATTATTGTCGTCTTCTATGACATCCTCATCGGTGAGATTGTCATAGTAAACATTGTTAGCGGTGTCTTCAAATAATGAATCCAAGCACGTGTATCGTGTTAACTAATATGGCTTGCGTAGCCAGTCTCGGAATATGTGAAGGAATACAGTAAATAAAGATTAGTAGTTCTTCGCAATTTTTACATCTTGGTGATCTTGGCATCTTCATTCTCATCGCCATCAATACTTTCGTGTTGTAAATCAGGTTCGTCACCTTCATCAGCAATGTTATTTACATTTTCACATTGCTCGGTCTTCAGATCCTTTTCAGGGTCCTTGCAGATATCAAAGGCCCTATCACATTGCAGCATTTTATGGAATTTCTCGACAAAAAGCACCATCTCTAAATTTGGCTCCATCTCATACGTTCCATATTCAATCAGAGCATGCAGATTGACACAATGGAAATCGAAGCGACCACTACGAGCTGCTTTGTTCGGATGTACAAGCACATTTAGTCTATCCCCCAAACGACAATATCATTCTAATCGCCGAACTTTTTCTAAGATATTTGTTTTGTTTGAGATTTTCCATTTGCTCACACGTTCTTATTATGCTCGGGTAACCAAGCGGATGATACTAGACCGCTTTTACACCGTCACGCTGTATATGGGCTCGACTTCTTCAGACAGTAATTTAGAATCAATCCAATTATTTGGCCCACCGAATGCAGTGCAAGTTAAGGAATCACTATTTTGTGGCCCTAAGGAGAAACTTTAGTGATGTTGACTTGATATTGCTGTGAACATCAAGAGGACCAGAGCAGACGCGACTGTCTAGAAGTCCCGGTTACTTTGTGATGTGTATTTGCTTTTTCCGTTATCGTTGGGCAGATTGGTTTCAGCCGGTTGATAATCAAAAGCAGGATGTGACGAAGTATATTTTGATAGCCTCGATGAGACTTGCCGACGATATATGCGCAACACCAACTAGCTGGCTACCATATTAATCGAATTAATAAATTAGGCAATTAAGACTGCCTTGAAATGCTGCGGCGAGTTTTTATGTGACTGAATGCAGGTTGTGTACAACAGCGTGGTTTAACATCTTGCGTTGATAGACACCAAAACTGCGAGGTGACATCGAGTGCAGATGTCAAGCAAGTAGGTGTGTGGAGTAGCAAATGCTTTGCGTTTGCTTAGTCGAAGCATTGCAGATAAAACTTGATTGGTTAATAGCCATGTCCGATTGCGTGCTTTCTTATTGGCTTAATACTAACCAATATGAATGCGTTTACTAATTTAAATTAAATTACAAAATTTTTCCGATTTGGTTTGACATAATTAAACAATTTTCTATGCGATAAAAAGGAAAAGAAAAACTTCCTCCTCTTGAGATATGAATAATACAGTAATTTTGAAAACAATAAAAAAACTGGTTAATGATCTGCTTATAGGTTAATGAAAATATTTCGTAATATTCTCATGCTAGGATGGTGCATACTTGCTAACTTCTACATCATTGGCATGTTGCTAACTAACTAATAGTTGTTGCTCTTCAAAATGTTAGCTATTTTGATCTGTTACACTACGTTTATTAAATTAAAACTTTGTTGATAAAGTTTGAAAGCCGCAGCGTTAAATCGAAAGGTGGATTTTAATAGGCGAAGCTGTGTGTAAGATGGTTTTCCCAGGTAAAGTCGATCACTGTTAATGGGAGAAGTTCGTTGAGACTAGTAAGTCTAGTGTATGTTGGACTTCGTGATCCATGATACGCAATATGCTGGCCTTTTTGAACATTTAAAAAATGTAAAACTAACCAGGCATACAAAATATAATGATATGTTTGATACGCTGGGATGTAATTTTACTCGTTTACCAAGAGGAGCGTTTGAGAAGGAGATCATTAATAATATATAATTGAATACTATGGCTTGTTTTCAAATTTATAAATCGTAAATCGACTAACTCTTTTCCTGAGTAAACCCAAGAAATTACCTAAGGTTGCTAAAAATTAATGAATAAATCAATCACTGATTGTGCAGGCTATGATAACAATTATATAAATTAAATTTGTGAGTTTGATATGAACCTCAAACCCAGTATATATATATATATATATATATATATATATGTATACATATATATATATATATATATATATATATATATATATATATATATATATAAATGTGTTGCGCTAAGCATTGTATAAAGTAGCAAATGCAATTTACCTTCATTATTCAGAATTAATCAAGATCTCCATAGAATTTGCCATGGACGGGACTCAAACAGGAGCACATTTGCATTGGAGTCTGAGACTACTAACTGTGCTACCCAGCCACACAAAACAAATTAAGTTATATAATAACTTAAGTTTTTGATTCTCCATTCCTTTAAGTGGAGCTATTATAGCAACTCTTCAGGCATTATATCCAATCCAACCGCACGGAATTTATCATTATATGACCCAAATGTCAAAATTCTGGATAAAAGACAAGCCACATAGCCTTCTCTTAACGAAATTTTAACCTAAATTCTGAACTTATTATATTAATTGAAATCGTATATAATGTGATGCTGAGAGGCGTAAAGAATGGCGATCCGAACACTGGTTCGAGTAGTTTTCGGCAAAATTCCGAACAGTAGTCGATGAGTTCTCAATTAGGATACTTAGTTTGTATTCACAAATATATACTGAATTGGTGTTTATATAAAGTCCGTAATTGTTAGCTTTTACAAATATGACAATCCAAATCATTCCAGGTGGTGTTTTGTCTGTCCTATAATGACAGATTACGGGTTGCTGGTTGGAACTGTGGGTCGAAATAAATGCTCCCTAGGCTCGCTTAAAAACAAGATATTTTATAACTTAAAATTCTTTGTAATGTGCGTTAGGGTAAGGTATTTGTTAGAGAACCAGACTCTGAAGCAAAAGTGCCTTGTTCAAACTCTGGCTGCGGGAAAATTCTGGAAAGTACTTGACATTTTTCTGAAAAGTACAAAACCGGTCTATCGCTTTAACTGCATTTACTATCTCTTACAACGCTTAATTTATATTGATAGAAAAGGTAATATCAACAAATTTTCACGGAGTGAAATTCAAGAATGATCGAGACCAGAAATATACGTTTCTAAAGCGGTAAGGTGATTTCTCCACACAACAGAGTAACTGTAACCTTATCGTTTTTGGACAATAGTCAGTCACTGTCCTACTCACGCATACCTAGTCATACTTTAATGCATATTTTGATTTTATGAGTTGTCGGGACCGATAGCCTTCGTTATAAAATATTGCAGTTATTATTATTATGATTCTTATTATTAATACCATAAGTAATATTATTAAAACTTATAATATTACTAATATTGTAGAATATTTCTTTCGAAGTTACACCGGCTTTGAACTCTAAAAGGCCCCAGTTCCAAGCAAATGCCGTACGACATTACAAAGCAGTAAGGTTCTAAGACGGCTGAGAATTAGTAATTTAAATCAAGTTTGCCAGCTTGAAGTAATCACCAATTACATTGTATTTACAGTTAAATACTGTTTGTTGCGAAGATCTAATATATATGCAAGTATGTATTAGGTGTTGCAAAATTAGTTCAGTTGTGACCAGAAGGATAAACGGAAAATATAATCTCATGCACATCAAGGCCAGAGTGTGTGGATTTACTGGAGTAACAGGTGTTCAGAAATTGTTGTTATTCTCAATTTCGGTGACTTTAGCATAAATTAATATCCATCAGGTCGGTATCATGTACCGACTCGGAAACCATAGTGTTAGTACAATGTACCTTTTTTGTACAATAATGGTGGTATCGGTTACTAACACAATAGCCATAGTATTAGTATCCTTTACAGACTCGGTATATATATTATACAGTGTGAGTTTGCGTTGAATTTGCATTATCGTAGACTTTATATGATGTTAGCTTCACCATTGCAGGTTTACACATTCGTCTAGGAGATTGTACCGTCCTATTATTACACATTCTTTGACCAAATATATAGTGGTTAAAGCGCGTAATACCGGCTCCTACTGATGAGTCGCCAGTAAGCACGAAACGAATGTGCATGAGATTATACTTTTCGTTCATGCTGCCTTTGGTTTATCCTTCTGGTCACAACTGAACTAATTTGTTACTAGGTTCGCAACACCTAATACATACTTACATTGTATTTAACCAGTCGTCTAACAACATAAAAATTACCGCCTGTCGCAACGGACTGGCGCGTTTCGACCTTCTATGATGATCATCAGAGTAGGAGGGCAAAGTGGCTAGCAATGATCAAACCACATTGCATATATATATTGAAATCAAAATTAGATATGCGGCTCTCACCTCTAGTACTCTTGCATACATTGTACGTGACTGGAAATGTCGGCTGCACAATTTCTATTCAGACACGATCATTAGCTGTTTGTAGCTTTCGCTGTATATATAGACAATAAAATTAGACAATTAATAATTGCGCGGGTGGTGGTAACAATTCTATCAATCAAGTTTGCGAGCTTGACGTAAACACCAATCCCATTTTATATAACCAGTCGTCGAACAACATAGCAAAATAAGCGCCAGTCGCAACGCACTGACCCGTTTCGACATTCCATGATCATCATCAGAGTATGACGACAAACTGACTAGCGAGTATCAAAGCGCATTGCATATATATATGGCAAGCAAAATTAGATATGCGGCTCTCACCTCTAGTAGTCTTGCATACATTGTACGACACTGGAAATGTCGACTGCACAATTTATATGCAGTCACGATTATTAGCTGTTTGTAACTTTCTCCACACACACACACACACACACACTATATATATATATATATATATATATATATATATATATATATATATATAGACAATACACTTAAACTGTAGAGGTATTTTGTGGGGTTGCTATCTCCCTACATAGAGATTGTAGCGGCTGTTGAGATCCGTGCTTACGATCAATCCCCGGCCTTTTTCCGATGGGTGATGTGAGAAGGCTAATTCGAATGATCACATATATATTGTACACAATGTTGCATGGAAAATTCATAGTTAGTCCACATTGTCCGTGCTCTAGACGGCAACAAAACGAAATACTGTTAATACAATTGAATGTCTTATATAAAATTCACAGTTAAACAAAATTGTCCGGGCTCTAGACGGCAAAAGAACGAAATACTGTTAACAAAGTTGAGTGTCTTATACACAAGTCACAGTTAAACAAAATTGTCCGTGCTCTAGACGGCAGCAAAACGAAACACTGTTAACAAAGTTGAATGTCTTATACACAAGCAATTATTCTTTCACAAATGTCTGAATTGTGATGAATACATATAACCCATTGAAAGTATAGGATGACATAAATAAAGTCACTGGTAATAGTTGGCACTGATGATGAATAGACTAAAATCGTATAAAAACTTCAGTGAAAAAACTTCACAAATAATTAATCCACTGTTTGCTATGGTTTTAACACATTTAATTATAATAATCCATTGTACTCTGAAATTCGGGTACGTAAATTAGATACGAACAATAAATCACTTGTATACTGTGAATAATCCAACGAAGAATAGAAATTCCACTATGACACTATAATCCACCGCATGTTCCCTGCGTATTGCGCACGGGGTTTATATTTAATAAACAAAACCCTATTAATTACAATTAAAATTGCAGTTCAAGAAATCTCAATTAAAACTGCTTGAAACTAACAGGGATTGTCTCTAAAATCACAGTTAAGAGAAATATTGTGTAAAAGCAGAGTTAGATTATTTGTCCTTAAAGAGCACCATATTTGTCAAAATTGAACATCGTTGGGTTGTAACGCGGAGCCGCGTGTTACAAAACAACAATTGATTGTGTGGGTGGTGTTAACAATGCGGATTGATCTTTGATAGTCAGTTTGCCGTCATACACTGATGATGACCATGGAAGTTCTTAACGCGTCAGTACTTGTGACTGACGGTAGTTTTGCTACTTTGTTCGACGAATGGTTAAATACAATGGGATTGGTGTTTACTTCAAGCTCGCAAATTTCGTTTAGAGAATCAGTACATTTGGTGGTCTTTGTTGTGGCCGGAATTGCGTTCTCTGGCAAAGATAGTGTAGCAGTTTCTGGAAGCATTCTTAGACAATTGAGACCGGCTCTGGTTGACTGGCCGATGTTCCTTCCGTTATGAGGTTGAAATAAGCGGCGAGAGACTATGTGGAGTCTCAAAATTGTTTCGTTGAAGATCTGAGACAACACCGTGGTAACTGGCACGCATAGAGGTCCAATAAATAGATGTTGCTTCGTCTCACTAGTTGTGCAGCGACAAGATTGGCGTGACTAAAATTGACTCTGCATGTGAAGCAAGTCCAGAAGTCAGCATAGGTTAAAAGTCAGTATGACAGAAGACAGTACGTACACTTAGTGCGCAGCAGAAATCAAACATGACTACTGACTAGCATGGTTAATGCACCGTACTTATATATTGTTGAAATCGAAAACTCGCACGCCATTTGTTAACAGCAAATTTCGCTTGTTTTAATGGCTGCCGCGCACATTAAATTTGAATTTCATTTACGCAATATGTCGGCAAATTGTTCTTGAGCCGTTACAGAACAAAGTTCAAATAAAATACTGAATTTTTATTGGTTGACAGGATGAGCACATGATGATTTTTGAATCGTGTAAAAAACAATATTCATAACTCACTTTACCTTGCAATATATAGGTACTGCTTTAATCTCGTTTTGATGATTGGGCAGTGTAAACTGTTGATTACACTCATCTCTTACTCTGAGTTGCCGCGAACAATATATTTATGATATTTAAAAAAATTAATGTTATTTCATTTGTCTCATCCTGCATTTGTCACGGATAATATGTCATGGCGTACAACAGGCATCAACAAACGATTGTGTCAAGAAAAAGAAACTAGCGAATGTATGCTTTACATTGTTGCCGCACATATCATCAGCAAGACTTACCGTGGCACTCATAAGCGTTTCTACCGCATCCTGCGAATGCTATTATACTTTATGTTCTTCAGAAGAGACTCGATTAATTAGAAAACCTACAACAACCGCCTTTGCCACTAACTAGACTGCAGAAACCGAACGTAAATTTTAACAGGACACTTATGCAGCCGTGTCTGCCCTGTGGCAATTGCAACCCATATTTTATTTCGGTAAAGGCTTCTGTAACCGTCCAAGAACAATTCGCCGATATGTTGCGAAAAATGCAATTCAAATTTAGTTTGCGCGGCACTAATTAAAAAAGGCGAAATTTGCCGTTAACCAATGGCTTGAGAGCTTTCGTTTTCAAGAGTATATAAGCACGGTGAATTTACTATGCTAGTCAGTTTCACGTTTGTCTTCTGCTGTGCACTACGTGTGCATGTTGCCTCCTGTCATACTGACTTTCACCTACGCTGATTTCTGGACTTACTACACACGCAGAGTCAATTTCAGTCACGCCTATCTTGTTGCTGAACAATTAGTGAGACGGAGCAACATCTAATTATTGGACCGTCACGCGTGCCAGTGTGCCAAACTGGAATGTGGACGCAGAATTTTTTTCCATTTGTCAAAACACATTATTGATTTTACGAAAGTGCGGAACTGTGACTTGTGATTTTGTAAAGAACTAATTTCATCTGTTTTCTGTGCTAATCCCGTCTGTTTCAACTGTGGAATCAGATTTTGTTACAACTATGGAAGCAGATTTTGGTTACGCGTTTCGTTTCACGTCTTTTGATATATATAATCTTGTTTATAAATTTATGCTTTTAAGATCCCGTAAGATCGTTGGAATGTCAGGTCCAATTTTAGATTTTGTTTTTCCTGTTTGGGATGGAGATTGCAAGCTATTCTTTATGCGCGTAGACTTGGCTTTCTCCTCGTTTCCAGATTATGACATTCATTAAAAACTGTCAAATTTTTTCGCTAAACTACTTGTTATGTCCACCTATGTTGGATGGTCCATGTGCAAGTATGTCGTCTGTGTTTATTATTAGTGTATCGTCCAGACGAGACTTAATTATGCCTAATTCTGCAGTTAAATTATTCATTTGAGAAGTCAGTCCCTGAATTAACGTTTCCAACCCAGCAGAAGCCATATTAAATGTACCAAACATGCTTTATTTGTTCTCAATAATATATAGAATTTTGCTCGCACAACGAGCATCGATTTAATAAAACAAATTTACAAATATTAATTAATTTATGTTCACTTCGGCTCGAAGTCTGCTTTTATCATTGGGCTGACTGTTTCATTCTTATACGGGCGCTTCTGCGAGGATTTTCTGTTGAAATAATGTCTGCTCTAGATAAGACCCTTTGTTCATTATTTGTCGTAAAGATGGCTTTTGCCACACTAATTTCGGAAATGCAGCGATGGATTTATCTAAAGCTTAAGGCCGTTATAAAATTACCCAATACTATTTTGGTCCTCCAAAATGAAGTAGAATCTTTGCTGTGTCCCACTGAAACTGAGCAGATAATAAATAAATATGTGCAGTTAGACATGCCAAACCTGGATCACATTGAAATTTGCGGAAACGTTGGTATAAAACCAATACTACTGATCATGAGACTAAGGTTGTTTTTATTAACAATCTTCCCTAGTCACTAAAATTAATCACCACACAGCTCCCCAACTTTCTCTCAATAAATGACTTATCAGAGAGATGCGAGTTATAATTTAACGTTTTGGAACCTAAGTTAAATTCGCCATCCCATTGTCTTTCCTCACATGATGATGACATCTCTCATTATTCACCAACGTAAAACAAAATAGATCTAGTCTGAGCCACCATTGTAGTCGTTCACGTGTGTTAAATTACCACAAATTGCTCCATTATTACACAGTTGAATCGTCCTTAATTTTGAATTATATAATGCAAGCAAATACACTTCTAGCGATAGTACAGTTAACTCAATCCAGTTTAAACTTTTTCCATAGGTTCAGTGAATATTTTGAGCTAGACAACTGACATTATTACGTGACCTGTGAATAGTAGAGCGCTTTTCAAAACTACAACTTCTTTAAACTGAAACAAATGCCAAAGAATAATTCCGGGATTTACCTCCAACTGAATTTGTTGAGTTCAAGTGAGTCCGTTCTGATGAACAAGTTTCATTATAAACGGTTGATGTTCAAAAAAAATTTAGTGATGTAGTTGACAAAATAATTAAATCCGTAGGTGTACTTCGCAAAAATTATAATCGACGAAACCTTTGGAAGAATCAGTCTTAACGTAAACTATTACACAGCTAATACTATGGAGCTCAAAATTTTCTTAAAAATTAATAATACATTTTCAGGTGAAGCAATTGATCAAATTGACGCACAAATGCAAAGTTTTGCGATATATATTGTAACGCACGGCTCCGTGTTACAACCCAACGAGTCTCAATTTCGTCAGATCCGGTTCATCTCAGGGTCACATATACTAATTCTGGTTTTAGAAAATATTTCTCCTAACTGTGATTTTAGAAACAATCTCTGTTAGTTTCAAGCAGTTTTATTTGAAAATTCTTGGGCTGCAATTTTATTTGTAAATAATGGTGTTTTGTTTAAAAAAACACACCCGCGCGTAAAACGCCGGTAGCATGCAGTGAATTGCTTTTTCTAAGCTGTCAAAGCCAGGAGTTATATTTTGTGTGCTCTTCATCAATTATCAGTGACTCTAAACTATAATGCTAAAGTATTCTGGATTTATTTATCGTGATTTATGACTTTCTACTTTTGTTCCTAGATAACTTTGTTTTATCAATATTTCATTTTGTTGCCGTCTAGAGCACGGTCTATTTTGACTAACATTGAATTTTAATTTGCTTTGTAATGTTGTTCATAATACATTTGTGATAATTCGACTTCGCTTTCTCACATCGCGACACTGGAAATAATGGGAATGAAGCCAGCTAGAATTCAGACTGATTACAAGCACGGCCCACGAAACCTATTTCTTCCGACGTCAGCTACCAGTCATATGTAGGAATATCATAGCATCAGTAAATAAACCGCTACACCAAAAAACCACCTACATATATTGCAACCCCACCTACAATATAAAGTTAATTTAAGAGAAAATATGTAAGGCAATTTTTTCTTCGTGAATTTGGAGTAAAACGTGTGATGATAATAATCTTGTGAAAATTAGATATTGCTATAGTAGCCCAAACTGTACGACAAAAAGTCAACTATGCAGAAAAGTAATTGTGCAACAATGATGTTAATCAAAGTTGTTATCTTAATATAAACACCTGACCCATCATGCATATACATTTGTGAGTAAAAACTAAATATTTTTTAAAGTAGAAAAGGAAATTTATCCAGTAGACTGGTTTATACCTTTTTAGCTTTATCATTGTGGTGGGACAAAATAGAATTATATTTAAAGTCGAACACTCCCAAACATATAAAATGTCTAAGTTTCTATGTCATAGAATGAGGAAATATTCGTAGTTCTTAGACCATACACTGCTGAATTCATAACATTTGGTTGAGATGGTCGATAGATAAGCGAGTTTAGATATGGTGTTAATGTACACCGTTATAATAGTACCCGAAGTACAAGACTATATTTAGCGTTTCCTGGTTGATCATGCGGTAATCTTAGAAGGAAGTAAAATGACGATGAGACATGTCATGGAGATGATGATTTTAAAACGTCTAGGCTTCAAGGAAATGTCGTACGACGTCACAAAGTCAGTTAGGTGCTGAGAATAAGTATTGTTAGGGGACTTTAGTAGGGCCGGTATTGCGTTCTCCGGCAAATGCCGAGAAAATTAGTTAGTGCAGCAGTGTCTATAAATACTCATAGACACTGGTTGACTGGCTGGTGTTCCTTCTGTTGTGGCGTTGACATCAGCAGCGAGAGACTGTGTGAAGGCTGAGTAATGTCTCGTTGAAGATCTGCAACTATACCGTGGTGACTGGAACACGTGAAGGTCCAATAAGTAGATGTTGCTCCGCCTCACTAGTTGTGCAGCAACAAGATTGGCTTGACCGAAATTGACTCTGTGTGTGAAGCAAGTCCAGAAGTCAGCGTAGGTAAGCAGTCACAGTGACAGAAAACAGCACTTACATGTAGAGCGCAGAAGAAATTAAACGTGATTACTAATTGGCATGGTAAATACACTGTGCTTATATACTCTTGAAACCGAAAGCTCACATGCCATTGGTTAATGGCAAATTTCGCTTGTTTTAATTGGTGCCGCGTAAAATAAATTTGCATTCCATTTAAGCAATATATCGGCGAATTATCCTTGAGCCGTTACATCGCTTTCCTCCCTGAACAAAAATAAAACATTCCTCTCGGCTAAGCTTGATAAGAAATGTGTGGCAGAGTTTAAACCAAATTAAGCTGTAAGCTTCGCGTTACAACCCAACGAAGTTCAATTTTAACAAATATAGTTTTCTTTATGGTCAAATAGTTTAATTCTGGTTAAACACAATATTTCACTTAACTGTGATTTTAGCAACAATCTATATTAAAGTCAAGCAGTTTTAATTGAGAATTGTTGAACTGCAAATTTAATTGTAATTAATAGGGTCTTGTTTAATAATAAGAGACACCCGCTCGCGATACGCAGGTAACATGCAGTGGATTTATGTAACTTAACGCTCAAACCCAGGATTTAATCATATTGTTTATTGTTACTACTCTTATACCGAGAGGGCAATTTGTGTTGACAATATTGATAACTCAAAACCTAGCATACAGTGGATTATTGTAACAACGCAAAACTTGAATTTAATTACAGTGTTTATTGTTACTACTTTTACACCGAGATGGCAACTTGTGTTGACAATATTGATGACTCTCAAAACCTAGCATACAGTGGATTATTGTAACAGCGCAAAACTTTGATTTAATTACAGTGTTTATTGTTAATACTCTTCAACCGAGATGGTAACTTATGTTGACAATATTGATAACTCTCAAAACCTAGCATAGAGTGGATTATTATAACAGCGCAAAACTTGGATTTAATTCCATTTTTATTGTGACTACTCTTAAACCGAGATGGTAACTTGTGTTGACACTATTGATAACTCTCAAAACCTAGCATACAGTGGACTAATTATTTGTTGTGCTTATTGTGACTACTTTTACACGAATTTTATATTTGCTTAATAACATTTTGATTAATAAAACAATGACTTGATGATGTGGCCTTCTCAAATCACCCTTCGGGAAAGGGTCATGCATTAATCATGAACGCGGATCGTAATAACAGCTACCAGATATTTTGTAGGAGGACAATATCGCACTGAATAAACAACTAGCTCGCAGAACCTCTTACATTAGCTACAACACCTCCTACATAAATGGTGCCCCATTTTGTCGAACTCAGAGCCAACAAAGAATTAATCAGCATCTAGCCTTTGAGAACACCAAGCACTTTGGATGAATGTCACGCAAGAGTGAATCCGGTAAAGCAGGAAGAACACAAGAAAATAAATCCTGAGCCACAAATTACTTTAATTTACTCTACTGCGATTGACTCCTTTTGTAGCATAAGCCGGCTCCATTGATATCCCGGATTATGCCTCTCCATGCCGGGTGGTTGGCAGCCATTTCGGAACATAAAGAGGGCCAATGACGCTCCAATTGACTTGGACCATAAACATTGCGTAAACCAAGGAGTTCCACGTCTGATTTGATTGTTGCAAGCTATTTCTTCAGTTGCCCACCTCGGCGGCGGCGCCAGTTTGTACATTGATCTGGGTTCATCACCTGCCGTACCTGTTTGTCTTCTGGTTTGCGTAGTACGTGCCCGAACCATTGAATTCGACGATATTGGATCCAGACGGATAGTTGTATGATGTCACCGCATTGGTGACGAACAGATGCGTTCGACATCCGGTCCATCCATTTTGTCTTTGTGATGTACCTGAGGCACCAATGGTCGAATACTTCAAGCTTTTTGGAGTCCTCAGAACGCAATGGCCAAGTCTCACAGTTATACGGTAGCACAGGGTGAACAGTAGCCTGGTAGACTCGGATTTTCGTTTCGAGGCTGATTTCACTTCTTCTCCAAAGTGAGTTCTTCAATTGTAAGTAAGCAAGTCTGGCACGGTCGATGCGTGTTCAGACTTCATTCTTTGCTTGACCAGTTGGAAGCATTTTTGAGCTAAGGTACGTAAAATCGTCGACTGTTTCGATTGGGCTGTCGTACATCGTGAGCTGTTCATCAGATGAAGATACACCGATGGCGAAGGCTTTCGTTTTGTCGGCATTGATTTCCAGACCAACGGCTGATGAAAACTGGGCCACTTGATCCAAAACGGTTTGCATGCTCCCAAAGCTGTCAGCAAGGAGAACAACATCGTCTGCGTAATCAACATCCGTCAGCCACAGGTTATTTGATACTTGAACGCCTCGGAACCCAGTTAGCGCGTTGCTCAGAATCCAGTCAACCGCATAATTGAACAATATGGGTGACAAGGGACATCCTTGTCTAACCCCTGTGTCCAGACTGAATTCATTCGATTCTTCACCGTAAACACGGACTCTGGCTTTGGCGGCTGCATAGTAGGCCTTGATCAGATTGACGAGTTTTATGAGCATTCCGTCGAGCAGCATGATGTTCCATAGGGAGTCGCGATCAACAGAGTCAAAAGCAGCTCGGAAATCAATGAAACAAGCGACGGTTGGTTGTTGAAATTCGTTGCGATGTTCCAAAACTCGCCGTAAAGTAAAGATCTGATCAACACAGCCTTTGCCTGGGCGGAATCCACCCTGATTGGGACGGGTACGGGCATGCCGCTCATTACAGAAGCGGTTCAATAGAATCGACGCAAACAGCTTGGATGCGGTGTTGAGAAGACTGATACCACGGTAGTTTTCGCATTCCATCTTCACCGGGGGATTTCTTGTTCTGCATGCCACAAATCACAGCAAACCACTCTCTCGAGATCACAATTCTCGAAGACAGCTACACGATGACGCGTGAGGACGATGAGACACTGCAATGTATACTCGACAGCACACACACACAAATAACATGAAGTCCAGCTCAGGAAATGCAGGAAGCCCGGTGGCGAGCGCAGCAACCAGCCGCACTACCACATGAACCCAGTACAAAATATGCAAATTCAATCCAGACTACCCTGACGAGTGGGTCGACGATGTTACTTTATTGGCCAAGGTGTCCAATATAACAGACGAGGGCTCAATTTTTTTGAGGGCTTGGAAGACAATCCCAATGTCTTTCAGACGCGGACTTAAAGACATCTTGCATCACTACATTGAGGAAACATGTTCGCAGCCAAGGCAGAGCCTGCAACGCGCCGTCAAGCGCGCCTGAAACCAGATTGGAAAGGCAGGCTTACAGAATTGACGAGCCAGATGTCCCTAGGTAGCCACACACCTGCCGATTTATACAAGGAGATGGAGCAGAAAGCCTCTTAATTCAACTCTCCCAAGGAAATCTCGATGCGACTATTCATTCAGAAGCTTCCCACGGAACTCCAAGAGATGGCCACGTTCCTGCGCGTATCCGTTGAAATGCAAGACGACGTACTGCCGCCACGTTTAGACAAGCGGTGGAAGAAACACCACTGCAGCTCACCTGCCTCAGAGCAAGGCTGCATCACCTCTCGACTGTCCAAATCTCAATCCACATCATCATCAGCCCGAACTAATGTCACCAATAAGCGTCTCATCAGTCTACTCGAGAGCCTCACCGTCAGGCCAGATTCGGCCTCAGTCGATGCCGTCCACCATAGACGTGACCAGAGCAAGCGTGACCAGCGTCGACCACCATCCCAAAACAGCACCAGGAGGTCGATGAGCAGAGGCCGGACACAGAGGCTGCACATTCCCGCGCACAGACGCGACGTTCGGGTGGGCACGATCACCTTCGACAACTCAGGATGATCCGCTCATGGAGGGTTCGGAAAACTGCTGGACTCAGCCTCCTCTGCGGCAGAAGCGGCAGATCACCCCTAGATTGTTGGCAGCCCCACGTCTGATGGCTCGAAGCACGTTGCTTTCGCGGTAGAGCGCAATCAAACCTTTGTCTTCACAGCAACATCTCCAGTCAAGTCATGCTTCAAACGCCCCAATGCCAGCAACCAGTCCCATCTTCAGTTGCCACTATCAACATCCTTCCTTATCCGTGACGCAAACTCTGGCGAATTATTTCAAATAGACACTGGATCAGATGTAAGCTTACTACATCACAATTATTTCGAACCCACCCACCTTGTCAACACCAGCAGTCTTAGCTGCGCCAATGGCTCCAACAAAGCGACGTTTGGGGTACGAGTACACACAATCTCGTTCTACAACTCAAAAAGATGTTTCAAATATCCTTTCATCATTGCCAAGACGACAAGAAACATCATTGGACGTGACTTCCTCGAACACTTCGACCTTATTATTCGTCCAAGAACACGAGAGATACGCACTGCCGACAATCAGTTGCCATCATCAGCGCTAAAACACACGACTCGCGCTGAAGCAGTCTCATCTATACAGCAAATTCCTCCAGTTCTACATGTACCACAACTGGACGCTGTTTTAAAGCGACATGAAGAGATTTTCAAACCTTTATAGTTTAAGCCCGATCACAAGAGTAAGCGTGCCATCACAGCTCATCGTATCATCTTATCAAAGCCACTTCCTTATCCTCCCAAAGCACGTCCATTGGTACCACACAAACATAAGGCCGCCGAGCAAGAATTCGCCATGCTATATCAACAAGGCATCTGTACAAGATCCAGCTCACTATTTGCGTCGCCTGTGGTAGAAGTACCGAAGAGCGAACCCGGAACATTCAGGGTGTACTGGGATTATCGTATTCTCACTTCTTGCACACAGTCTGATTCATACATCCTGCCAAATCCAGCTGACCTACTCAGATCTGCTATCGGTCAGGCTGTGTACTCAAAACTCGACATAGTGAAAGCCTACTATTAAGTGCCGATGGACAAAGACTCCGTATCCTATACTGCACTCAGCTTCACCGGAGGTGGCAGTCACGAATATCATTATATGCCTTTCGGTCTTAAGAACGCATCTCAAACATTTCCACGCGTTATGGACGAAATACTAGATGGTCTACCATTTGTAATTCCCTACTTAGACGACATTCTGGTATTTTCCAACTCAATGTCCGAATATATGCAGCATATTAACATTCTACTCGCATGTGTTGCAGACTATGGCCTCCGACTTTATGGCAACATATGTGTCTTTGCACAAAAATAAATTGAATTCCTTCGTCATCAAATTTCCGAGAAAGGCATGATACCTATACCTGCTAAGGTTCGTACCATTCAAGATCTAC
This sequence comes from Eudiplozoon nipponicum, assembly GCA_029291075.1. Lineage (NCBI taxonomy): Eukaryota > Metazoa > Platyhelminthes > Monogenea > Mazocraeidea > Diplozoidae > Eudiplozoon > Eudiplozoon nipponicum. The sequence goes on along the minus strand of JAQBSW010000062.1, from coordinate 285,338 downwards.
AGCGTCCAACCATCGTTTGAGCGTTACGACGATTCTTGGGCAAGATGAACTACTACTCTTGATTCGTACCTTGTCTTGCCAAGGTTCTGGCACCTCTTCACAAATATCTCGTGCAAGAAAGCAGTTTTGTCAAGAAATCACCACTGATTCAGCTCAACGTGGACGACATGCAGGCTTACGAGGATGCCAAAAGGGCTTTATGCAAAGCGACCATGTTACATTCATCAATGGCATACACCGACTAATCGCATTCTACCCGCAAAAACTACAACCTTGCGAGACACGATATGATACATTAGGGAAAGAGTTACTCTCAATCTACCGGTCGATCCTACACTTCCATACCTTTCTGGATGGCCGAAAGTTCAAGATCTACACCGACCACCTTTATTTACTCTCGATGCTCAGAGGAAAGAAAGGGTATTTATATTCACGACGTGTCAACTCACAACTTACACGAATACACGAGTATGAATATGAAGTCACTCACATGAAAGGATCAGAAAACCTAGTTGCAGACTCCCTGAGCCGTCCTGCAGAACTCTGTGCTTCTATCCTGTGTCCTTCATCTAAAAGTACTCAGGAATTGCAAACAGCACAGCAAGATGATCTATCACTTCGGACATATGATGTGAATCGCCTGAAAACATTTGATTTTGATGAAACTCTGCTAAAGTTGGAAATAACTAGCGTGGGCCCCCGGCCGTTCATACCTGACAAACTCCGTCACAAGATCTTCGAAATTTGCCATTCAATGAGTCATCCATCTGGCGAAGCCTCAGTGGAAATTTTACCGGAACTTATTTTTGGCCTGGCATGCGGCGAGATGTTTAGAAGTGGTCAAAACAATGTCTAGAATGTCAGAAATGCAAATTGACGAGACACACCAAAACGGCGCCACAAGTCATCCAAGTGCCCAAAGTACGGTTCATGCACATATACGTTGATCTGGTAACCTTACCGGCCGTGAACAATATACGCTATCTACTGTCAATAGGAGATCGCACCACTCGATGGTATGAGGCCATACCTCTGCCAGACATGAAGCAAGACACTGTCAGTTATGCTTTAGGGCTCAATTGGTTCACTCGGTTTGGTGCTCCAGCTGAAGCGACAACCGATCGTGGCGCACAGTTCACTTCCCTACTGAAATACTATGGTGTCAAACACTCCGTGACCGCCGCTTATAATCCTAGAGCAAATGGTTTCGTCGAAAAACCACGCCGAAAACTGAAAGCGGCGCTCAAGGCTAGCCCAGAAGAAAATTGGCTTGCAGCTTTGCCGAAAGTACTCCTATCAATGCGTACAAGGCCTTGAGAGCCGATCAAATGTGAAATGGTATTTGGCGAATTTCTACGGCTGACTGGCGAACTAGTCCGATACCGATGAACGATCCCGAATTTCTGTTTCCACTTCGCAGTTACATACAGTATAACGCTCAGAATCGGCCGATCTGTCCTACACGCCAGCAACATGGTCAAATCTATAAACGCAAAGATTTTGATAGCTGCAAATGGTTCGTCGTCAACAACGACATGGATAACAGGATTCTAGCCAAACCGAAGCGCGGTCCTAATCGGGTGTTAGATCGACGTCAGAATTGCATTATTTTGGAGATTAGTGGGAAAGCTGAAGCTGTCTCCAAACACAGATTATCCCCAGCCGACGTTGATCCAGATTGCCCGCTGTTCCACGATGTTGACTAATCAGGTGGCAAAGATACGATTATTCCACCTCCAGACGGTTTTGCTGACCACGGGATGCCGCCCAACATTTCACCAGCAACGGAGCCAACTGACGCCGTTACGCCACCGCGAGATATAGAGGAACCAGAGTCAGTGTAGACATAGCTAACATCAGTGTTTACTCGTTAGGGCAGAGCCATAACACCTCCTGTAGGGTTAGCCACTTTCATTGTGTAATAGTTTTCATTGTCGGGGGGTTGTATGTAACACGCTGCTCCGCGTTACAACCCAACGAAGTTCAATTTTGACAAATATAGTTCTCTTTAAAGTCAAATAGTCTAATTCTGGTTAAACACAATAATTCTCTTAACTGTGATTTTAACAACAATCTATGTTAGTTTCAAGCAGCTTTAATTGAGATTTCTTGAACTGCAAATTTAATTGTAATTAATAGGGTTTTGTTTAATAATAAGAGACACCCGCGCGCGATACACAGGTAACATGCAGTGGATTTATGTGACTTATCGTTCAAACCCAGGATTTAATCATATTGTTTATTGTTACTACGCTTATACCTAGATGGCAACTTGTGTTGACAATATTGATAACTCTCTAAACTTAGCATTCAGTGGATTATTGTAACAACGCAAAACTTGAATTTAATTAGAATGTTTATTGTTACTACTCTTATACCGAGATGGTAACTTGTGTTGACAATATTGATAACTCTCAAAACCTAGCATACAGTGGATTATTGTAACAACGCAAAACTTGGATTTAAATACAGTATTTATTGTTACTACTCTTATACCGAGATAGTTACTTGTGTTGACAATATTGATAACTCTCAAAACCTAGCGTGCAGTGGACAAATTATTTGTTGTGCTTATTTTGACTACTTTTACACGATTATTATCTGTGCTTATTAACATTTTGATTAATAAAACGATTACTTGATGTTGTGTCCTTCTCACATCGCCTTTCGGAAAAGGGCTATGGATTAATCATGAACGCGGATCGTAATAACAGCTACCAGATATTAGGTAGGAGGACAACATCGCACTATATAGACAACTAGCTTGCAGCAACTCTTATATTAGCCACAAAACCTCCTACAAATCAACTGGTTATTATTCTGCCCATGGCTTTAAAAATATACCGTAAATGCTGGACTGAATTATTCTTAATGGTTGCTTCAACAATGATGTGGTGCCAAATAACCACCAGGAGTTGCTACAAAAATTGTTAGCTATAGTAGCTGGTCATACCGCGTGAGTTTTGGAAGCCTCAGGGTGAGGATTTCAAGGTAGAAGTTGCCAGGTTTAAGTTAAAATCTGGGCAGGCTGGATCGCCGTCAATGTGTTTGAGTACGACTAAAGGAGCTAGTGTGTTTTCAACGTTGTGTTCATGATATTCTTAGAGTGGTCACTATACAACTGATGAAGTTGAGATATGCATTAAAGTTAGTCTGTGCCATGATATGAAGCCGATAACTACTTAGTGTTGCTACACAAGGCATTAGCGCTTAGTAGATCGTCATACCAAAATAGCCAGTGTGAGCTCAGGTGTGAACCATACGTTACAATGTAAAAATCTATACATGAAAACCAAACGGTACCGACAAAATGTGTATTCAAACATTGCCGCAGTGATGGCATAATACCAAAGAACTGTTCAAAAATGCTACACAATTGTTAGCTAAGAACAGCTGGATATACCACATGAGACAATTGAGTGTCATAGGGCGCAAGTGGTGTGCATAAAGTTAAAAATTTGATACGTAGAATAACGAAAAAATAATCCTTTAAAAAATTATTATGTGTTATGCAAAGCAATCTATTGCTAGGTTGAGAATGTAGGCAGATAGAGCCTAAGACGTGTGTTGAATGTTGTCTGTTCCCAGGAGCAAGCGCTTCGATAAAACGTTTCAAATTGTCTATGCTTATTGATGTAAGTATTGCACATTGCATAATAATGAAGTATTTTGGCTGTCTGAGCAAAATCGGGTAGTGGTGCAACAGCAGTGTCATTGCAAATGAGTATTCTCTTGCAGCTGTAGAGCTGCGGGTGAACGAAGACTGGACGAGGCGTATGTCTCGGCCTCTGTTCAGACATGTCACCGAAATGAAGTCAGAGGCAAGTTGCTTTCACTCGTGGGTCATCCTGTGTGCTTAGTAAACGTGGGAGCTGACTAGGCAGGCGTAGATCTATGCCATACAAGAGTTGTGACGCAGACGTTTTAATGGATTCACAAGCGCGAGAACGCATGTCAAGCAGAACTAGAGTTAGTGCATTGACCCAGTTGTCATTAATGGACGAGGATGCTAAAGCAGCTTTGAGTTTCCTATGCACTCTCTCTATTATACCGTTAGATTGGGGACGGTAGGCAGTCGTCTCACGTACGTGCATCCCATAAACTGCAAGGTGGTTTTGAAACGATCCGATTAGAAGCAAGTGCCTCTGTCAATTATGACCTCATTGTGAACACCGTAATGGGATATCCATGCAGAGATAAAACCGTTAGTTACTTTGTCTGCAGAAATGGTGCCAAAAGGTAATACAGCAGGCCATCGTGTAAATCTATCAATCATTGTTAGAAGGTAGCTGAAACCTTGAAACTTCGTCAGATGAATTATGCCGATGTGGACGATGGCTATGCCAGAAGTAGTTCGGAAATGTTGCAACTTAGAAAAGTGTGCCGCGTGATCTTATTTTTCTGGCAAATGGCGTAATCGGAGAACCATCGTTTAGCGTCTGCCAGATCTTCGAACCCAGAAACAAACTGTAAGAAGTCGGACAGTCGCTTTGCTTCCTGGGTGAGAAATTGAGTGAATTGAGTCGAAAAATTTTCTCTGAAGGCTGGTAGGCAGAACTGGCTTGTTAGGCTGTCTACCCGTGAAGTAAACCACAGGTAAGCCTTCTCAGAGACGGCAACAGCACTTGGTGGGTTTACGGGCTACTGATCTTTAAATGTCACTGTCACCGCGCTGTTCCGTTCGCAGGAGGTATGGCGTTAGTGCAGGTTCACTGAGCGTTACGGAGTTTTGTTCGCCCTTGACATGAAAAATGTCGAAGTGCCATTCATTTAGACGTGAAAGCTGTCCTTCTACTATTGCAGGTTATTTGAAGATAGCTGAGTTCGCGTTTTGAAGTGCGCTAACTAATGATGCATTATCTGTGAACACAACAAATCTGCTGCTGCCAATGATGCTGATAAAATGGAGCACTGTGTCGTGGATGGTGAGGAGTTCTTGACCGAAAGTGGAGAGTACGCGAGTAGAAACTGATAGGCTTCCGAACTCCATCGATCTCTCGTTCCAACGTGACTCTAATGACGAACTCAAAAGCATATGTCGTGAGTAGAATTGGTCGTTTAAGAGTTGGATGCATTAGCATTGTAGCATTTGCTAGTCTAAGTGATTCCACGTCTTCAGATGACCAAGTAAAGACGGAGTTCTTGCTAAGTTCTTTTCGATTCCGCAGCTGCCTTCACAAAGTTAAAGTTGTGTTGAAAGGCTGGGAAGGATCTTGCGATAGTAATTTAGGACTCCCCAAAAAGTCTTCGGTGACTTGATATTCCTAATTGAATTCGCCTTGGAAGTCAAAGTTTGAATACCTTGTGGAGTGATACGATGCCTTAGGAAGTCCACGGATGTAGTTGCAATCTGCGTCGTCTCACAATTGATCTTGAGTCCGTGGTTAGATAAGTGTGAGAGGACATTCGTAAATGTTTGGCATGAGATCACCATTATTTCATTGAGATATGACATACAGTAAGAGGCGTTGTCGCGAAGTATGTTGTCCATGAATCTTTAAAATGTCTTTATAGAACACGTTTGTCCAAAAGGCACGTAAAGATATTCGAAAAGGCCAAACGAAGTGATGATCGCAGTCTTTTCAATATCTTCTAGCGCTACCGGGATGTGTTGGTAGGCTTGTCTGAGGTCAATAACTCAGAAGAAATTGCTGCCGTTGAGCCTTTTAAGTAAGGTGTTAATATTGGAAATAGGATATGCATGACATTTTATTACTGAATTTAACTTTCGGTAATCACTGCAGCCTCTGTACGATCCGTTTGGTTTGGAGACAAAGTGCATTGGTGACACCCATGAACGTTTTGATGGTCTGATCATTCTTTCTACCAGAAGCCTTGAAAATTCCTCTTGGGCAGCTTTCAGTTTATCAGGGGCCAGTAGTCGCTTCTTGAGTGTCCTACTGTGACGATATTGTGCATTACGTTGGAGAATTGTACCTCTGACTTGCTGAGATCAAAAAGCAACTTGTGTTCTCTAAGAGCTGCTGATTTTGCTGCTGAATGATGCACTGGGATTGGATGAATAACCTGTAACTCCAAACACTCGGAAGAAAGTGTCCACAAACTTTGAGAACTGAGACTACTTAACCTGTGTCTACGAAGAATTCTTCGCCAGTTCTGAAAACAAGAAGACGCAAAGTTCGTTGGGCTGTTTGGCCGGGTCATGCAAACAAGTAAGCTTGTAGGGGTACTTTTCGCTCTCGCTTTCTCGTTCCTGACTTTGTACCCCTACTACTTCTCAATGGTTGCTATTATTAGTACCCGAGCATCCAATCAGTCTGTTCCTTTTCAGATGGTTAATATTAGAAGGCCGAAGAAAGGTTTCACGTATATATTCCACACAATGTAGCACATATAAATATAAAGTGATTTATGTCTATAAAGCGAAATGTTTAGCACAAATGTCTGGATTGGCATGAATATAGTCATATGATTGAAAATACATGATAATATGAACATAGTAAAATGATTTGTGTTCATAAAGTAAAATGTTTTGTGTAAACCGTTTAAAGATTTAAATGACAAACAACTCACAAATGTTTTTTATAGTAAACAATCAATCATTTTCATAGTAACGAATAATCCACCGCGTGATCCTCTCGGATCGCGCGCGGTTCTGTCTATTTTATAAAAACACTATTAATTACAAATAAAATTGCAGTTCAATAAATATCGATTGAAACTGCTTGAGACTAAAAGAGATTGTTCCTAAAATCACAGCTAAGAGAAATATTGTTTAAGGACAGAGTTAGAATATTTGACCTTAAAGAGCACAGCGTTTGTAAAAATTGACCTTCGTTGGGTTGTAACACGGAGCCGCGTGTTACAAGCTGGTGATTGCGATTGACATTGTCAGTATGGCTGTGTATGTCGCATATTTGGCGAGGGCGAAAAGAATCAATAAAAATGTCAGATTGTAAGCAATTGCTTCCTTGTGGCGCCTTTAATGCTATTGATGCACAGAAAGTACGGTCTTCTACTTTCTGCGCCATATGTTCCCCGATCCTGATCCTCCACTGCGCCTTTTTTCTGTAACCTTTCCCGTCAACTGTGGTAGGGACAGACTTGACATGAATAAAACAACTTCTGGAGGTTATAGTGCCAGTTCTTAGAGGCATATCTGTTAAAAGATTGTGGGGATCCAGATCGCCGCCTACTGATATTTCGTGTTTTGTGTGTAAAATTGGGTCATGTGTTCAACAGATTTAGATCAGATTTTCCTATGGCCAATCCCTCTAGATCCTATCATACTGTGGAGAAGGACAAAAGGATGGCAAATTTAACTTAGGTTCCAAAAACCTAAATTATAACTCGCATCTCTCAGGTAATCCATCTATTGCGAGAGTGTTGGGGAGCTCTCTGGCGAACAATTTTAGTGATTGGGGAAGATTGTTAATAACAACAACCTGAGCATCATGATCAGAAATATTGGTTTTATACAAATTCTCAATGTAGTCAAGGTTTGGAATGCCTAACTGCGAGTACTTATTTATTAATTTCTAAGTTTCAGTGGGTCCCAGCGAAAATTCTACTTCATTTTGGGGGCCCAAAATGGAATTGGGTGGTTTCCTAATAGCCTCAATCTTCGGATAAATCCGTCGCTGCAATTCTGTAGATAGTTTCGCCAAAACCTTTGACAGTTTTTGATGACTGACATAATCTGGAAACGCGGAGAACGCGGCGTCTATGGGCATAAAGAAAAGTTCGCTATCTCCATCCCAAACAGGGTCATGAATATCTAAAATTTGACTTGATATTCTAAAAATCTTACGGGATTGTAAAAGCATAAATTTATAATCAAGATAAAATGCATAAAAAACGTGAAATGAAACGTATCCAAAATCTGCTTATATAGTTGAAATTGACGGGATGATCACAGAAAACAGATGAAATTAATAATTTCACAAAATCAAAAGTCAAATTTCTGCACTTTCGTACAATTAATAATGTGCTTTCACAAAATCAAATAAACTTCTGCGTCCAAATTTCAGTTTGGCACACGAGATCACAAAGGTGTACAGTTTTGTACATAGCAGAATAATTTTGATTGGAACACCTTGCCTTAAAAATTTCCCAACGGTAAAATTGCCCACAATACCTCGACCTAAGAAAGATTCACAACCTGAATAAAAGGTGGTATTTGCTAACGTCAATTTGCTTTACTCTCAAAAAATAAGTCATCTATTGAGAGAGTGCTGGGGAGCTGTCTGGCGAACAATTTTAGTGATTGGGGAAGATTGTTAATAAAAACAACTTTAGCCTCATGATCAGAAATATTGATTTTATACAAACGTTTTCGCAATTCTCTTAAAATCTCAATATGTTTAAGGTTTGTCATGTCTAACTTCGCGTATTTATTTATTATCTTTTCAGTGTCAGTGGGACCCAGCGAAAATTCTACTTTATTTTGGAGGCCCAAAAATAGAATTGGTTAGTTTCCTAATAGCGTGAGGCTTCGGATAAATACGTTGCTGCAATTCTGTAGGTAGTTTCGCTAAAAACTTTGACAGTTTTTGATGACTGTCATAATCTGGAAACGTAGAGAACGCGGAGTCTATGCGCATAAAGAATAGTTCGCTATCTCCATCCAAAACAAGGACATGAATATCTAAATTTTGAGTTGACATTCTAACAATCTTACGGGATTGTAAAAGCATAAATTTATAATCAAGATAAAATGCATAAAAAGACGTGAAATGAAACGTATCCAAAATCTGCTTCCACAGTTGAAACTGACGGGATGATCACAGAAAACAGATGAAATTAATAATTTCACAAAATCAAAAGCCAAATTTCTGCACTTTCGTACAGTTCATAATGTGCTTTCACAAAATAAAAAAAAAATTCTGCGTCCAAATTTCAGTTTAGCACACGAGATCACAAAGGTGTACAGTTTTGTACGTAGGAGAAAAATTTTGATTGGAACACCTTCCCTTAAAAATTTACCAACGGTAAAATTGCCCACAATACCTCGACCTAAGAAAGATTCACAACCTGAATAAAATGTGGTATTTGCTAACGTCAATTTGCTTTACTCTCAAAAAATAAGTCATCTATTGAGAGAGTGCTGGGGAGCTCTCTGGCGAACAATTTTAGTGATTGGGGAAGATTGTTAATAAAAACAACGTTAGCCTCATGATCAGAAATATTGATTTTATACAAACGTTTTCGCAATTCTCTTAAAATCTCAATGTGTTCAACGTTTGTCATGTCTAACTGCGCGTATTTATTTATTATCTTCTCAGTGTCAGTGGGACCCAGCGAAAATTCTACTTCATTTTGGAGGCCAAAAATGGAATTGGGTAGTTTCCTAATAGCCTCAAGCTTCGGATAAATTCGTCGCTGCAATTCTGTAGGTAGTTTCGCTAAAACCTTTGACAGTTTTTGATGACTGTCATAATCTGGAAACGTGGAGAACGCGGAGTCTATGCGCATAAAGAATAGTTCGCTATCTCCATCCCAAACAGGAACATAAATATCTAAAATTGGAGCTGACATTCTAACAGTCCTACGCGATCTTAAAATCATAAATTTATAAGCAAGATGAAATGAAACGTATACAAAATCTGCTTACACAGTTGAAACAAAATCTTTTTCCATAGTTGAAACTGATGGGATGATCACAGAAATCAGAAAAAATTCTTTCACAAAATCAAAAATCACAGTTCTGCACTTTCGTACAGTTAATAATGTGCTTTCACAAAATTAAAAGCAATTCTGCGTCCAAATTTCAGTTTAGCACACGAGATCACAAAGGTGTAAAATTTTGTATGTAGGAGATAAATTTTGAATAGAACATCTTTCCTTAAAAAATTCACAACAATAATATTTCCCACAAGACCTCAACCTAAGAAAGATTCACAACCTAAATAAAATGTGGTATTTGGTAACGTCAATTCACTGTACTCTCAAAAATAAAATGAAAAAAACAGTCGATTGTAGTTATGCCAAACGTTTTGTGGTTTGCTAATTAATCTAAAAAACAGTACTGTTTTCAGTATCCTGGCGCGGTCGCCAATTTCTAAAACGCTCCGGTTTTAAGTAAATGCCGTACGACGTCACAAAAACAGTTAGATGACAAGATGGTTGAGAATAGTACTGCCGGGGCCCTTGTTAGGGTCAGTATTGTGTTCTCCGGCAAATGCCGAGAAAGTTAGTTATTGTAGCAGTGTCTAGAAATACTCCTAGCCATTTGAGACCAGCTCTAGTTGAGTGGTTGTTGTTACTTCTGTTGTGGCGTTGACATCAGCGGTTAGAGTCTGTGTGGAATCTCAGAATTGTCTCATTGAAGATTTGCGACAACACCGTGGTGACTGGCACACGCGAAGGTAAAATTAATAGATGTTGCTCCGTATCACTAGTTGTACAGCAACAAGATTTTCGTGACTGAAATTGACTTTGCGTGTGATTTAATTCCAGAATTCAGCGTTGGTGACAAGTCAGTATGATAGGAGACCGCACGCACACGTAGTGCACAGCAAAAGGCAAACGTGAAAGCTGACTGGCATTGTAAATTTACCGTGCTTATATACTCTTGAAAACGAAAAGTCACACGCCATTGGTTAACAGCAAATCTCGCCTGCTTTAATTGGTGCCGCATAAATTTAATTTGAATTTTATTTACGCCATATGTCGGCGATTTGTTCTATGAGCCGTCACAGTATGTGTCCTCCACTTTTCCGAAGTCCATCAAATCTTATCCTCCCACTTTTATTCTGCCACCTCTATTCAACACATACACTCGACGATCAAATTTAACACCTTGTTTAAGGCACACGACAAACTTGCACGCAACTCTAGACTACGCACGTCATCACTTGCTCGCGCCCTCGCACTGCGACCTATCGATGGGCAAATTAAATAGGTTATCAACAAACAAGCGTTCAACATCGAGAGACGCATCCACACAGCTCCTAACTCTAGGATAATGTTCGCAGTCATCAAACACCAATTGCTACAAAAGCCCAAAACCTCATGTATAAACTTTTCTCGGTCGGATGACTCCTGCTTTGCCGACGATTATTTAAATTATCTCCTCGACTCCTTCTCCACTTCCACTTCGCCTGCTGAGATGGTAGACAACGAAGACGCTGAGAATCTACGCTGGTTTAACGTTTCACAAGCCTCCGTTGCTCAAACAATTACAGACATCAAATCTAAACACTAATTTGATCAGCACGGTGTCTCGGTCAGCAAAATAGCACTTCTTGGCTGGAATCTCTTCTCTCTGGTTGCCGATGCTATCAACTGATGCCTTGAAACTACCTATCTTCTTCCGGAATAGCTTGATTCGACGATCTCTCCTAACCTAAAAAATGGCAATTCGTCGATCTCATCATTCAAAGATCACTGCCCAATTACTACTGTCTCTTCTTTCACTAAAACCTTAGACAGGGTTTTATACAACCTAATCTACACTTTCATTAAGTCTCAGGATAACTTCTAACTGCTCGACGACCAATATGGCTTCTTGAATGGCCGCTACTCTTCCAACAACTTAGTCAGTGTCCTTAATCACTGTTAATCCTCTATCTCTATAGGTCATGAATGCACTCTCCTCTTCCTAGATATATCCAAGGCTTTTGATTCTTTGTCATTTTCAACAATTGAATCCGCCTTATTGAGCAATGGTATCTGCGACAACGTTCTCAATCCTATCAGTTACTATCTCTGAAACCAATGCGCAACTATAAAAGTCGGAAATAGTCACTCGAGGCCAGCCCTTATCCGATCTGGAGTTCCCCAGGGCTCCGTACTTCGTCCTATTCTTTTCAACCTTACACTCGCTCAGGTACAGGTTGAGGATAAACTTTTCAAGCTGTTTAAATATGTGGATGACATAGTCATAATATTCAGTAACCCCACAGCATCCAACCCTTCTTTACCTCTTATATCAGAGCTTTTATCTTCGCTCCATTCGCAGCTTAGCAATATCGGTCTCAAACTAAATCCCGCCAAGACTCGTTTGATGAGACTCTCCTCCGACCCATTCAATTCTCTCCCGGATACAAATTATCCCGGTGATATTGAAATAATATATTCGGCCAAGCACCTTTGTCTCTATTTTTCAAAATCTCTAGACTTCTTCCCACACCTTACACAAACTACTTCCAAATTCATCAAATGGGCCCGTTTGATCTGCTTCAAGACTAACAACCCCACTCTACAACTCACGCTATTCAAGGTCTATGTCCTAACCCTCATTTCATATGCTAGCGAATTCTACTGTCCTCTCACTCTGGCCTCCTCATACGCCATCAAACAGATCTCCTCCAGATTTCTAAAGCGAGTCTTCCCTCGCAGCCAAAATGATCGGGAACGCCTACTCCTGACCAACCTTTTACCGCTTTGGTTTAACCGTCACCTACGAGTCATTTATTTTATTCAAAAAATCTCATCTTGACTATCACTGTCCAACTTCACTCACCCAAGACACCACTTCGCCACACGCTCTAGTATCTCTTCAATCCAATCCAACCAAACTCCCAAAATATTTAACAAAATCTATCTCTTTTCCAAAGCCACTGGTGTTTTCAACGCTCTTCCAACGGAAATAAAAATCCTATCCTAGCACAAATCTAAAAAGGCGGCCTACAAGTACTTCTTTAACAAATTTCTATGCGAGACGACCGATTGGAAGCGCAACTGGTTCCTTCTTAAACCATTACACTTCTTTTATTTCGGAGGTTGAAGTCCCATCTAGTTGGTCTATAATTTCCACTTTTCCCTCTGATATTAAATTTGTCACTCTTCACACCTTGATACCATTTCTATATTTATTTTTCATTCTATCTCATCCAAATAGATAATACATTACCACGTTTTGCTCATTTATTTTTTTCCTTTTTATTTCAGAGAACAACCGAAAACTCGACAAGTGTACTGGACAACCCGACAGTATACATCGGACATTGATTCCCACTCGCCTACAATCAGTCATAGCCTTGGTCAACGGAAGCCAGTGAACCCTGCACGGAACACAAGCTTCAATCTAGTCGACTTCATCCTAGACATTACTACCCTACAGAAATTCAATATCCACCACTAAGAACTCCGTCGGTCGACTTCTGCTATCGGTACGTCATCACTTTTGAACTCACAGTCAAATTCGTTTGTCCGGCACCAGCCTACCCCGCATTGATGCTCGGACCCTTCATGGATTGTACTCCAGTTGATCCTGTCTAGTCAAATGGAATCTCTATTTTTTCACCAGATTGGACTATCATGAAGTTGATGAAAGCATTTCTCTTCCTCAACTCCTCCCTCCCCTGAGTTTAAATACTTTTCTAGTCACAATTTCAGGCATCTCCACATACCCTATGTTTTATTTGTTATTTCAATGGTCGGGCCTGTTGTCATTTGTTGCCAAATAAATACATTATTATTAATTTTTTAAATTTAGGAATAAATTTTATAAGCAGATTAGAGTTGTTACCATGGGATAACCGCTGCCAGTTCCAATAGCTAATATCTTCATGCATTACATGGAGTAAAACATCTTAGATATAACACACTCTAAAAATTTAAAATTTTCTGTACGATATTTAAATGATATATTCGTTATTTGGAATCACTGGGAGGATCAACTGATTAATTTCTTAAACGAGAACTGAAATATACAGTGAAAGATGAATCATATGGCGACTTACCATTTCTAGAGGTCAAGTTAATTAAAAGTACAAATTAAAGTACAAAACTAGAACGGGAGGTTTATAGGAATGTTACTTAATCAGGTATCCTTCTTAATTTCAATGAATGAAAATCGGTATCTTAACATCGATGACAATTAGGAGCTTAAGATTAACACCTACAAAACATAATGAGATTAAATTATTAGACTGCAAGAAATATTCAGTGCTAATGGGTATACTCTAAAGTTAATTGAAGCAACTATGATGAACGTCATAAGTAAATTTAATCATGATTGGAAGAACAGGAAGTCAAATAAAACAAAAGATCATTGGAGGGTAATGGTAATAGGTGACTCTAAAATAAGTAGAAAAATAAAAGTGGTAGCATAGAAATACAATATACGTACTATTTTAAAACAGACCGTTACCAAAAGTATTAAACTGCTCAACAAAAAGAGAAAACAGAACCGCTAGACACATCAGGAGTATATGAAATTCCATGCGCCCAATTAAGGTAAGAAGCTGGGAACATAAAACTGCATGCAAGTATGGCCATGTTAATAGATCGGATCTTGCACGCCATACAGTAGAGACAGGACATACAATGGGATGGGTGCAGACGCCTATAAATTTTTGGTCGTAGCAGATCAACAAGATTGATTAGAGAATCCATCGAAATTAAATCGAGAAATAAATGAATGAAACAGTCGTTGAAAATCACTAGGTCCAAATTGGAATACAGCATTAAATAATGGTAGCAAGCGAAGGTTGCGAGAATAAGAATCAGAAACTTGCTCAAGAAAAAGAATAAGAACGCTGGACTGCTATTAACCTACAGGGGTGGAGGGTGAATAAATCAATATCTTCTAATTTATTTTCGGATTATCTTATAATTTCATGCTTTATTACTTATTATCTTATTTTATCTATTATCTTATGTTCTGTTGTTAGTGTAGCGCCGTTTAACAAACATTTATGTTTGTATGATGGGAGGAAAAAAGCCACTTTTCTTTGCACTATTACTATTATCTTTTTAGCAGGCTATTTTCAAATTTCTTTTATGACAACTTTTTTATTTTTATTTTCACTTTCTATTCTATAAAAACATTTTATCCTTGTCTAATTTAAATTTTCTAACTCTTAACTATTTACTTTATTCACAGTATTTTGCTCATCCTCACCGGAATGCCACTCGAAATTACCTCATTTATGAAAGTAAGGTAAAACAGGCCTGACGTGTGCAAATAGGAAATGATATTTATCATTTTATTTTCACTTGAATGACTGATACACTTACTGCTAATTATATGCAACCTTAAGCAGATATCCACACGCATACACACACGGACGTTGTATATACAATGAAACAATACATTACGAGAAACTAGATAAGCAGTAAAACGGACTGGAACCTAGAGTGGGTTGTTAGAACTTCCACCGACATAATGCCGTGAATCAAGTAATAACCAGAGAATGAGCTGCTGTCTTGAAGTACTGACAGCCTTGCTATATATTCTGCTGTCTAATTCACAACGGAGGCGTTTGGTAAAAATCTTGTGATGCGCTGGTCGTTTAACTGAAATATGTAGATTAGCTTGAAATGACGGTTATGACAATAGCTTAGTTGAGGGCCAAAATGACTTGCTGATTTATTGTCCGTTAAATTTAATACACTGACAAACATAAAGATCCATTTAATAGAAAAAGCGATCACGATTGCCGAGTTTTACGCGTTCAAGTCAGAAATCTGATGGCGAAAAACAGAAGAGAAAAGCACAGTTTATATAACCAATGCGAAGTACGTGATTTCTCTACAGTTAAATTAGATTGCGCAAAAGTAATTGAACAGAAATATCGGCCAATCATAGTTCAAAAGTACTGGAAGCTCATTGGAAGATTGCAAGTTATGAAAAATGAAGACAAAATAATAAGAACACGGAATATTATTAAGATTATTTTGCTTATGGTATTATTTAGCACGGCTTATACAAAATGGTTTTGTTCAATACACGCAAAATGTGGGCCATATAAGCACTTAACTGGGAGTGGCCCTAAATAGAGCTATGACAGTGTAATTTTCATGGATAATATTATGCATATTTATGAGTTTGTTGTTCGACATACAATAATCCATTAATTTACTATAATTGCGCATGTATGGATGGCAAAGATGAGGATATTTATTGTTGATATGGTCTAGATCTTGGAAGTAGATTCTTGCTAATCTTGCAAATGCAATTCTCCGTTAATCCAATTGGCTGACTAAGCTCCAACAACCAGAACACTACTTTAAATTAAATTTGCGAGCTTGAAGTAAACACCAATCCCATTGAATTTAACCAGCTGTCGAACAACATAACAAAACTACCGCCAGTCGCTACGACGACTAGTTAAATACAATGAGATTGGTGTTTAATTCAAGCTCGCAAATTTGATTTAACGAATTGTTACCACCACCCGCGCGATCAATTATTGTTTAACCTGAACACTTCCGAAAGTAAAGATTTATATGAACTCGGTTTATTTATGCAAGAAAATTATACTCAAAACAGATATTTGAGCAGCTAAATAATAATGTAGAATTAAATTTAAGAAAATTGAAGTTAAAACAAAAGAGTGTTTTATTTTTATTATTTAATTTATAGAAACATGTTAAAATATTGCAGCATACTACTTTCGATGAGACACCGTTTTGAAAAAGAGTTCAATTAAGCATAGAATTCTAAATGGTCGACAGGTTAAACAAAGCAAGTGGTGGGTATGATATACCTTATGATACGCGAGTTCTTGTACTACGTAGACATGGAAGTCATAAACGATCACTTCGGTGATAAAATGGAGATATCACTTTTACTATACTTGTCACGTACGCCTTGTTCCCATACTCAATACACATTTGGTACTCTGTTATCCAATAGGTATTTGTAATAATCAGAATCTGCATTTGCTGATAAAATCCAATCCAATTGAATTGAGATTAACAGTATTGACGAAAAGAGTTGGAAAGCGTTATTTTCGAAAATTTTACTGAATTTGAATGAGTGTTCTCAATGCCGCGTTTTGCGTACGCGGGTAATAGCTGTACACGGGCAGTTACACAAAGATCCGATTTTTCACAATTTCCAATTTTGTTTTGTCTTTGATCGGGTTGACTTGTTTTTACTTCAACTGGAAATGCGGTTCTATCACATCTTTGTTTACTGGCGACGTTTCGGTGCCTACTTTCCAGCACCATCCTCAGGCAACACAACACTGATCACAATAGCAGATTTAAGCAAATGTGGTAACCTCGTTCCAAAACCATTCTATTTATATATATTTGACTCAACACTATTTTAATCATAGAATTTGTCTCAGTAACTAAACTCAATATATAACTATTTATAATTAGCAGACCAATCATTACCTCACCTATACATCATCTCATCTCGTATGCAGAATATTTTAGGGGAGAGAGACAGTATCGAACCTTTTGTTATTTGTTATAACTGTATTGCTACTATGTCACGGTAATCAAATATAAAAATGATAAAACTAAAACCTTGACTATCATATACTGTATTTTATTTAAAGCCGGGAACTCTAATGTATACAATGGTGTATGAGGTATTGCGAACATTGCAAAAAATTAGTTCAAATATGGAGCAGCAAGTTACGTAGATGGATGAAGAGTGAATGTTATAGCGACGCTTAGGTGAACGATTAAAGAGAAAAAGATAGAGATAGTCTGGACAACTAACGTTTTTCAAAACAAAAAAAACTAATCGTAAGCACAATGCAAAGTTAATCAACTATTAGAAATAATTGCATAAGAATATTTGCTCATATGACTAAAATAATTCATTATATCTATATACATATATATCTAAATATAATATCGTAACACCTTTATATATATATATATATATATATATATATATATATATATATATATATATAGAAAAGGACCATTGTTAATTATTAAACATGAATAATTTCTATTCTTATTATATATTTATTTATTACGTTAGTCACACCTTATATCAATATATAAAATACATGTCAATATGTATAAAAACATATATATGAATATAAGCAACAGTATGAGACCAACATCCCTAATCCTATATATATATATATATATATATATATATATATATATATATATATATATATATATATATATATATATATATGTAAATTAGTAATAAATATTTATTAGGTTATGCACACCTTATATTAATATATAAAATACATATCAATATGTATAAAAACACATATATATATATATATATATATATATATATATATATATATATATATATAAGCAACAGTGTGGGTCCAATATCTTTAATCCTATCTATATATATGTATATATATATATATATATACGTTTGCATATTTCTAATAAATTATTATTTTTCTCTTTTCTTACTGTTTTCTTATTTACCAGTTAATCAAATTGTATATTTATTTATTCACACCTTATATAAATATATAAAATACATATAAATATGTATAAAAACATATATATATATAAATATACGTATAGATTGTCGAAATTTCTATGCAACATAAATAGAAAATATACTTATTTCTTAGATTATACTTTAAAGAATACATATCATTTTATTGACATTATTAGTAGATATAACTTGAATGATAATGATAGAATGGCTAGCCTGGACGTTGTATCGATGTATACTAATGTCCCGGTACAAGCAGCATTAGAAAGTGTGAAGCGTTGTTTAACAGAGTTCCCAGAGATAATAGAAGCTAGTAAAATGATGTTAAGTAGTATTTAGGTAATCTTAAATATTCTTATGTCTTCCACCTACTTTGAGTTCAGAAATGAATTTTATAAACAAGTTAAAGGTGTCCCTATGGGACAACCACTATCAGTCCCGGTTGCTAATATTTTTATGCACTATTTTGAAAAAAATCTGTTGTTAAAATCTCCTCTTAAGCCAAACTTGTATGTAAGATTCCTGGATGATATGTTTATAATTTGGAATCATGGGGATAATGAGTTAAATAAATTCCTCGAATTAGCCAACCAATTAGGTGAATTAAAGTTTACATTGGAAAAAGAGAATAATGATGAATTACCCTTTTTGGATGTGAAAATAAAACGGAATGGTTCCAGATTGGAAAGAGATATTTTTAGAAAAGAGACTTATTCAGGACTACTTCTTAATTTCTTATCAAATCACCCATATGGAATGAAAATAGGCATTCTTAAATCCATGATATTAAGAAGTCTTAGAATAGTGGATATAGAAAATAGAGATAAGGAAATGAGGAGATTAAAAGAAATATTCAAACTAAATAGCTATCCGTCAAGTATAATAGATAGATTAATAGATGAGATGTTACAGAGATTTAACAATAATATAATAAACAAAGTAAAGAAGGAAACGGAACCGGATAAGCACAAAATTATGGTATTACCTGATTCTAAATTGAGCAGGAAAATTAGAATAATAGCAGCTAAATACAATATTAAAACAGTTTTAAGACAATCGCTTACTATAGGCAATAAACTACCTAACCAAAAAGAAAGAGTAGAACCCCTCGAGACATCAGGAGTATATGCGATACCTTGCAAAGAATGTAATCTCAGGTATATAGGCGAAACCATGCGACCTATAAAGGTTCGTAGAGGTGAACATAAGACAGCCTGCAAATATGGACACATTCAAAGATCAGACCTTGCTAAGCATTCGAAGGAAACGGGTCATGAAATAGACTGGGAAGGATGTAAACGCATCGCGTTATGCAACCGTAACAGATTAACTTATAGATTAGCTTATAGAAAACTGATTGCGAATGATCTGTACCAATATCAATTTCCTATATACTTATTTTTCTCAATAAAAATGTTCTAGAAGAGGGTATACTGATTTAGCATGGGTTAATAGATAGAACATTAGATAAGACACATTCGACTTACATTTTTGCTTATATTTTATATATTTATGTAAGGTAGGAATATCTTAATAAATGAATAATACGTAAGTCCTAGAGAAGATATTCATGGTTAATAGCTATCATGTATCCTTTTAAGAGGAACTAAAAATGTGATAGATAGACGGATATATAGATAGGCCTATCGGTAGATTGATAGGTTTATTCTATATACATAATATATATATATATATATATACGGACATTAATCATTTTAGACATTACCATTAAAATTATATATTTATTTGAGATGGTAAATATATATATATATATATATATATAAGACATTTAACTCACACTGTTGCTTATATTTATATATATATGTTTTTATACATATTTATATGTATTTTATATATTTATATAAGGTGTGAATAAATAAATATACAATTTGATTAATTGGTAAATAAGAAAAGAGAAAAATAATAATTTATTAGAAATATGCAAACGTATATATATATATATATACATATATATAGATAGGATTAAAGATATTGGACCCACACTGTTGCTTATATATATATATATATATATATATATATATATATATATATATATATGTTTTTATATATATTGATATGTATTTTATATATTAATATAAGGTGTGCATAACCTAAAAAATATGCATTATTAATGTACATATATATATATATATATATATATATATATATATATATATATATATATATATATATATATATATATAAGCTATTGCAATTAATAAGCTGAAACCCTGCTTAAACGTGCAGAAAATAATTCAAAAAGAAATTAAATTGGACTGGAACAAAGACATAACCGACATGCCTTTAAAAATAGCCAACGCTTCGCAAAATACGACACATACATCAATTACGGACGCAATTACAATGAAAGCGATGACACACCAAATGACGTTACGCAAAAGGAGTGGTCTAAATTGCACAAAAGTAGTGGTCTAAATTGCGCAAAGCAAAGGCCAGCATAACGAAGAGGAGATTGGTTACAACACATGTACAGTGGGATTGGATGAACGAATATACTAACGAATCCAGAACAATGGCTGTAGATACTGGTAGAAATAAGATTTATTAATAAATGTTATTCCATGGAGTACGTTGTTTTGTTCTTACATTTTAAAAAATGGTGAAATTAGAAACTATCAATATATATATATATATATATATATATATATATATATATATATATATATATAGACATTTGAGTCACACTGTTGCTTATATTTACTTATATGTTTTTATACATATTTATATGTATTTTATATATTTATATAAGATGTGCATAAATAAATATACAATTTGATTAATTGGTAAATAAAGCTGTATTAAGAAAAGAGAAAAATAATAATTTATTAGAAATATGCAAACGTATATATATATATATATATATATATATATATATATATATATATATATATATAGGATTAGGGATGTTGGTCTCATACTGTTGCTTATATTCATATATATGTTTTTATACATATTGACATGTATTTTATATATTGATATAAGGTGTGACTAACGTAATAAATAAATATATAATAAGAATAGAAATTATTCATGTTTAATAATTAACAATGGTCCTTTTTCTGCATATATATTTATATATATATATATATATATATATATATATATATATAATTATATATATATATATATATATAAAGGTGTTACGATATTATATTTAGATATATATGTATATAGATATAATGAATTATTTTAGTCATATGAGCAAATATTCTTATGCAATTATTTCTAATAGTTGACTAACTTTGCATTGTGCTTACGATTAGTTTTGTTTTGAAAAACGTTAGTTGTCCAGACTATCTCTATCTTTCTCTCTTTAATCGTCCACCTAAGCGTCGCTATAACATTCACTCTCCATCCATCTACGTAACTTGCTGCTCCATATTTGAACTAATTTGTTGCAATGTTCGCAATACCTCATACACCATTGTATACATTAGAGTTCCCGGCTTTAAATAAAATACAGTATATGATAGTCAAGGTTTTAGTTTTATCATTTTTATATTTGATTACCGTGACATAGTAGCAATACAGTTATAACAAATAACAAAAGGTTCGATACTGTCTCTCTCCCCTAAAATATTCTGCATACGAGATGAGATGATGTATAGGTGAGGTAATGATTGGTCTGCTAATTATAAATAGTTATATATTGCGTTTAGTTACTGAGACAAATTCTATGATTAAAATAGTGTTGAGTCAAATATATATAAATAGAATGGTTTTGGAACGAGGTTACCACATTTGCTTAAATCTGCTATTGTGATCAGTGTTGTGTTGCCTGAGGATGGTGCTGGAAAGTAGGCACCGAAACGTCGCCAGTAAACAAAGATGTGATAGAACCGCATTTCCAGTTGAAGTAAAAACAAGTCAACCCGATCAAAGACAAAACAAAATTGGAAATTGTGAAAAATCGGATCTTTGTGTAACTGCCTGTGTACAGCTATTACCCGCGTACGTAAAACGCGGCATTGAGATTCTTAATGCTGACACACCGCAAAATGTTAACTTAAAAAAATACTTGAATGAGTGAGTCTGGTGAGTTTTTTCTTCAGGTGGGTGGCACACGTGGACACTCATATTTTACAATTTAGCATAAGTATATGTTCTAATTAATGAACAGTAAATAGATTTACAGTTAAATTACTGCCTGGATGAAAAATTACGTGAATTTTGATTAATTTCCGGTAGAGGATATTGTGCAATACGGGCTTATACTGATGTGTATCAGTGAATTAGACTATATGTAATCCCTCTCACCACATGCTGATATATATTATAAAACAATTAAAAGAATTATTTAAATCAGGTTTGCGTGCTTGATACATTATATATAAATTTGTCAGTATAGACTAAGAATTGTATAATGTAGAATAGGAAATTCATCCCTTGACCTATTTCGTCCTCATTGAGAACTCTTCAAGTACTTTCCGGAATTAACCATGGATAGAGCTGAAGTATGAGCACTTTTGCTTTGGCATAGTGATTCAGTGGTTAGAATCCTGATTTAGTTTGGTAAAACAATACTGATATACGAAGTCAATATTTATTCATAAAATAATACAGCAAACAGGTCTAGCTATGCGTTGAAAAATATGACCTTTATGTCGATTGCGCATTTAAAACTGTTATTTATTATACTAGCAGCCTTTAATAAACTGTGTGGACGTATTTTATCAAGACGTTAATGTTTTCAACGCCAGGTACATTCGAATGATTACAATCTTGGTTTGGCAATGATCTAATCTTATGGGCTGAATTTGCATTAAATGAATGTCGCTCTGAAAGCAACTTTCTATGTATGACATGATTTAAATACGTCTGTTAAAATAAAATTTATGTCGAACCATGCCTTTTCTATGTTCCATCGTCATTATACAGTTGGCGGCTTTACTCTTATTATGACTATTGAAGTTCGATTTGCGTCGATACTTTGGTAATAAAGAATTCAATTAACTCGGAATATACGCAATGTGAACGTTGAACGTTTCATGCATAGTTGCGCAAACCGTTCACTACTCTTTATCAAAACTTAGTAGGCGTAGTGTGTTGCAACGAATAACGTTCTACAGCTCCTTGAAAAATGCTTTTTTAAATATATAATGCTAAAATGAACAACTGATGGTGTGATTTATCTATGAATTTCGTTCGTTTGGAGACGTCTTTACTGTTTACACACATATCTGTTGCAAAATTACCCATACCTTTGCAGAAATTTAACTTAAAATAGCTTGAAATGAATGCTAGCGATAGCAATCTATTAACTGTCAAAAGTAAAGGTAATTAACTTTCTTAAAATTGTACAAAATCTGAGAATACTTTGGTGGAATAAGTAAAATATGATGCACAATAAATACCTTAAAAACATAGCATTAATTGTACCTTCTGAATTCCTCATTATTCCTCCAAACATTCTGACGAGATACGTGAACTTAGACACGAAGTTTCATAGGCTGAAAGACTCAAGATTATGTATATAAAAGATTATGTATATTCAAACTTGTTTGAAAAACAATTCGAAAAAAATTTCGCAAACAGCGAAGACATAAATATTGGTAGCTATATTTTAGTTGGGCTGAGTACATAAAATAAAGATTCTATAGAACACCTTCATCAAACCCAATTTCCGAATGTAGGCTCATAACGAAACTATGGAATAGCGATCGAGAACTAACTCCACAGTTAGGGATAACATATATCCTAATTTTTAAGCAACACTATATTCCAGTTCTCCATGAAAGATTACGATAAACTAATTCGTCGCGACGCGAAATACTTTGACAATATATAGATAAGGGAACGGAACCCTTTGCATAAGAATATTATACTATCATTCACAATTTGGAAATTACTTACCGTTTTAAAGTTTCACAGGATCAAATATCAGAGAGGAACACATTGGATGTGATTGAAAAAATATTCTATGGAGTCGTATTTCCTTTCATGGCTGTCACATAAACGACAATTGTATTGCTAGACTTTGTATGTACAGTCAATTCAGTCACAAGTTTGGTATCTTTGAATTCGCTTCCTTTATTAAATTTGTGCCCTTTAGATGAAAAATACTACACATGGATTCTCCATAACACAATTTGACCATATGGAATGGCGATCGAGAACTAACTTCACAGTTAGGGTTAACATAACTTATTATTATTTATTACGTAACAACTATAAGAATAAAAGAACCTAGACCAGCCAATAATGAGTATGGAATCTTTTGGCTAATAATAACTACCGACTTGCAAATAATAAATAACACCAACGGTCTTATTTACCAATTATCCACTGTAACTGTAGTCAACGACAAATTGGCGTAATGGAGAGGGATTTGCAGGATTCAGATATTCATCAATCACGCTTATGTAACCAGAGAGGTATTGCGATCTTATTTGGTCAAGTTAGGTGCACGAAAGTAAACACAATAACGGTATTAAATTAAAAAAAAATTATAGACCTAGAACGGTCTAATGCGTATCTTAATTCTAGCAACCTTGTATGCGTTTAACGTTAATAGAATTTCAACGACAAAATTTGGGTTTTTCTACGTTTTAGTCCCACCATACTTGACAATACCTCAAATGTCTGCCAAAAATAGCATTTTAGTAATGGTAATAACGTTTTTTTCGATTTTAATATACCAAGTTTAATTGTTCGGATACGTATGCAAATATGGTAAAAATATAGCGTAATGATTTTAAACATACCGGCTACGTTAAAAAATCCAAATTTAACCCCATTCATACCTCGTTCTGGTGGAAATAAACATGGTTTGATTATTATGAAAACAAGTAGTATAACATGTAAACTTAAATATAAAAGTATAGCAGTAATTGACCAAAAACAGGTCAAGTAAGTTAAATAATTTTTTTATTGTTAGTCAAATAATGTAACAGTAACTCTAGTTAACACACAGACTGATTGTATCGAAGCAACTGTATTATTATCATGAGCAATATAAATCAAGGAGGCGCGCAAATTAACAGCTGAAACTACGAACATTGAATAAAATTAAGATGGATTAACGGCATTCACGCGCAGTTTAAAGCATAAAGGGAAATTGTGAGCCTTCAACACCCTACCATGGCCTTCGTATCTGGACGCAGGCATCTGCGATATCGGTCATTTTATGACGCTGTTCGTTAACTTACTATCAATGTAATATTTTATTGAGCAAATACATCCTAAGCTGACCACATGCAGCGTTCAATGAAATAATTCGGTAAAGCTTACATCTTTGGTTTATGCTAATTTATAATACAATTCCTAGAACGACTCCATTAAAATTTTGTACGTAGAATAATAAGCCTTGATTTTTTTTTCATTTCAGCATTTTTTGAACAGTGTTATACCAGGCTGCGCTGTGCAATCGTCAAAGTTAGAGTATCAAATAGTTTTCTTTCTTGGGTAATTGATTTGCTCTGTCAGTTTCGCAAATATCCGATTGATCACAATTTTCAAGTACGCATCGAGTTCGTTTTCGTGGTTGCTGGGTGTTGATCCGTTCGGTTCCTCTGTAGGATTCAACATCATTCACACTTACCGCTGGAAATGAGCTACAAAATAATCATCGTTGACTGGCTACTTTTCGGGACGATGTTTACAGTAGCATCATCAGGCATCTAATCATACACACAGTACTATGCTCGCATTAACAGATTTAAGCACACTTGAACCACATATGATTAAATTTGTTCATTTAATTATATCGATGTTTATTTGAATAACACTGTCCCATTTAACTTGGTTTCTTTTCTATAATGACAGATGGGGGAAGGTTAGTAGGAACTCAAGGTCGAAAGGGATATCATATAAGCAGACGTGCCCAGGTTCGCGTGTTGCCTGTCATAAATGATCATTTGGTACTTGATGGACTGCTATGTCCAAAACAGTAAGAATATCATTCTTCTCTACCTCGAGGATAAAGTAAATTTCGGAATTGCATTCGTCGAATTGTTTCAACATTTCAACTATTTCTGAGATAAACAGAAAAATAATATCCACTAACTCTTCGTTGAGTGCGCAATGATCAATTATATATTTGAAGCTCGTTTGGGGCATGGTTCACTAAAGTATATGTATACTACTGAGAGAGAGAGGTGCAATGCAGTATCTCATATTAACAAGATTGAATTTTCGGAAAAGTTGTTCTTAAACTTTAAACTGCACATTGTTGTATATGTTTATATTATATTTCCGAACCTATTTGTGACCATAGGATAATTCATATTTATTTTTGTTCAGGTCACACAAGATATATGTTATTTTTCTTTGGATTTCTAATAAGAAATGTTGAAACATTAAATGAAACCATTATGTTATGCCGAAGGAATCATAAACGTTATATTTACTTATTACATTTATCATTGGTTGTAGTATTTTTCAGAGGAACTTCACTTGTATGCGTAGAATTGCATTGAGCATTGACAGGGGAGGTCCTAAGGTTGTCGCCGGGTAGATGGAAGAAACGTTCGCAACAGGTTAGAGCCGATGTTTTTCCAACTTACTTGTACAACAGATTTGAGAAAATTAAAACTTAGCAAAACTATAAATGATTGTAACAATCACATAGTAACTGATAAAATAAATCGTCGTTATAAGTGGACTGAACACTTGTTGGCCCTTGCTTCAGTCCGGATTCCCATAAGTAAGCATGTATTAACAGTGTGGAGCGTTAATCCTGAGCAATCATCAGAAATATATAGTGCAATTCTATCTCTTCAACTTTGATAAGCTGCAGGCCCCGCTTATCTGCTTATTATGTGTTTATTTAACGATGGTAGCAATATAATTTCGAGAGCAATGACTAATCTTTTTTCGTACTATATGCAATGAGAGGACCGTGCTGCCAAGTTTGGAGTGTGTCAACAATTATTCCTACCTTAATACAAGTCAATCGTGATTCGTGTGATAACCATTGTGGTATACGCTCGAATCTACTTGTACCTAAGTCAGTTGATTAGATTATTTTACGCAGTTATGGAGATTAGCGTGAAACGCATACAAGAGCAGAACAAGCCCAAATACGGACAGGACGAGGTTTTACTGATAATTTATTTAATCAAGACTGCGAACTTTATATGAATACCTGACCTATTAAGTATATAAATTTGTCAGAATAAACTAAGTGGTTTACAGTGTAGAATAGAAAATTCATCTATTATGCGAGCTGGAAGTAAACACCAATCTCATTATATTTAAATAGTTGTCAAACAACATAGCGAAACTACCGCCACGCACACACTGACATGTTTCGATCTTCCATGCACATCATCAAAGTATGACGGCAAACTGACTAGCGAGAATCCATCCGCATTGCATATATATATATATATATATATATATATATATATATATATATATAGAAACAAAATTAGATATACGGCTCTCACCTCTAGTAGTCTCGCACACATTGTACTTGACTGGAAATATCGGCTGCACAATTTCTATGCAGTCACGACCATTAATTGTTTGCAGCTTTCACAACACATATATAGGCAAAACAATTCAACAGAAATTGATTGCGCGGGAGGTGGGAACAATTCTTTAAATCAAGTTTGCGAGCTAGAAGTAAACGCCAATCCCATTGTATTTAACAATTCATCGAACAACATAGTAAAACTACCACTAGTCGCACACACTGACGTATTTCGATCTTCCAGGATCATCATCAGAGTACGACGGCAAACTGACTAGCGGGGATCAATCCGCATTGCATATATATATAGAAAGCAAAATTAGATATGCGGCTCTAACTGGAGAGATCGGCTGCAGAATTTCTATGCAGCCAGTGTGCGCATCTTGCGGTAGTTCTGTTATGTTGTCCGACGACTGTTTAAATAAAATGATATCGGAGTTTACTTCAAGCTCGCAAACTTTATTTAAAGAATTGTTACCACCACCCGCGTAATCAATATATGTTTAATTTTTTGCCTAGACATGTGTGGCGAAAACTGCAAACAGTTAATGTCTCTGACGGCATAGATATTGTACAGCCGACATTTCCAGTCAAGTACAATGTATGCGAGACTACTAGAGATGAGCGCCGCATATCTAATTTTTCTTTCTATATAAATGCAATACGGACTGGTCCTTGCTGGTGAGTTTGCTATTGTACTCTGATGATGATCATGGCAGGTCGAAACGCCTCTGTGCCTGCGAATGGCGATAGTTTAGCTGTGTTTTCGACAACTGGTTAAATACAATTGGATTATTGTTTACTTCAAGCTCATCGTACACCGTCCAGAAATTTAAGCGGACAGGGTTCGAACCTGGGCAGGTCTACATCAAAATCTGGTGCTCTAATTACTGACCTACATTTTTGAACACTACAAACATTCTTCAGTTGTATACTAATTAATGTTTCGCGGTTAACCTTTTCTTTAGGTGGAGCTTATATGGCATCTCTTTAAATCCAGTTCCAACTAACCATCCACTATTTGTTTTATAGAACAGACATCAAAATAGTGAGCGGCAGAGTGGCTAAATGGTTAGAGCACAAGATTCCGTAGCAGACGTGCCCTGTCCGGGGCAAATTCCGACCAGTAGATAATGAGTTCCCAATAAGGACGAAACCAGTTTACTGGATGAATTGCCTTTTCCACACTATATAATTCTTGGTTTATACTGATAAATGTATGTAGTTAATGTGTCAAGTCTTTATATTACGATCGCAACCTTGATTATAGTAATTGTTATAACCACACGCGCAACCAATGTTCGTATAATTATATATTTGTACAGATAATGTTTTTACGTTAAGACATGTTTAAAACAGAGAAATTTATATCGCCACCACCAAAATGCGACGTTTAAGACTTCAAGGGTGCCTTTGACTCGGTATATCGCAATGTTCTGTTTGATATACTGTCGAAGAGTGATATGCCTGACAAATTTGTAAATATTATACGCGCTCTCTACACAAACGCTTATGGTCGAATGAAGGTATTCAGCGTTTTAACACAAATCTTTACTACCAGCGGTGTTTTTCGTCAAGACTGCTCACTTTTCCTTTTTTATAATTTTGTGATATATTCTATTATGGACAACACACTTCCGTATTTTCAGGATACAAATGTCGAAGTACTTTCAGTCGGCAAAGTAGACGATTTTTACTATACAGACGATATTTTATTATTATTCAACAATCGAGATTCTGCTTAAATCACATTTTATAGCTTATTAGTCGCTGTTCTGTCTTTCGGTATGAAATTCTCACCCTCTAAACTAAAGGTTTGGACGTAGTTGCAAGTGTTCCACATCTTGGAAGCTCTAATAACAACTCAGACAATATGATTAATTGAGTGAGTATAAGAATTGCGAAAGCTAGAGTAACTTCCTTTAGCCTTCGAAATTTATGGAAAATCGTGAGTATTTCACACTGTCTTAAAGGTTATGTTTAAAGTGAATATGTCGTGAAGATTTCGTATACGCTGGTATCATTTGGCCTCTTAAAGTTACTGATTTTATGCGCTTATAGGAAATTCGTCCACCCTTGTTTATGGAGCATACCGCATGTACATTACCAACAAACAATAACCAACGCTGACATCAGTAGGCGTATTTTTTAGGCAACAAGTCCTCCGCATTAGAAAAGCAAGTAAGGCCCCATTAATTGCATTGCCTCGGATATGTTTTGCGTATGCTTTCAATTCGATTGCGAAGTAGAGCACTATTATCACCCAGCGTCTGATTGGCATAAGAAATAATTTGAACTGATTTTGACATGACAGAGACAGATGAAGTCAATTAAATTCAAATGGGGTAATATTGAACTTACTCGTCTTCCAGTATAGAGTCTATGTGGGCATCATATTTCGTTGATGGAAATCTTGAGGAATATGTCATCGAGTTAAGCTCAATGTCTATCGGGTTTCGGATTACTATAAAATCGTATTCGCAACTGTTTTAGTTTGACAGAGTTAGCTGCGAGGTTTGATTTTGTATATAACGTGAAACAATGAAAACCGCAAGGAAGCTAGATTGCCGATATCGCTTATCTTTAAAACTGATCAAAAGAACCAACAAAACAAAATTTCAGAAGCAGCCTTAGGTGATGTAGTGCTGTCACAAAAGTCAGCAATTTCGAATTAAACGTTTTAAATCGTATAAAACATAAAAAATAACATTTTTAAACAAGCGCAATACGTGAATATACAACAGTTTCAACAACATTGCATTGCATGAGAACACTAATCAGAAAAACCAGAAATATTTATTTTGTATGAGTCCAAACGAGGGCACACGGTTAAAAGGAGGAGCAACAAGTTGAAGTAGGAGTAACTGAACTACCGCAATTATAATCAATAAAAAAGCTAAAAATAGAAGAAACGTACGAAAAATTTATATATATATATATATATATATATATATATATATATATATATATAACGAGTATCTAACTGCAATGCATATATATATATATATATATATATATATATATATATATATTTTTATAATGTAACTTCCATGGGAATAGCATTTATTAATAAATCTTATTTCTACCAGTATCTACAACCAATGTTCGTTACCTGGATTCGTTATATTCGTTCATCCAATCTCACTGTATCATTTGTTGTAAACTCTCCGCTACGCAGACCACTACTTTGTGCAATTTAGACCACTCCTTTTGCGTAACGTCATTTGGTGGTGGTCTAAATTGCACAAAAGTAGTGGTCTAAATTGCGCAAAACAAAGGCTAGAATAACGAAGAGGAGATTGGTTACAACAAATGTACAGTGAGATTGGATGAACGAATATACTAACGAATCCAGAACAATGGCTGTAGATACTGGTAGAAATAAGATTTATTAATAAATGTTATTCCATGGAGTACGTTGTTTTGTTCTTACATTTTAAAAAATGGTGAAATTAGAAACTATCAATATATATATATATATATATATATATATATATATATATATATATATGCATATATATATATATATATATATATACGTTGAGGCCCATAACCTATTCGAATCTGAAAGCCCCTTAGATGCGAGATCGCTGGAAGTCCTAAAATTCACAGTAGAGTCTGATATGCTTATAAGGTTATTATCGTTATGTCCTGCACTAACCTATTTGTGTCCTCGAATTTCCTATCGGTATCCATAAGTATAGGAGATAACATTTAAATCGACACTTACTGTTAGGCAATCGGAAAGTGAGAGTCAGAAGCTGTTTCGCACCGTAATTTATCTAGAGAGATGGAATACTTGACCTAGTCTCCTGTTCCTTTCTGTTTGATATTAGAACAAAAAGGGAACTGATGGAGCAATATATTTGAGGATGAAATAATCGTTTAATATGGAAAAAATGTTAAAATGCAACAGACCAAAATTAAAATATATGTCAAGGAGCGAGATACTCAATAACTGAAAATAGCGCACAATTTTAAAATCAAGTATTTAAACAAAGAATGTTCTGGAAAATAAAAATAAAAAAACATTTTTAAATAATGTTCGTTACAATCAGCTATGGTGGTTTAAATTTATCAGTCAATGTTATTTTACATAAGGATTTAACATCCTCTACATACACCACCTTCTCAAAAAAGAGGAACGGCTAATAATAGACGTAATCATAGTTCTTCGGGTGACGATGTATTCTTCCAGAACGAGTTGTGCATACTGGCGCCCCTGACGTCGTCATCTCGCCCGGTAAAACATTCGCTGGTTATTCAAAATCATTTGGTATCGACAAATAGTTTTCATGCTGTGATTCAGTAGAATAAGATTTTGCTATGTTAGACAACGGTTCTTCAGAGTTCTGCATTTAATTATGTGCCTGCATGATAGGATTGCACACATCAGATTCGCCCATGGAACGGTCATTCGACGCATCTGTTAATTCAGTCATATCTTCAATCCAGATAAACTGAGGAATACAGCGATCCAGCGTAACACAATCCTCAATGTCATTTATTTCTATTGTGACATTCTTGTCAGTAATCTTCTTGACCTTGTATGGTCCTTTGTAAAATGGTGTCAGGCAGTTATTCATATTCTCATTAGTTATATACACGTGCGAAGCCGATTTTAAATCAGAGGACATATAGCATTTGGTTTAAGCTTTTATAGTTTTTGCGGGGGCCAAACGACACATCTTGTCTCTAAGTGCTCCTACAAACCAATCTACATAACTAGAAGCCCAATCAAGACTACATGGAGTTTCAATTAGAAGATCTCCAGGCAACCTTAATGGTTCTCCATAAACTAATTCTGCAATGGAAGTTCCTAATTGTGCCCTATATCTGTTGCGCATGACGAGTAGTACTATAGGAAGATCGTGTATCCAGCTTGTTCCACTAGTACATCTTAATGCAGCTTTCAGTTCACGATGTAGCCTTTCTACCATCCCATTCGCTCGTGGGTTATACGCGCTAGTATGTATTACAGTGGTTCCCATGATGTTGAGGGATCTTACGAAAAGCTCTGACATAAATTGACTACCACGATCACTAGTGACCTTTTCCGGAACACCGTAACGCGATATCCAATTATGTAGAAACGCGAACAAGACTTCTTGCGCTGTCATGTCTTTTAAAATCGCCACTTCATATTGACGACTAAATCTATCTACCATGGTCAGCAAGTAATTGTTTCTATTTACTTCAGGCATCTTGACAATGTCTATGTGTACGTGTATAAAACGTCCGATTGGTATTCAAATGTTCTTTATCTCGGTTCTGGTATGTCTCCACACCTTACACGTTTGACACTTGGCACAGGCTCTTACCAATACCCGTATGTCTTTAGAAATGTGCGGCCATACGTATCTGCCGTTGATTAATCGAATAGTGGCTTTAATGGATGGATGACCCATGTCATGTAACACTTGGATAATCTTAGCCCGTAACTCCAATGGCACATATGGTCGTGGTTGACTTCTAGATGTTTCGCATAACAACCACTTGCCACTTATGCGCTTACGAACATATCCTGGTCTTTTGGAGAAGACTAATGTAAAGGGATCCGATCCTTGCGCTTCCTCGATTTGACTAACAAAATCTTGCATTGATTCATCTAAATTTTTCAATGGACCTTGAAATATCAGCTCGACATCAGCTTCATTCGGTCGGCTAAGTGCATCGGCTACCTCATTTTCCTTACAAGCAATATGAGACACAGTGAAAACGAACTCTGCTAACCGTGTTATTTGGGAATTTACTCTACGAGAGTAATTAAGCCTAGCTGTTTTACCAAGTATGCTGATCAGTGGCTTATGATCGGTCAATAACTTAAACTTATGCCTGTCTATGTAATGCTCGAAGTGTAGCATTGCGGCATACACTGCTAGAAGCTCTTTGCCAAACGTATCATAACGTTTTTCTCGATCATTAAGCTTAAGGCTATAAAACCCAATCGGTCTTACTATGTCCTGATCTCTTTGCTGTAGCACTGCCCCTAATGCAACATCTAAGGCATCTGTGATTAGTTCGAAAGGTTTATCCCAATCTACAGGTGCTAATGTGGTTACGTCACTTAACATTTCCTTGGCCTTTTGGAAATTTTCTCGGTCTTCGGGACTCAAGTTAAAAGGCCAAGACTTCTTGATCGTGCTCTTTTCACGAGTGAGATGGCTTGTTAACGATCCAAGAATTCCGGCTAGACCTGGAATGAATCGACGATAATAGCTCATCATACCCAAGAAACTTCGCAACTGGCGTACAGTTCGGGGTTCCGTTACGTCCTTAATAGCTTGGACCTTATCTTCCAAAGGTTTAATTCCGTCTTTGGAAATTATATGACCAAGGTATTTAACTGAAGAGCAACCTATATTACTCTTATTAGTTTTGACCACTAATCCATATTGTTCCAGCCTGGTCAAATCCGTTTCCAAATGCGTACGATGTTCATTTCGTGAGCGACTTAAAATTATTATGTCGTCTATATATACCCTCGCAAATGGACAATTCTGAAGGATTTCTTCAGCCAAACGCTGGAATGTCTGACTGGCATTTTTCAAACCAAAAGGTATTCGAAGAAATTCGTGCAATCTCCCTCCTGTAAATCTGACTGCGGTGAGTGGTATCGAACTTTCTTCCATTGGTACCTGATAGTACGCTTTCTGGAGATCTAAAGTTGAATGAACCTCATATCCCATTATATCTCGGAGCAAAGTACTCTGGTTAGGGAGAGGATAATAATCACCCTTTGTCACTGAGTTTAATAGACGATAATTCCCACAAACCCTCCATTGACCCGGTTCAGGTTCGGGAACTACATCTATTGGGGAAGCAAAATTGGAATTTGACCTTCTACAAATCCCCTCTTTGCGCAATTGGTGAAATTCTGACAAAGCAACCTGTTGCTTGTGTTGTGCCAATGGTTGAACCTTTGGTGAACAAGGCAACGGAGCCACCAATTCTATTTGGTGTTCTACTCCTGTCTTCAGACCTATCCTTTTGGCACTAAAAGGTTGAAACACTGCTAGGTGCTTCTCGATTATATCGGCAAAGTCATGTGCGACTGATGGACGAGGTAAGAGGACTGTTCTAACTGCCGACGTGTTAGACTCAGTAGGTGTTGCTATCCCTACGCCTTCTGCGATAGTCCTAGCCTTGGGGTCTAATGTCAGCATGAAATGTGTCAAGAAATCCATGCCAATGATATGGTCCTTGACATCGGCTACTAGAAAATTCCATCGGAAGGAAGATTTCTGGCCTAATGTTACCGACATTTCTTCCATCCCTTTTACTCCAATCGAACAACCGTTAGCGGCCCATAGGTGATAATCAAATGTGTGCAATCTGCTTCCACCACGTCTGACCTAACTATGCTTAACTCAGCACCCGTATCAATGAGAAATTCTAATCCAGATAATTCATCCTTAATAATGAACTTGTTGCTGGACAATCCGGCAATGTTTTCCAGATCTCCGCTTAGTGAGAATCGGACTCTCTTGCCTTCTATCTCGGTGCTATTTGCTCTAGTCGCATCTTTAGCTTTGAGTAGGCCTTTTAATGGCATATCTGGGAGACTTTGCAATGGAACCTCCCTACGGCTCCTACTAGCGGGGGTTTTGTCCTTTTCCCGGTGAAAGATTTCTCTCAACCGGTTTTGTGCTTCCTTTCCATCTGGGTCCACCTAATCGCGGGTAAATACAATTCTCACCTTGGCACTTTGCACTGCGTCCGTATTCGCAATGTGCCTTACACCATCCGCGTGGCCCTTCGAAGCGTTGACGCGAATGACTCCCTCGACGTCTATTATATTTATCCTGACTCTGAAGTTGTGCAATATCACTACGCAAGCTAGCAACTTCTCTACATAAGAAACGCAAAGTTTCTTGTATAGTCAGGTGGTTTTCGGTATCTGCCCTGACTGGCTGCATCGTTATAGAATCTGCTATTACAGCATGTACTTGTGGTTCTTGCTGTTTATACACGCCGCCTAACCCTCTGAGTTTTGTTGGCCAATCTATGTTCCTTGTGTCAAATACTTCCAATATTGTTCTGAGCCTAATTGGTAGTTCAGCTGTAAAAATGGAGTTGACTACATCTCTAGATATATTCAACCTGGAAGCTTTTGTGCAAAGGCGTTCATAAAATTCGGACGGTAGTTGACGCCCCATTTTTTCTAAGCGTAATAGTTCGCACATTTGCGCTGATCTTCCAGGCTGATATCTCTGTTGAATTTCAGCCATTAATAACTCAAATGCATTGTACGGCTTTTCTTCTACAGTTCTGTCTCTGAAATTTTCCAAGGCATTTCGGAAATTTTCAGGCAATGCCATCCATGCTGCAACAAATTTCTCCATAGGGTTCACGATATTATAAGCACTGAATATCATTTGGGCATCTCCTACCCAACTTGAATGTTTTTCTGATTTATACTGTGGTAGACTTAATATTCTTGGACTGGCGCGGTCGCCAAATTTTGTTGAGGCCCCTAACCTATTCGTGTCTGTAAGCCCCATAGATGCCAGATCGCTGGAAGTCCTAAAATTCACAGTAGAGTCTGATATGCTTATAAGGTTATTATCGTTACTTAAGTTCAAGTCCGCTATGTCCTGCACTAACCTACTTGTGTCCTCGAATTTAATATCGGTATCCATGAGTATAGGAGATAACAATTAAATCGACACTTACTGTTAGGCAATTGATGGAGCAATATATTTGAGGATGAAATAATCGTTTAATATGGAAAAATGTTAAAATGCAGCAGACCAAAAATTACAATACCAGTCAAGGAGCGAGATACTCAAAAACTGAAAATAGCGCACAATTTTAAAATCAAGTATTTAAACAAAGAATGTTCTGGAAAATAAAAGAAAAAATTCTTTATTAAATAAAATTCGTTACAATCAGCTATGGTGGTTTAAATTTATCAGTCAATGTTATTTTACATAAGGCGGAGGACTTAACTTCCCTCTACACACACACACATATATATATATATATATATTTACATGGTATA
Organism: Eudiplozoon nipponicum; assembly: GCA_029291075.1. Lineage (NCBI taxonomy): Eukaryota > Metazoa > Platyhelminthes > Monogenea > Mazocraeidea > Diplozoidae > Eudiplozoon > Eudiplozoon nipponicum. Next base: position 248,822 of record JAQBSW010000062.1, on the reverse strand, counting down.
TATATATATATGATAAGCAAAATAATATTTGCGGCTGTTACTTCTAGTACACTCGCATATATTGTACTCCACTGGAAATGTGAGACTGACGGTAGCTTTGCTGTGTTTTTCAAGGACTGGTTAAATACAATAGGATTGGTGTCAAATTCAAGCTCGGAAAAGCACGCTATCAATAATTGTTTGAATGTATTTTATATATGTAAACGCCCCAGCTTCAAGTAAATGTCGTACGACGTTACAAAGTAAGTTTTGATGCCATGGATGGCTGAGTTAGTACTGTTGGGGCCCTTATTAGGGCCGGTCTTGCGTCCTCCGGCAAATGCCGAGAAGGGCAGTTAGTGTAGCAGTGCCCAGAAGTACTCCTTGAGACCAGCTCTGGTTGACTTGGGTTGTTGTTCCTTCTGCTGTGGCGTTGACATCCGTGGCGAGTGAGTAGCTAAGTAATCTCGTTTAAGTTCTACAGTAACTAGCTCACTGAAAGGATCAACTGTAGATGTTGCTCCGTCTCTCTAGTGGTACAGCAACAAGATTGGTGTGACTGATGTTGCCAATGTGTGTAAAGCAAGCCCAAAATTCAGCACGCGAAAGTAACGAACAGCAGAAGGCAAACGCGACAACTGAACTGCATGGTAAATTCACCGTGCTTAAATAGTCTTGATTGACTGCTCCGACCCATTGGTTAACGGCAAATTTCGCTTTTTTCTCATTAGTGCCGCGTAAATTGAATTGAATTTAATTATCGCAATGTCGGCGAAATGCGTTGTGTCGTTAAATATATATATATATTGTAACGGCTCCGATTAATTCGCCGAAATATTGTCAAAATTAAATTCAAATTTTAAAATGATGGACCCGTGAGAACGCGCAAAATCACTGTTGACCAATTGCGTGCGACTTCGCATTTATATAAGCACGATGCAATTAACATGCAACACGGTTTCCAGTCATACGTAATCGATTATCTATTAATCGGATTTCTACATGTGCCTGCCACCTCGCTATTGCCGAAGATCTTCAACAAGAGAAGTATAGGCCTTCGAACAGCAACTAGAACATCCTTCTTCGACAATTATACTTATTTCGTTGCATCTATGCAATAGATCACCAGCCAATGCACAGGAGGCCAGAGCGAATGAATAGAACTTCTGGACACCAAATGGCGGGAAACATTCATAAACTTTCACGGAAATTGCCCGGACGACACACTTATAAATTCTGAGCAAATCCGCATAAATTACCCAACCAATATATGTAGTCAACATAGGCGACCCTGCCTAAGAGGCAGCGGACAGAAACATTTCGATTTGTTCATTCGAATTGACGATTTTTTCGACTATCATCAGATTTTATCCTATGCTTGCATCCCTGGATGTGAAAAGTCCACTGCTGTCGTTCGAGAAATTGGAAGCCTCCGTTCGAACGCAAGAATTTTCATTAGAAGCACCAATTGTGCACGTGGTTGTCCAGACATCATTTGCAGTCCAATGAGAATTGCCTGTTGACTTGAGGTGTAGAAAATAAAAAAGACGGGTGTTGGATCTCGTTCGAGCCGGGCCTCAGGTGTTTTCAGATTTGTACCGACTGAAACCACTGCCGGGTAATATGCCCCTTGACACCATTGCACGTATCAAGCAGTGGTTGTCAAAGCTAATTGAGTCTTTGCTCGGGTTGCAACCGCATTAGGCGTTCATGTTTATGCTGCTGGGTCCGACCAAATTTGGCGCAATATCGAGCGCGCAAGGAGGCCTGGAAGTAAGAACTCAGACAAAAAGTTCCGTTATAATGACTAAAACATTGCCTGCTGTGCCACCACGCCTGGCTCCCGTTACTACAGTGGGTAGGGGCAACATATCATATTGGAATTCATCGCGGCATCAGCGAGTCCTGGAAGGATGGCGCCAGCCAGTGGCTAGGAAAGTAAGCCCAATATATATGGACAATTGTTGCGAAGAATACATCGCATAAATTTCTGCTAATTCAACGTGGTAATATGGTCAACCATCTCACCAATAATGATAGTCAGGATAATGTCCAAAATATAAATCCTTTAGAGGCTTTGATTTGTATACAAAGAGAGGAGAAGATCTGCAGAACACCCTAAAAAGTATTTATAACGCAATGACCTTTGAAGAAAATGAAGTATGGAAAACGTTACTACATTGAATAGCCAGTAATAATGGAATTGAATACGGGAGCTGAAGTGTCGGTATTACCAATGACTTGGCCGTTAAGCAATGAAAAACCTGCAATGGCAAATATGGATCAAGCATCGGGCGCGTCGACGGTGTCTGCGGGCGAATAAGACTAAATTCTTAATAAACGAAGACATCTACTATATGTCTTTTGTTGTCGCCAAGACGATCGATTGTCAAAATAAAGCACTCATTCCATAAATACGACAGGCATCACTAAGGTGCATGAGAAGACCAGTTGTATACCCCGGTCGTGGAAAGAACTTAAAAGTGAATACGACACTATATTCCAACTCGCTGGTGTCCAGGGTCAATGGTCGATCACATTAAACTATGGCTAGAATTAGATGAAGTTTGCGAACGACTAAAAGCATACGATGCTCCCATCAGTAAACTAACAGCAGCGACTCGGGCAATGCAAGGGATGATAGAGACAGGCGTTTTTTAACCCTTCTCGTCTGTTTTTCGAGCTTCTATGGTTTACGTTACGAAAAAGGACGGTTTGCTCCGACCGGCGGCTGACTTCCGACATTTAAAATCGGCGAATTCACCTGGCCCGTTCCTACAGCTAGCGTGAGGAAAATGGTTTTCTGTGCTTGACCTTAAACAGGGATTCCGGCAAATTGTCGTTCGGTGGAATTTGACGGTGCATGCACCCCAAGGGAACCATTTAATCTAAAGATCGCACCGTAATTGTTTCAAAGAATGAGGGACTTTTTCATGTCCAAATTACCCTGTACACAAAATTACGTTGACACAAGACAAGATAGAGGCCGGCGTTCTCGAACCATTCTCATCCGTTTTTTGTGCTCCCATGATCTACGTTATAATAAAGGATGGTTCGCTCCGACCCGTGGCTAAATTCCGGCATGAAAATTTGTAGACTAAAACCTGATCCGTATTCACAGCCGGCTCTGCGTGATATGTTTCTACAGCTAGCAGAATGCATACAATTAGCCGTGCTTAGCTTTAAAAAGGTAGTTTAGCCCGAAAACCAGTGGAAGATAACGGTGTATGTACCCGTAGATCATTTTCAATTCCCTCGTGCATCATTTGGTCTGAAGAACGTCACCGAAAAAATTTCAAAGTATAATGGACTATATCGTGTCAGACTTACTCTGTACAACTTACGTTGACCATGTTATTATATGGGCCACCACTGAACACCAATTACGTATTCGGCTGCAGAAGATGTTGTCCAAAGCCGTAGAAGGACGATTACATTTTAGTCCAGATAATTCGGCAAGTGCGGTTTCTGGGTCACTCAGTCTCAGCGAAGAGATGCATTACATTTGGTTCGAATGTACAGCCTGTCATAGACTATCCAATGCCAACTACTAGAAAACAATTACACCGGTTTATTCGTTACGCGAATTTCTATCGGTCACATCTTGCAGTGATGGTGGGTACGTAAAAACTTCCATCTAAGTTAACTAGTTCCAAGATACCGCTTGAGGCTCAAGAAATACTTATCCTACGTAAAAATATCAATAGCATAAACTATTTTGACTATCCCAATAGGTAGTGCGTCAATTGTTACAGACGCATCATAGATTAGCATAGGAGCAGTGTTTCAAGTGGATCGACGTCCAGCGCAATGTATAAGTTGCACACGCACTAAGGCGGAGTAAAACTCGAGGGATACTATGTAAAAATTTATCATAGAGCCGGTATCGAGAAGCGGCAGCCGAAGAGCTCAGCAGAATTTCAGCTGTGCGAGTTTTGCCACTTAGCAGTCTCTTAAGAATATGGAAATGATGCCACAGGCCAGGAAATAGTCAATCAGTTGAAAGTGACACAGTGGTGTCTGCACCACATAAATGGACCATATAATGTATGCAACTATTTTGACTGTCCCAGTATGCCAATTGTTACAGACGCGTCAGATATTGGCATAGGAGCATTGTTACAAGCGGACGGACGACCAACGCAATGCATAAGTCGCACATTCACTAAGGTGGAACAAAACTATACTGTCACAGAAAAGGAATTACTTGCCGTGCAATGGCCACCAAGAAAGTTTACGTATTTTGTTATTGGTGGGCATAGACTTCTTCACCGACCATACAGCACAAGTGTATTAGCGATCACTGTGTATTGAGAAAAACCGAGTACAACGAACCACAAAAGAGCTCGACGAATACGTTGTAAAAATTCATGATTGAGCCAGTATTACGAATGTGGCAACCGATGCGTTGCACAGAATTTCCGAGCTTCGCCACTTATTAAAGTCGCTGAAGAACAGGGAAATGATGTCACAGGCCAAGATATAATCAAGCAGTAAGAAAGCGTTACAGTGGTGTCCGCACCATGTAAAGCTTCGAGCTTTCAAAATGGCTTATTGATGCAAAATAAGGACAAACAGCAAAAGCAATATTCATTCAAACCGTGCAATAATTTGTGCCGTAGTCTATACGAACATAATTGATGGTCTTCTGGTATGAAATGTTGGGACATCCTGGCGCCGGGCGCGTCATTGAGGCAAAGAAGTCGCGAGGGTATTGGCCTGGTATGTCCAAACAAATTCACGCGCAGCAAGATTAAAAATTCTACTACGTGAGTACTGGAAAATTATTTATAACCCTTGGCTAGTCGATCGCTTTCATAGAAGCTAATTAGATTATAATAATTAGAGGAATCACTCTCGCTATGGAATTACGGACGTTTCAACAACCCACCCCGCTATTGGGCTGCAAGCATTCAAATAAACATATCACCATCAAAAACATAAATAGATACATAAACGGTCTAATATGCAACACAAAATGCTAAAGGACAGCAAATAAACCTCTCCGCTGTGTACGTCTAACAACAGAGAACATAGCGATTGGCACATTGTGCATATAATGGCACACACATTTCTTCGGTACTAAGTCATAAAATAGGATTGAAGCTAATTATGCATTCATGATACAAAGTACTCGAATGTATTTAGCTATAATACCAGAAGCCAGACTCAGTTGGCGCATTGTCTTACGCGCCTAGGTCGAACGCAGCTAAGCCGCATGCAAGGAAATGATAATTTGACACAAATAACTTTGGCGCAGCTACACATCCCACTCCCAGTAAACTATTTATTTAAATAAAAGTTGCGATATTAATACAAACACCTGACCCATTACGTAAATACATTTGTCAAAATTAACTAAGTGTCATACAGCCTAATGAAGACAATTCATCCAGCAGAACGGTTTTGCCGGTATTTGAAACTCACGACGTACTGTTCAGAATTTACCGCGGATGGGGTTCGAACCTGGACACGTCTATTTCAGAATCTGTGCTCTGACGACTGAGTAACACTGCCACACTCTAGACATAATTTTCAGTTATATACTAATTAATGTTTCGCGGCTAGCCTTTCCTATAGACGGAGCCTATACCGCCTATGCTTAGACTTAAGCTCCAACTAACCACCCACAATCTTTCATATATATATATATATATATATATATATATATATATATATATATATATATATATATATATATATATATATATAGATTTTAATAATGTATGTTAAGAGTTATAAAAATCCAGAAAGAAATACAATAAATACTAAAAATTAAAGCGTGACGGTTTTTTTCAACTTAAATAGGCTTAATAATTGTAACAAAGAAACCTTTTTTCTTATCCAATATATAAAGATAGATCAAAGTCAGCACAAATGGTTTACTACTGTCGATTCTCGATTACATACAAGACCAGTAAGCTATAATTCAGTTGGCGACGCATTAATAATGACAGATTTACCATTAGACTAGCTAGACTACTAATTTTAGTTAAAAACAAATGATTTATAAAGCTGGTCATGAAGAAAGAAATCCAGACAAACTAGGTAAATTTAGCGTCTAATTTCGTAACTGTAAAAATAATGACAATTAATATTATTATTGTAGTGTTGCAAATAGAGTGCTGACTAGAGCACACCAGAAAACCAACTGACATAACAACATAACCGACATAAACAAAACAAATCGTCGACCGAGTCTACCTCGCAGTTTGAATATGTATAGACATAAAGCTCATGCTTTTAGTGATTTTTTTATATAGCATGCATTCTACACCGAAAATATTTCCTGTAAATTTGATGAAAGACAAAATATGACTTCCATCACCATGCGACGCAAGTAAAATAGTTATAAATTAGTTAGGAACTATTGTTATTTAAAGTTAGCAAAAAGTTGATAGATGTGGTAGAAAGGCTTAAACACTAATACACATTAGAAATTGGCGTATAGTAAACTGAAATTATAAAATTGGAGAATCGTGGATGTTGGTTGCAAAGTTTAAAAAAATATTCAGTTTTCAAATTAAAAAAGTAACTCAATTGGGTCTGGATGGCGCAAAGGCACGAAAACGTCAAAAACAGCAAAAATTCTAAAAGCAGAACGAAACACGCAATTTGAGCAAAAAATAAGATATGGGGTTTACAACATTTTTTATCTAAAGTCACGCATTATTCCATTGCCAAACACGCTTAAATACATAATTTGGTATCTATAATAAAAGAGAATTTCTTGTCCAGAAATTAGTGTAAATATAAAGCTTATTTAAAACTACGCAAATCCGATTTCTAATATTTAATTATAATGTTTTAAAGACAAGAAAAATTTGCCTTTCGCATTATCTTAAAAGGTTGAAAGATATAAGTTTACTACGACAAAACAATGACACAAATAGTTTTGTGAGAAATACAAAGTAAAAACCTCCCATTTTGTAAAGCATTGCTATTAGTAGATAACTAAGAAAAAATAATTTGTCATAGCTTGAACTTTTGTGCTTGAAGCACAGTCCAGTTCTGTTACCAAGGCAAAATGAGCCACCGGTAAGATTTCAGCGGATGCAGTGCACTGTGATTTTCTTTTCCTAAAATTTCGCCCACTGAAAGACATATATTTCAAAATATAAAGACTGAACCTTTACTTCTACAGTCATACAGCATTTAATTTGGTCCAAACTGGGTAAGAATAAAATTAATATTGTTTAATTCTTACCCAATTAAGTTTGTTAACCTAAATTCAAAGCAACAGACAAAAAATAATTAAAACGCAGTAGAAACGATGGCTCTTAGACTGAATTAGTATAAATTCATAAGGAAGTAAATTATCATAAGCTTAAAGTTCAACTCCCTTTGAATAAATTTTACTTAAAACCTCAAGCGTAGCATAAAATGTGTAGATGGTATGAAGACTAGAATCATGAATATACAAATAGTAATTTAGTTAAACGGCAAATCGGCAAGTAAAACAATATGGAGCTATACAATACTTGAAAATGTTTTTTTACGTGTGAAACGAATTAAATTCGACACGCGGCTTGCCTGCGACGCATTTCAATGATTAACTTAACCAAGAGAATCAATCATTTTAAAATAATCTAACAACTTCGAGTTGGTCTCTGCAGTCGTGAAGACAAATACTTCATAGACACTTTTGTTTTATTACCAAATTTTTAAATACAAAAAGATTAATTATTAAACCAAAAACCAGGCATCATGAAGTAAAATTAAAGTGCAAAAATGATGACTATGCTTACAAAATCGCCATGACAACTAAATTTCCTGTTGATAAGCTATTTAAGTAAGCACATTTTTATGTATTTTATGCAGATACATGTAAATCAAAAAAAGTTCTGCTTGAATGTAAAATGCAAGTTGGCAACTTTACGATAACAAGAGTCGTAAAAAAGAAAGTGAAGCAATATATCAGATAAATTCGAAATGCAATAAGTGTGAAGCATAAAGTAATATCACTACCAAATTTAATATAACATTTTAATTTGAAAGTTCTTACCACACAACTCGCAACAATAACATTGTAGTTTTAGGAAATTGCTTTTAAAATCTATAGGTTACAACAGTTTATTCGGTATATGTTGTAAAAATAGTATTCACTACAATTAAGCTAGAACAACTGGCATTAACTGATAAAAAATCATGGAACCTCATTTTTACATTCAATACATTAAAAGCAATTAAAGCCATCATACAATATAGTTGCATGATAAGATGGCTTAAGATATTTTCCAATAAATTTCGTTTACTTTTTAAAATATTATAACTTCTTAAATACTAGATTAAAGTAAACAGACCTATAAAATGTTCTTGCATCAACTGTCTTCAGTTTGACTCCGAATATTTCAACTTTCGGTTTCGAAAGCCTTTTTCCATGAGAAGTACATTTCACAAACAATTGTTAGGTGCTAAATTTAGTTTCAACTTTCTCATTTTTACTCATCTCTTAAGTTTAACTGTCTTTTCACTAGTTAAGTGTATGTCATGAAAAGAGATCTAGCAATGGGTATAAATGAGACATTTTAAACTAAATTTGTCACTTGACAATTCGATGGTCAAATTGCTTGTGGGATGTGCTTTTCTTTGAAAAAGGCTTCTAAAACTGACGTCGAAATATTTGGAGTCAAATCGAAAAGCTCAACATTTTCCCTTCATACCTCTATAAAGATTTAATTAGCAAGGAGTTTAGAAGCTGGAGTAAAATTTTGCAAGTTTAGTAAGTCGCTCTCAACATCAAAAGAAAAAATTCGGTGCCGTTACAAAAATGTTGTTTGCTCATCTTTGCTTGTAGAAAATGTTGCATCTGCCTATAAAAAGGAGGCACAGATGGCTATAGAGAACTAAGGTGTACAACTTTTCCCAAGAAAGCAACTGAGAAACAATAAAGAAATATAAGAGCGCACAAAATGAATAATTGATTCGCTAAGAGAAAAGATTTGTTATTTCTTCGGCTAGAATGATCAGATCCCGTCGAATCGGTGAAGCAACTTGGTCCGCGGATGGTAGTGATATCAATTGGCGAATTTTCTTAGCTGGCGTAATCTGAAGATAAAAGTTAAAAGATTAAAAGTTATTGACGTAAGTTCGACACAAGGTCATACCGATAAACGGAATTATGTCTTAACGATACACAAAGCAACATGAGAGACTCGGTCTATGCAGCCGACTAAGCCTAGCCTGGCCAATGAAAGGTCCAGGAAAGATTGTCGGGAAGAACACATGAGTATGGAAGCTATCTTCACTAATAATAAAGAATGCAACATCCGCAAGAAATTAGTAGCATTTCCTGTGTAGTGCCAAAGAGACTTGATCGCGACGACACGAAAAGGGGATTTACGGTTTCTATTATAGAGCCTAGCTCCCCTGCAGACATATGTTTCGTAGAATTACCTCTACGTTTCAAAGTAAATTACAAATTCGTCAGAAAAAATTCTTTAGAACGAATTTTAAATCATCAACAAATCCAAATGGCATATAGTTTAGATTTGGCTAATTAAATCGATATGAACAAAAAATATCAATGTCAAAAGGAAGCCAAATGGAATCTACTTGTTTTGTTCCCGAGCTATAGAGAAAATATTAATTTGAACACGCAAAAGCTTAGAAAGCGAAAATGGCGACAATAAAAACAGTTATGAGAAGGAAATCTATCCGACGAAGATTGTTTTATTGCACTAAAAAAATTGAATAATATAAAATACATCTTACGATTAAAGATTTAGGAAATACAGATTTAAATAATTATAGTACAAGATAACATAAGATATCACTATTTGTTCTGTTAAACCACGAAGTTGTCATACATGAAAATCAAACAATAACACAATTTAATGAATAATACCTCAATTCGAGCAGACATCGATCGACGATGTAATGCAGTGGCTACTTTTTTAAGCTTCGGTGCGTTAAGCGGTTCATCATCAACAGATGATAAGCCACTACTACGATTTACTACCGAATCCATTGGCTCAGATTTTGCGCTGCTAGGCAATCTACTAGAAGCTCCAATCTTAGAAACTGGTGCGGCAGTGCTATGTTTAATCCCTGTAGATAATAAGCCATTCTGAAGCAGTCGATTCTTGTTCACTTGAGCTGGAGTTTTAGGATCACGCATCAGCAAGATACTAGTGTTTCGTGTGGAGCGAGTGGTTCGCAGTTGACTGTTAGTAGCTCGCGAAGATCCCGATTTCGCTGTGTTAATGCTTGTAGCAGGAGTGGAACCAACAATTGGGGGCGGCATTCTGTTTCGAACGTCTAGCGAGCCCGAGGGAACAAGGAAAGTTGTATCGCTATTGGTTTTGTAGGCTGTCATAGTCTGTAAAGTAAAGAGGCAAACCCCGCAAAGTGTCCAGTAATAAATAATAACAACTTATAAAAAAACAGTAACATTGATCTAATTTGAAAGTACGTCGAAAGTTAAATATGTTGTCATCTAAAATACGAGAAATAAGACGAAAACAGACGATGAACTCAAAAATTGTGACAAAAAATTAACAATTGTATTTTTCCATCAATAATTCAAATACCAATGGAGACTTTCCTTCTGTACTGTGGGCTCCAGAAGAGAACTTGAGAAAAAGATGAAGGCAACTTCACTTGACTGTTAAAGAAAAAGCTAAACCGCCACTGTGAATGCACTGGACAAAATTCTGTTCCGTTATTAAAAGTCAACGTGTATAATTATTTTGTTAGCCTTTGCTTTCTAAACTTCGATATGTGAATAACCAGATATATTCCCGTCAAGATGAGATCTGGCAAGAATATTTTGCCTGATATTGCTAAGCGACCTTTTCAAATAATATTACGCGTCACTACACAAAGCCTTACTTTTATAACATTTATAAAGAGACATCCATCATCTAATTAACGCATGTAGAAAAGAATGATGACAAACGGTCGGATTCTATTGAAGTAAGGAATCATCACGCAAACGTAATGACTAGGTAAGACCTGCTGGTCGTCAGAATGAGAAAATATCAGCATCTTATTTAACCAGCCACATAAAATTTCAAAGCAATTATAAGTCACACGTACTTAGGTTTTTAAAAATTATATGGTCATCCTTGGAGCACAACAACAAACTGATAACGAGGATCAAACTACAATTTGTAATGCATGGAGGGTGGGAAATTTTCAGCTAATTGAAATTCATGAGAGAATATGGAAGAAAGTTGTTCTAAATTGCGCACTGCGATCATCACATTTAGAGTTTCCATGGTTCCAATTCGTAGCTGGTAGATTTGTGCTATCATTTCTAAAATGATCCGATTGATGCCAGTGATATTCAACACTGACTGGATCATCGAAAATCAGTTTGCCATCGTGATTCGAATACGAGTCAGTAATCATGACATACGACAATTCGCTGTTGTTGTGCGATTGGCTTAATAAAAAGGAGCAAGGACTTATCTAAAGGTCGAAAATTCATTTTTATTTATTATAGTAGCATATTAAAGTACCCACTCGCTATATAAATTACTTATCAAAATAATTCCATGCTCCACTGCGTAGACTAGGGCTGTATCAATCCATAAACAAGTATATGCAATGATTCAAGAAGTTCAATCTTACATACACAACGATTAAGAAATAACTTTACACAGAGATTGTAAAAAACAACCAATATTGCCAACAGTTTGCACATTAGTTTTATTCATGAACTAGAGCCATACCATTAATTTCAAAAATGGAATACATTAGTTTTCATCGCACTTCAATCGTGGGTTTTGTGTCAAAACAATATAATTGCAACAACTAAACAGTATTACATCAGCACTATATACTGATGGAAGTCTCCTATTCATAGTGTGGAGTTGAGGATGTGTTACTTAAACATTTCTTCACTGGTCTGCTTATTATGATAAACTCCAACAGTGCTGAGGCCACAAAAATGATTCATAAAGACAAAAAAATCATTACGCTAATAACAAGGTCCAATCTAGTGTTGCACAGTCCAAAAAAGCTACATGTCATAGTATTTTCTCAACATACCTGATTATTGTAATTGTTATTGTGACACTCTTCCAGCAACTCTTGAATTGGCTGGGATGGTTCATTAATCAGCATTTTCGGTATCTCAGATGGCTTTTTGGAGTTTCGAGCGCATCTAGATGACTTCCTGGATGATACTGGTGTTGTTCTGGAGCGAATCTTCTTGCAAGTCTTGGTGACCTGCAGTCTTTTCCATTCCTGCAGAGATGTTTCTTGAAGTTTCTCGCATAGACGGATAACCACCTAACAATATATCCAAAATATGTAATTACTAGAAAAATGACATACTTGGATATGAAACAGAAAACAAGTAGCGAAGTATAAGGAATTCAGATAATCTGTAATCAATAACAGATTGTATGTGCTACATAGAATTAAAGTTTTAAACATGGGCAATATTTAACAACACCAGTCACTTATCCTACACTGTATACTAAGACGTATCCGGTGAATAGCCGGAACCGTAGGAGTAGACTAATCACCATGTGGTCTGATACTATTATTTGCGGTAACGGTCACGTAATCATGCCGCCCCTAATCTTCATTGACCGAGTTACTTCAATAAATGAAACTTAGTTGGTTTCTAGCGGAAAACAGCCCAGAGGAGTGGCCTGGTTAATTCTACCTTAATGGCATCTTGGCAGAGAGTGCTATTCAGTCTTGGTTGGCAGACTATATAAAAGATTTAAAGCTGAATACAAACCATCCTCATTTGGCATGAGCGACCAATTGTTCTTTTAAAGTCAAAATGTAACCACGAAAAATACGAACTATACGGAATCCACAGTGCATCAGCCTTCGCTCAAGATAAAAAGCGTCGTCTACTATGTTGAGTCGTGCGGGTTGGATAAGCGGAATCAAGCTACTGCAGATATCTTCATTTACGTTTCTGCCACTTTTCTCTTTCTCTTCTCAATCTAAGAATAACGCTTGTTTAGATACTATAAATATGATGGATATTGATCATGCAATTGAGCTTAATATCCGATTACCAAATATCAAAAATAGTTCAATTAAGCTACCATTCAATTAACCTAAGTTATGTTATAACTGCAGCGCATTTAATGCGCAAATATTGAAACAAACTGGACAACAATCTTTTTAACATGCGTTGGATAAATAAGAAATCAATATATGTTTCGCACATGAAACCAGATTGAAGGATCCTACAAGCATTACAGAACTGGCTGCACTGTTATTGGCTTCTAAACCTCGGATTCCACCGTTTTCTCAAGCTAAAAATTGAGGCATCAGTATTGTCCTTAACTCACGAGCTTCATTTTGTTTAACTGAATGGATGCATTATAAAAACAGACTTTTTGTTGTACGCTGAAATACATCTGCTAAATTTAATGTCAACAACCTTATTGAACGTTGCCTTTTCACTGTATATGTAAATACTCCCACCGATTGCGGCACGGACGACAAAAATACGCTTTTTATTTCAACCTAAAGTCTTCACCAAATAGAGCAAATTCACAATTGTCTTGATTATGAGTGCCATGAATGCTCAAATTGGGCGCTTAAGCAAAGCAGAAGTTAAGTTAGGTGGAAGATCCACCTTAAACTCCATACACAACATTAAAGGTGAACGACTTTTGGATGGCTGCATGGAATATAGATTACAGTTAAGTAGCCCAAACTTCATAAATATTGTAAGGCATTGCGCCACGTCATTCTCCAGTCCCCAGATAGCGGTGGACTCAAATAGATCGTGTAGCAATTAGTTATGGATGACATGGTTGTATCAAGGATTGTCGTTCGCTTTAAAACACTTACATCGACTACGACCATGCACTTATCTGTTGTAGATATTAGGGGAAAATAAAAATAATAAACCTTTAATAAATGTAAGCAAACTCGAACAACCGCCTTTCTGCCAAAAATAAAATTATAAATTCTGGTCAAGATTAACTGATCTTGATGGATAAATTCTAATGTACTTATGATGAAACACATGTAATCTAAGGCTGGCCTTCAAAACTATTGAGGTTAGGAGGAATGAGGATTCAGAAAGTCTTTTGTAGCTTATTGACGTGGTTTAAGGGAAAAACCTGTCCCAGTTAAGTTGAATTCCCTTCCACAAATGGATGACTGGAAAATCAGCCAACTATCGTGATATCTACCTGCTCGCATCATTATGACATAAAGCACTAAAACAGCATTTAATAATTAAAGCCTCACTGCAACACAAATACGAGAAAAGAAGCAAAAATAAAATAATAATGACCACCAATAATTCAAAAAATCTGTAAAATAAGAACGGTTAACGAGATAAAAATATCCTAGATGGAAAGACCAATCGAGAAAACACAGGAAAAATTAATCTACAACTCTACGATTCAATCAGACGTCTCTTAGAACACAACTCACTTAATTTTCAAGCGGCTTTTGATCAAGCACGTGGTCTTGAAATGGCGGAAAAGCAATCATTATCATATCAAAACTGTTTGAATTCTGCACACACTGCAACGGTTCAGCCACTCTGTCCTTCATCAACCTCCGATAAATCTACAGATAATCTTGTTGCTGCTGGTAAACAAAAATGTGACTTTTGTGGGTACGATTATCATTTAAGATGGAAATGTCCGGCCAGAAACGCTTTCTGTAAAAGTTGTGGAAACAAAGGACATTTTCAAAAGATATGTCGCTCTAAGAATCACCGCCCAATGGTTTCGACGCTTCATCCTACCATATCTGCAACTGTATTAGCTGCTGCTCCTGATTGTCTCACCAAATGTGTAATAAATCTAGAAGTCAATAACATAAATTATCATGCTCTCGTTGATACAGGCAGTTCCTGTAGTTATGTTTCAGAAGCCTTCGTTTTGAAAAATAATTGGAAAATTCACTCCTCACGAGAAACAATACAACATGGCGTCTAGCTCATTATCGAGTCATACCAAAGGCCATTGTTTTGTGTCGATTCAATACAAATCATGTGTTTATAAAAATATCAAGCTGTCTATACTTTTCTCTGATCTGCATGACGCACTCTGGTCATGACTTCCTGGATTGCATAAAAGTGTAAATATCTCTTTTGGTGGTCATAAATCGTTATTCACCGTCTGTTTACTGAAACCTGCATCTGTTACGTCCCCCGCCTCTTTTCTACCATTTAACTGCTAACTGGAGGCCTATTGCTACGAAATCAAGAAGGTACAATCGAATGGATGAAATATTTATCCGGGATGAAATAAACAGGATTAGTTTCTGATGGCATTATCGAACCTTCAACATCCCCGTGGAGAGCACAAGTTCTCGTGGTATCGAATGCGAATCACAAGAAACGTATGGTTGTGGACTACAGCCAAACGGTCAACAAATTCACACTCTTAGACGCTATCCTTTGCCGAAAATAGACCAAATGGCTGAAACCATTTCAAAATATCATATATCAGCATCTTTTGGATCTCAAAAGCGCTTACCACCAAATACCTATCCAAGAACATGAAAAGGTATTTACTGCTTTCGAAGCGTGTGGACGCTTGTTTCAATTCCGTCGCAAATCTCAACAAATTTCTTAATGCCGCTAAAAAATATGGATTGACTTTAAATGAATCAAAGAGCATTTTCGCAGCTAAAGAAATTACTCTCCTTGGTTTTCAAATATCGAATGGAGAAATTAAACCTGATCCTGACCGATTAAAGCCTTTACAAGATCTCCCACCACCGTCGAATGTGCAATCGCAACAAAGAATTGTTGGATTTTTCGCTTATTATTCGCCGTGGATCTCCAACTTCGATAAAATTCACTCACTCGTTCATAATCGAACTTTTCCTTTGCCCGTCTCTGATCTTAAAAAAGAATTAGCCGTAGCAACTCTAGCTTCTATTCGTTGTGATATTCCGTTTGTCGTCGAAACTGATGCTTCGGACGTAGCTATTGCTGCCACTTTGAACCAAGATGGAAGACTCGTGGCGTTTTTCTCTCGGACGTTGACGCCATCTGAAAACATCACTCAGCTGTTGAAAAAGAAGCCTATGCCGTGGTTGAAGCTATTCAAAAATGGAGGCAGTTACTTTTGGGTAATCATTTCAAACTTGTCACTGATCAAAGATCTGTTTCTTTATTTTTGGCAATCAAAATCGAGGAAGAGTGAAGAACGATAAAATTTTGCGCTGGAAAAGGGAATTATCACTTTACAGCTTCGATGTTGTCTATAGACCCGGAAAAAATAGCAAAGCAGCAGATGCACTAAGTCGATCCTGTTGTGGTGCGCTTCTAAATGGACTGGATTTAAAACAAATACATGATTCTCTTTGTCATCCTGGAATTTCTCGTATGCTCCACTTTGTGAAATCTCGTAATTTACCATATTCTATTGATGAAATTCGAAAAATGACCTTGAGTTGTGAAGTGTGCTCTGAAATCAAGCTCAGATTTCCTTCGGCAATTCAAGGCCAATTAATCAAAGCTACCCAACCGTTTGAGCGGTTATCTATGAATTTTAAAGGACCTCTTCCTTCATCAGCTCGTAATCGCTATCTACTGACGGTCATCGATGAATATTCTCGATTTCCCTTTGCATTTGCTTGTCCTGACCTTAGCAGTCACATCGTCATACTTCACCTGTGTCAAATATTCGCAATGTTTGGGATGCCTTCGTACATTCACTCAGACAGAGGTTCTTCCTTCATGTCGACCGAGGTACAAAATTTTCTTCTGGAAAAAGGTATAGCTTCGAGTAGAACGACTCCTTATAATCCCAAAGGAAATGGACAGGTATAAAGAATGAATGGTACCTTATAGAGATCGATCCTTCTCGCTCTCAGATCAAAAAGAATTTCAGTTGAAAAAACTGGGAATGCGTGCTGCTGGACGCATTAAGCATTCAATCCGTTCATTATTGTGTACATCTACCAACGAAACCCCCTCACGAGCGTCTTCTTTTTCGACACAATAGAAGGTCGACTTTTGGTACCACACTCCCAAACTGGCTTACTGTTCCTGGCAAAGTTTTACTCAAGAAGAATGCTAGAGTTTCTAAATATGACCCCTCTGTGAAGAAGTTGAACTAATCATTGCAATCCCAACTATGCGCATGTTCATTTTTCTGATGAAGAGAAGATACAGTATCTATCCGTCAATTAGCCCCAAAAGGCTCCGACGCACTGATGAATGTATTGAACTAATATGGGACTCCGTGAAAATGAACCGGTTGTTGATGAACAAACCTCCTATAATGACGATACCGATAATGATAATGTTAAGGCAAATGGTGAATCTACGGATAACTCAAATGCTCGTGACCTATCAGAGAATCTGGAAACCTTATCAATCAACAACAACGTGTTCATCCTTATAACTTACGAAAATGTTTAAATACTGTTTTCTAATCCTCTTGAATTGTTACTATAACAGTCTTGTTCCGACTCTGACGCTACGCTACAAATCGCAGTGGAGGAAAAAATTGATATGATTGTTTATTTGTACACACATTTATATTCACACCGTTCGTATACTAACATGTTTTGCTTTGTCTTTTAGCATGTATATCTGCATTATATGATGAATAAAGCCTAATATTTTAGGCAACTCTTTCTTCTGACTTTTTGGACTCACTCTGCCCGTTTGCTGTGCTTGTTACTGTGATTCAGAACAAAAATAACTGCTACTATGAACAGTGAATTTAATACCGAGTGTGATGTTGTAGGCCCTCGAAGAAATAATTATTGGTTCTCTGTAAAATCTATGGAGCTACACGCAATTAGGCGACAAATTCCACCTGGCTCAGTTCATAATGATACTCGTAGAAATGTTTAGCCGACAGCTTTAGCGCAGTCAAAAAGTCGAACTCGAATCCTTTTGAACCACAAAGGCTGAAGAGATGGACGAAATGTTCACATCAGGTAATAGCTACCGTTTGTTTCAACTTATCCGAGCAAAAGGTCCGAGAAAATTAATAGTTACCAAAGCTTCAACAAATAGTAACAATTATCTAATAATCGATAAATTAAGTCTTCGTGATAGGTGGGTTGAACACTTCTAAGATCGATTTTCTCCGCACCTGCGTAAGTTCCGATTCCTGAAAGCATGCCCGTCTCAATAGTGTAGAAAGTTAATCTATAAGAACTATCAAAGTTATAAATACGGGGTGCAATCCTGTTTCACGAACGTCGCAAAGCTGTAGGCTCAAATGATTTACTTCCGGGCTTATTTAAGAATAGTAGAAATATATTTTCGGAAGCGTTGATAAACATTTTTCGTACTACATGAAATGAAGAGACCGTAAAGCTTCATTGTACTGAGTCGACCATCATTACAAATTTCAAATAAGGTAATTTGAATGATAAACATTGTGGTGTAAAATTGACTCCAATCATGTCTAGGTTATTTGCTTCGATTATCTCACATCTTAGCATTTCGCGTGAATCACACATTACGAAAAAACCAGCCGGATTCCTGTCAGGACGAGGTTGTAGTTAATATTTTTACCTTAAATAATTTTTTGAACAGCGAATAAAGACCGTCGTATTTCTAGACTTGAGTGGTGCATTTGACTCGGTGGATCGCAATGTTCTATGGGATATTTTGACAAAATTGGTGCTCACCAAAATTTTTAAACATAATACGTTCTTTCTATACAAGCACAAGGCCTACAACAAATGAATACACATCTTTACTATCAGAAGTAGTGATCATCAATGTTGCCCACTTCCCTGAGTTCGAGACGATGTCATATTGCGCAGGGTTTCTAAACAGAAACTATGATGCACATGTGGATCACAACCTGGCAGCCGAATTGGTCGTATACTACCCAATTTGGATGTACGTGATTTCAACTGTTTCTGCTATGTCAAAATCTGCTCACCTTGTTTCTTACGACAATCTGGTGCTGGATGAGAGAACAGAGCTCTACTGGGCATTAGAATTGAGGGCAAACGCAAAACGTTACCGAGCCGACGAAATTGAAGCCTTATTTGTTTTTCCAAGCACTTTAACAATAATTGATGGCGCGGGTGATGGTAACAATTCTTCAAATCAAGTTTGCAAGCTTTAAGTAATCACCAATCCCATTGTATTGAACCAGTCGTCGAACAACATAACAAAACTGGCGGTAGTTTTGTTAAGTTGTTCCAAGCGCTTGTCGGCAGATGCAAAAATACTTAAAAGGATACCCGCATTGGTTATTTGTTTTTGATAGCCTACGTGTGCTATACATGTCAAATAACGATAGTCGAATGCCTGTAAGCGACTACAATCAAATCTAACGTGCCGTCTCAATAATGTATAATAATAATGCACATACATATGCACTGTAAACACGACATTTGAGGCAGAGTGGAATACTCGCGTATCCCCATAAATGTGAAAGGGTCGAGAAAGGCACTAGCTTTGGCGATTCTCATACTCACCTCGTCAGACGTATTACCTGAGTTATGTATGAAAACCTGTTAACTATGTCTGGATCTTCACTATGCAGTCGTAGAGGTTGAGTGATCTTGTAGATGTATATATCATTTAGAGGGTGAGAATTTCATACCGAAAGAGGGAACGACTCCCGATAATCTATCCAAGATAGCCTGAGCCGAATCTCGATATGAACAAAAGAAAAATTATGTGATAACTATCTTTTGGCAGAAAAAGCTGTTCCAGAAACGTAGGAAGCGACATTTACTACTTTGTGTTACAACGCTCAACACATTGATATCATTTCAAAATATATTATTTTAAACAAAACAACTATGACGCGTGTTTAAATAGAAGCACTATTTTAAAATATAATTCTGTAGGTTTTGGTTTTCGCAATATCTAAGATCATTGCAACTAATCGAAGAATGTATAAATCTTCCCAAACCGTTTACATATCTCAAATAAAGAGCTTGTATGTAGACTTAAAAAAAAGTCGCATTATGGAATCCGTAACAATTAAAGGCGAGCAAATATTAAACGGATAAAAAGCAAATATGGTCTGCAATTGGGAGCCAAAGGAAGATCGAAAGGACAAAAACAGACAAGAGTACGAAACTAAAATAAAACGGTGCATTTTCTATGATATGGAGTGAACTAATTTTCATAAAATAAAATAATTTACGAGATAAATTTTGAAAAATGTTTATATAGCTTTGAAACATCCTATATAAAAAACTATTAAAATATACCCATTTCAAAAGTACAAAAGAGCTCACTTGAACAGTTCCCGCATCAAATGCCTCAGTAAAAGGCATTTTTCTTATTCTTTCAGGACATCGAGCAAGTTCTAAGCGACCTTCCCTTCTGATCTTTTCTATATTTCGATCAAAATCTTGCTGCATATTTTCCAGAGTGGAATCTATTTTAGCTTTCAAACTCTGAAGGATATCCCTAATATCATTTTCTGTTAAGGAACACAGCTGAAAACTCTTTAAGAGTTGCTCATTGAAGCTCATTTTTGAAATAGTTATTAAATATAAATTGGTTCAAATGAGATACCATATAATAAATAAGCCAGTAAAACATCAAATAAACAATGGTAATTAATAACTAAAATATTAAAAATGAAATATTTATTAATTGCTCTTATTCACCATTATGGTATTTAACATTAAAAATATACTTATAATGCTTATTTATAATATGTGTTCATAAACGTTAAAGTTTATTTATTATTAATAATTTCGAAGCCTTTTAAATTAATATGAATTCCCGCATTCCGACAGCCTACAATAAACACACTCTGAATAAACAACAGGTTTCAAACAAGTTAAATTTGACCGACGTAAATTGTAAATTAATTCAAATAAAATTTGCAATTAAATTGGCTGTCTCAAGATCAATAATTGATCATGTAGTATGACCAGACCATTAATAAATCACCTGCTTCCAGCAATTATGTGACTGCAATGCATCTCATACTCATAATTGGATTTGCTTATTCTATGTGCTCCCTATTGCTTGACTGTCTTGGTCTTACATGCGATGTTTAGCTAGCAGAACTTGCAGACATTCATTTTTAATTAGTACTTAAATGTTGAATTTTTTGATCCGTTCTTCTTGTTGGGGATCTGACCACATTTTCTCGTGCGGGATAATTGATAGCACTAGTAGGTCGGTAAAATCTTGAATCTTGTACATTTTCAGTTGCTCCTATTATTGGCATTGATTGATGGGTTCTCACTTGTCCCTTATTTTGTAAGCCTTCCATCAGCTGCTTGTCTGAAAATGACGTTGGACAAGATTTTCCACTCTTCTTTTTCCTAATTTTCGAGACCTTATTTCCAGTCCCATCTTCAGGGTTGACACTATACGCACAGGAATCAAAACACAACTTGTGGCACATTTGCTACTAAGTGAGAACCCATCAATAAAGGCCAATAATCGGAGCACCTGAAAATTCATGTTTTATCATTGTTATGTGTTTGCAGGCAATCTTGAACATTTAATATTTTAATCACTCATTTATACAGCTATAACCCTCTTGTTTTTGTCCCAGATATCTTTAACCAACCTTGCCATGTCCCTCAACTTAGGTTTTGTTAAATCCTGCTTCTGCTAATGTACTGGTTAATAGACACCTACCCAAAGATCACAACTAAGAAAAATGGATAAAAATTTCAAGTCTATCATCTATTCTAGACAAATGAATTGCGTTGCTATTCTCGCAAGTTTTGGCATTACCAATAATCCTCAAGGCGAATTAAATAAAATCTGACTTCCTGAATTCCTTATTAAACATTGCATTGTGCTCTGTGGAATGAATAATTCTAAGATCGCGCTCGAGACATGGTGAAACTGTTGCGATTTTTTAGAGGAAACAAACGTTATAAATCAATAATAATCATATTATTCGTCTACTTTCGCTGGATATGTAAGAAATTTTTATATTTCATCGAACCAGAAATTTGATAATTTATTGTGATTATTGGAATTCTTAACTCACCATTACGGCGGAATTCTTCACCAATAGCAACAAGATAATTAAAAGAATCGAACAACAAAAATTGTGGGACTCATTTAAATGCTGCATCTGTGTCCGTATAATTTTGGAATATTAATTTTCTAAAAGGTTGCTGAAAAGATGCATTCTGTTCCAAGTCTATGCTATGTACAATCTGAGTCACGGATATTGTCGATTTTATTCAATGATTCGATATCAGATTTAATCGCAGAATTGTTCTGACCGTGAAAATTATTAACACAACAAAAGATTATTCAAGTGGTTTTGTTCAGTTTCAAATTGCATAATATATTTATTCCAGTCAATCATGCAAAGTAATTCTACACTTACAATGACAATGTGGCTAATTATTTTAAGTGGTGTAGATTAATCTTTAATCTGTCAAACTTCAGTCTGTTAAATATATTGTAGCAGTCTCCTAGATTTCATAATCAGAGAAGAATTTTTTGCGAACACAGGTGCAGTTGTTTCCTTTCTCAGGGTCAATTTCGATGTCAGTTTGTCTTTAGAAGTATTATTTGCAACATATACGGATGTGCCAATTCTTAGATACTGTTTATATAAAAGTTCTCCTAATATTAATTTGTTCACAATTTAGTTGTAGAAAAAAATCTCAAACAATATTCTAAGCTTTTAATTCCTTGTGTGTCAGCGTCTATATACTCTTTGCTATAGTTCATTTTGATTCTTTTCGTCTATTTAGGATCATCTACAAAGACAATAATGTAAATAATAACGCCAAACTTATTGACCAACCGATCTGCATAGTTGATTCTACATGATAAGAAAACTCGCACTTGCATCTTTTAGATTTCATAATCAGATACTAATTTTTCATGGACACAGGTTAAGTTTTTTCAGTCTTCTTTGTCAATTTCGATGTCGAGTTGTCGTTAGAGGTATTGCCTGCACCATATATGGATGCGCCAATATTTACCTACTGTTTTCAGCAACGCTCTCTCAATATTATGTTGTTCGCAATTTCATTTTAACAAGGTCTCACACAACATTCTAAGCTTTTATTTCCTTGTGACCAGCCTTGAACAAAGTTTTTTTGGCATCAGTTTCTGAATGTTTTAATTGCAAATCACACAGCCACTTTTGATACAGACTTCAGCTAAAATATTTACTTTATATTGAAATCACAAAGTTTCATTTGACTTGAGCAAATAACAGTTACCAGTTAACAACACGATACTCCATATCATCGAAACCAGCCAATTTATTGAGCGCAAAATGAAACACTTGTCTCAATCTACAGTTTTAGCCGATTAAGAGATTGCTTAAAGAGGTATCACAAGACCATTAAAATGTTCATGGGCATCCATATTGCACCTTTACTTCAAAGCTCAGAAACTCTGCACGGCTTATGGTTATAAATTTAAGCTAACCACTATGACGACAATAGATTTATATATTATCCGTAATAATAAAATGTTACTAGAAATATTGGTAGCACCAACTATTTTTCTGAGATTGTCCTTTAACAAGTCTAACCCCATTTTTCGTTTTCTCCATAATATATAGAAAGGATTTTATAAAGCAATCCTCTCTGTGTATCCAAAATCTTTATTTGCAATTTGATATCATGAGCGATTCCATGATGTTTCAGAAGTTTGAGGAAAAAATATATGTTAAAATAGAACACTGAATACCATACCTGGATGCCATAATCTTTAATTCTGACATTGAAGCTTACGCTGAACATCTTAACAATGTCATATCCATATTTAACATTACGGACTCAAATTAAACAGTGACAAAACACAAATGGCATCAACCTCATTTGATTTCTTATGGCATTGTATTTCACCGCCATTTATTCAGCATTTTCACTCCAAGGCCAATTCCTGTAAGAACGATCCGTGGTATAAGACATTAAAAGATAAACAACAAGTCTGGGAAGTTCTCAAATACTACGGAAAGTTTTTTTCGCTTATCAAATCAATTATTTCCGTAATGTTCTAACCGTAAAGACCAGAAAGTTCAAAAAATTACATCTGCTATTTGTGTTTGTTTAGATTACGATGAATTATTTCGTCATATAGTCGTCTTATTTGCAAGTTCAATTACAATAACAGGTCCAGATTAAAACGACCTTCTCTACTTAAAAAGGATACTTTAAAATTTGCTATTGGCGCTAATTTAGAACAGGAGATAATTAAAATTCAGTGGCCAAAACTATTTTCCTTGCATTATCTGCAACCAGTAGATACAATATACATCAAGTTTGGTCAAGAATTTTACGCTACCCGTGATCCAATGTTCTCTTTTAATAATATTATAAGCAGTGGTAAATTAGATGTATTACAAATAATTTCTCTTTGTGCTACATATTTTGAAATAACTTCACCATAGCTAAGGTACCCTGCACGACAAGAGCGACAGCTTTCACATTATAATAAATGGAATTTCAAATTATTCCAAATGAATAGCGAACAAAATACCAGTGCAGACGTTCTTTCAAGACCAGACGTATTTTTGTACTTGCTTTCATTTTGTCGTCCCTGTTCAACAATTTAACGTCCAAAAAACCAAAATTGATGCCAATCCTTCTAAGAAAAGGAAAAATAAGAAGGCATTTATATTTAGAGATCATATGCTAACCAAGTAACTAAGACTGGACGGATTTAGACATAGGATAATTCACAAGTAGACAGACTCATTAACATTTATGCTTACCAAGCCGTAGATAAACGCATTTGATCCTACTCACACAATTTCTCATACAGTTATTATTGCGACAATTATATTTAAAATGATATTTTACTGTAGTCATAAACTGAAGTAGAAGGTTAAGCGACTGGTTTTCGAGTAAGCCGCATGGCAGAAGAATAAAATCATCTGCGTCTTTATTTTAAGTTGAAAGAACTCTCACCACAACGTCACGCCCAGTCATTTTTCACATCAAAATTGTTCATCATTCTCGAGTTCAAAGTTTTAAACATCTTCTAATTAGGGCCGATAGATTAACTTGTTATCACGAGACAAGATTTACGCCAAGAGTACGTTAATTTACAAGTCCACATCTGGAGGAATGTACTTATAAAACACAAAGCTGATGTTGCACATATTAAAATAACTTCTATCTCCACCGAGTTTAAATTGGATAGCCAACATTTAGCATTAAACAAACAGTGGCATCATCTAATTTAGTCATTTTAGATAAGTTCAAATCATTTAGCTTACAGCCAAACCGTGGCAGCATGCAACCATTTATATACATTTCAAGCCTTCAAGACAACGAAATAATCAAAATCAAAACTACATTTGCAAAACGTGTAAATGAAAATACGTTTTCTTGTACATTATGAATTCATTTTTTCTATGTATCGAAATTTTTCTTTTCTTTACTTTACGCCATATATGCCCTTTTTCTCGTCACAATTTATAAGCTCATAACTAACGTAATTCATATACTATATTCTCATTTGTCTCACGTGGTATGACCAAATTCTTTTGAATAATAGCTGCTTAATTTGCAGGTTTTTTTGTTTAAACATCACATAGGTCAAGTTTGAACCTGAATTTTCTTTCTGTGGTATGGCCAGCTACATATATTCTTCGCCTTGTTATTCAGTAATATGTAGTCATTGGTACTATGCCATCATATATGCAATAAGCATGAATTAAATAATTTTAGTATTTATTTAATTTGATATATTGACATATGTCTATCATGCAAGAAATCACAACACGATTCCTTAACTTTCTCCATTGATTTTATCAAATTTGCTCTAATTAGCATACGTTTGAGTTTGTTCAGGAAACAA
The DNA here is from genome assembly GCA_029291075.1 of Eudiplozoon nipponicum. Classification (NCBI taxonomy): domain Eukaryota; kingdom Metazoa; phylum Platyhelminthes; class Monogenea; order Mazocraeidea; family Diplozoidae; genus Eudiplozoon; species Eudiplozoon nipponicum. Next base: position 223,192 of record JAQBSW010000062.1, on the reverse strand, counting down.
TAACTCACAATTTGCAACGCCCATTGCAACCGATCTCGCAATGTAACACTGTGGATCTCAAACTTTTTTCAACATTGCCCTCATTTGCTTCATGCCCAACGACTATCAACACAAATTGCATTTTGTGTAGTAATAACTGGTTATTATTTCGAATGACATTTGAGACTAATCAGTAAGAGTATATGCTCCAGCCCAGTGGATCATCATCCGTTGGTTAACTGCATTCCAACATTGTCTTACACTATTTATTATATGGTGTCAGGAGCAAAATTTACTTGATTAGAATTGGAATGTCAAAAATAAATCTACGACAATATCTAGTTCCATTAAAGTGCAACGCTCTATTTTCAGTGAATGCTAACTGGTTTATATTAGCGCACGAATTCTGACACGAATATAAATGAATCGTGTTCTACTTGTTTATTTATTTGTGATGAATGTTATTCTCATACACGCTATTTCTTCCTGCGTTGCTTTCCGTAAGAGTTAAGAATAGGTGTTTATAAAAGACAACCATATTGAAATAGATTAAAGCAAGGCAAACGCCATAAATGTATTTGAGTGTTTAGTTACGAAAGTACGCTAAATATGGGTTACACAAATAGTTAGCCTACAATGAACACACAAATGACCACTACCATAATCGCTGCTAAATGCGGACAATTCTGTTGAGCTATGCAAGACTGTTGGCAACCACACGAAAATTTAGCAGTCTCCAGGGTCTGTGCAATGTCGTAAGACGTAACACTATGAGACCAATTTACATAGAAAAAAGCTAGATCCTTAAGGACGCCTTTAAAAACATTTATCTTTGTTATACTAAGAGGAAATACAACAGAAAAAGCGCCTTTCCTTAAGTCCTGACTGTCTTGGTGTACTAACTGCTGTTTTGCAAATGATGAAAACAGTTTTGGAAGGCTTATTATGCGATCATTCTTCAGGTAGATGTTATAGTGGTGCAGCTAGACAGATCTGTCTGACTAATTTATACATAGTTAAATGATAAGATGGATAAATTAAGGGTCGATATTAAGCCATGGATCGAGTTTGCTGAAATAACCATAGAAGACAATATATCTACAAAAAGCAGTTCTTCAGGTGAAGAAATATTAAATATTTTATCCAATAAAGTTTCTGCAAGGATTGGAAAACAAGAGCAGTTAATATTATTTAATCTAAATGAAAATGATGATCCCAATGATGTTGAAAAGCTAAATGCTTTAATCAGAGATACGATAGAGGCCGACATAACGAAATGTTTCAGAGTAGGCAAGAAATCGGAACGACCAAGGCCGGTTGTGATAAAATTATCAAAGAGGCCGACTAACAAGCAAGTGAAGGATATTAATAAAAAGAAAGAAGAATGTCGTAACTTTCACAACATATTCATCTCCAGAGACAAGACTTTTCTCCAAAGAAAATTGTCAGTGGCAAAAAAGGATAAGAAGAATTTAGATCAGAAATCAAGTCATCCGGAACAAGTTATAATAAAGGGTGCGTCAATCGATTCTAAAATTACAAAAAACGGGGTTTCATTAATGAATGTTGTGGACAGCGGAAAGCTACGAACTATAGCTACGGTACCCAACAAACGAAGTATAAGGAAACCACAAAAGTTAAATCAGTAACTACTGAAGACTGTAAAGATGAGTTGGGTTGTTCATATACTTTATTTTATGCTAATTGTAGAAGTGTTAAGAATAAAACTTTCTTGCTGTGTGATTTTATAATAAGTAACAATTTTGACTTTATAATTTTATCTAAAATCTGGCTGAACAAGGACATTGAAAACTATGAATTTGATATTCCTCATTATTCTCTATTTAGGAAAGACAGATCCTTGGATAAAAGAGGTGGAGGAGTACTTATTTATAGTAAATCGATATTAAATGCGACAGTGTTACATATCAGCGAATACAATACTGTCATTGATTTTATATCTATACAAATTGATAACCTGATCTTAACCGCGGTTTACAGACCGCCGTATGCTAATTTACATGATGATCAAATGTTTACAAATTACATTCAATCTATTTTGCACTGCCATGGTTATATTGTTGTGGTAGGAGATTTTAATAAGGTGCATGACTGTGAAATAATCAATCTTTTTTCTAAGCATGATCTCAAGCAGATTATAAAGGAACCAACTAGAGGTTCGGAATGCTTAGATCATGTATATTTAGAAGTTGAAGCGTTGAACACACACAGTTATGATGTAGTAAATTACTTCAAAGTATTGGATCATAAACAAATTATTTTACAATGGAACCTTTCGAGTAGCAAAGCACAGAAACCTAATTTTGAAAGTGCACACATGCAATGTGCCAGAATCAACTGGAATCTTTTTAAAGAATTAAGCTTATCTATTGATTATAAATGTTTTTTATCATGAATAATGACGCATATGGTTCTTCTGTTTCATTGTTATTATCTGATATATTTAGGGCATCTACATTTACGGATGTTATACCAAAGCGAATCAATAGGAAGTTATGTAAGCTAAGAATCAAACGAGATAATATAATGAAATGTAGTCTTATCAATAGTATTAAAAAAATGAGGTTAGAATTGATTGATAAAGAAATTAATTCATCACTGCTGATAATCCGTCAAAGATCAGAGAGAATTATTTTGGCCAAACTGAAGAGTAATCCTAGACTAGGATTTTGAAGAATGGGAAATTACCAATCGATATACTAACGATAGTAGCTAAACCTTTGCCAAAAGTAAGTAAGCCAACATGCGCCAGTGATTATAGATTAATCTCTATTATCCCTTCGTTTTTGAAGATAATAGAACGATTGATACTAGATCATTTAGAACGTATGTTGCCGGCTGATTTTGATATATGCCAACACGGCTTTACGAAAGACAGGTCGACAACTACTAATATTCTCTCTATGTGGAAACATGTAATTACATTAGATGAGAAAAAGTTAGATGCATTAATTGTATTCATAGATATCTCAAAAGCTTTTGACTCTATATCCTTTGATGCTATTTTGAATGCGATTAATTTATTGAATATTGATCCGAATATTTTTAGATTACTTAGATACTATTTATATAATCGAAGAATGAGTATTCAAGTAAACGATTTGATTTCTAAATCGAAAAGGCTAACAAGTGGAGTTCCACAGGGATCAAGTTTGGGGCCAATTTTATTTAAAATTTTATTTGCACATTTGGAAACTAAAATCCCTAACGGTCGAGTTTGCAAATTCGCTGATGATTTAAAAATAATCTTTCCAATTGATCCAAAAAATGTCGAATTCTCCAAAAATAATGTGACACTAGATTTGTATGATTTAAGTAGATAATTGTTAACACTAGGGCTGAGAATAAACAGTAAAAAGACGAGAGCTTTAAAAATAGGTAACAGAACAGAATTTAATTATAATTAAACGAACATTGGTTGCGCGGGTGGTGATAACAATTATTATAATCAAGGTTGCGGTCTGGATATAAACACCTGACCCATTAATTACTTACATATGTCAGTATAAACTAAGAATTGTATAGTGTAGAAAAGGCAATTCATCCAGGAGATCGGTTTCGTCCTTATTGGGAACTCATCATGTACTGGCCAGAATTTGCCGCGGACAGGATACGAACCTGGGCCCGTCTGCTTCGGAATCTGGTGCTCTAACCACTGAGCTATCCTGCCGCACACTACACTGCACACAATTTTCAGTTATATACTAACTATTGTAACTTGGTTAGTCAATTTTTTCCTTTTAGGTGGAGCTCATATGGCATCCATTTAGACCCAAAGTTCCAACTAACCATGCCCAATCTGTCATTACTGAACAGACACCACATTACATGGGGAAGTGGTATTGAAATGAACATTTATATAATTAAACGAACATTGGTTGCGCGGGTGGCGATAACACTTATTATAATCAAGGTTGCGGTCTTGATATAAACACCTGACCCATTAATTACTTACATATGTCAGTATAAACCAAGAATTGTATAGTGTAGAATAGGCAATTCATCCAGTAGACCGGTTTCGTCCTTATTGGGAACTCATCAAGTACTGGCCAGAATTTGCCGCGGACAGGATACGAACCTGGGCACGTCTGTTTCGGAATCTGGTGCTCTAACCACTGAGCTATCCTGCCGCACACTACACTACACACAATTTTCAGTTATATTCTAACTAATGTAACTTGGTTAGTCAATTTTTCCTTTAGGTGGAGCTCATATGGCATCCATTTAGACCCAAAGTTCCAACTAACCATGCCCAATCTGTCATTACTGAACAGACACCACATTACATGGGGAAGCGGTATTGAAATGAACATTTATATAATTAAACGAACATTGGTTGCGCGGGTGGTGATAACAATTATTATAATCAAGGTTGCGGTCTTGATATAAACACCTGACCCATTAATTACTTACATATGTCAGTATAAACTAAGAATTGTATAGTGTAGAATAGGCAATTCATCCAGTAGACCGGTTTCGTCCTTATTGGGAACTCATCAAGTACTGGCCAGAATTTTGCCGCGGACAGGATACGAACCTGGGCACGTCTGCTTCGGAATCTGGTGCTCTAACCACTGAGCTATCCTGCCGCACACTACACTACACACAATTTTCAGTTATATACTAACTAATGTAACTTGGTTAGTCAATTTTTCCTTTAGGGGGAGCTCATATGGCATCCATTTAGACCCAAAGTTCCAACTAACCATGCCCAATCTGTCATTACTGAACAGACACCACATTACACATGGAAGTGTTATTGAAATGAACATTTATATAATTAAACGAACATTGGTTGCGCGGGTGGTGATAACAATTATTATAATCAAGGTTGCGGTCTTGATATAAACACCTGACCCATTAATTACTTACATATGTCAGTATAAACTAAGAATTGTATAGTGTAGAAAAGGCAATTCATCCAGTAGACCGGTTTCGTCCTTATTGGGAACTCATCAAGTACTGGCCAGAATTTGCCGCGGACAGGATACGAACCTGGGCACGTCTGCTTCGGAATCTGGTGCTCTAACCACTGAGCTATCCTGCCGCACACTACACTACACACAATTTTCAGTTATATACTAACTAATGTAACTTGGTTAGTCAATTTTTCCTTCAGGTGGAGCTCATATGGCATCCATTTAGACCCAAAGTTCCAACTAACCATGCCCAATCTGTCATTACTGAACAGACACCACATTACATGGGGAAGTGGTATTGAAATGAACATTTATATAATTAAACGAACATTGGTTGCGCGGGTGGTGATAACAATTATTATAATCAAGGTTGCGGTCTTGATATAAACACCTGACCCATTAATTACTTACATATGTCAGTATAAACTAAGAATTGTATAGTGTAGAAAAGGCAATTCATCCAGTAGACCGGTTTCGTCCTTATTGGGAACTCATCAAGTACTGGCCAGAATTTGCCGCGGACAGGATACGAACCTGGGCACGTCTGCTTCGGAATCTGGTGCTCTAACCACTGAGCTATCCTGCCGCACACTACACTACACACAATTTTCAGTTATATACTAACTAATGTAACTTGGTTAGTCAATTTTTCCTTTAGGTGGAGCTCATATGGCATCCATTTAGACCCAAAGTTCCAACTAACCATGCCCAATCTGTCATTACTGAACAGACACCACATTACATGGGGAAGTGGTATTGAAATGAACATTTATATAATTAAACGAACATTGGTTGCGCGGGTGGTGATAACAATTATTATAATCAAGGTTGCGGTCTTGATATAAACACCTGACCCATTAATTACTTACATATGTCAGTATAAACTAAGAATTGTATAGTGTAGAAAAGGCAATTCATCCAGTAGACCGGTTTCGTCCTTATTGGGAACTCATCAAGTACTGGCCAGAATTTGCCGCGGACAGGATACGAACCTGGGCACGTCTGCTTCGGAATCTGGTGCTCTAACCACTGAGCTATCCTGCCGCACACTACACTACACACAATTTTCAGTTATATACTAACTAATGTAACTTGGTTAGTCAATTTTTCCTTCAGGTGGAGCTCATATGGCATCCATTTAGACCCAAAGTTCCAACTAACCATGCCCAATCTGTCATTACTGAACAGACACCACATTACATGGGGAAGTGGTATTGAAATGAACATTTATATAATTAAACGAACATTGGTTGCGCGGGTGGTGATAACAATTATTATAATCAAGGTTGCGGTCTTGATATAAACACCTGACCCATTAATTACTTACATATGTCAGTATAAACTAAGAATTGTATAGTGTAGAAAAGGCAATTCATCCAGTAGACCGGTTTCGTCCTTATTGGGAACTCATCAAGTACTGGCCAGAATTTGCCGCGGACAGGATACGAACCTGGGCACGTCTGCTTCGGAATCTGGTGCTCTAACCACTGAGCTATCCTGCCGCACACTACACTACACACAATTTTCAGTTATATACTAACTAATGTAACTTGGTTAGTCAATTTTTCCTTTAGGTGGAGCTCATATGGCATCCATTTAGACCCAAAGTTCCAACTAACCATGCCCAATCTGTCATTACTGAACAGACACCACATTACATGGAGAAGTGGTATTGAAATGAACATTTATATAATTAAACGAACATTGGTTGCGCGGGTGGTGATAACAATTATTATAATCAAGGTTGCGGTCTTGATATAAACACCTGACCCATTAATTACTTACATATGTCAGTATAAACTAAGAATTGTATAGTGTAGAAAAGGCAATTCATCCAGTAGACCGGTTTCGTCCTTATTGGGAACTCATCAAGTACTGGCCAGAATTTGCCGCGGACAGGATACGAACCTGGGCACGTCTGCTTCGGAATCTGGTGCTCTAACCACTGAGCTATCCTGCCGCACACTACACTACACACAATTTTCAGTTATATACTAACTAATGTAACTTGGTTAGTCAATTTTTCCTTCAGGTGGAGCTCATATGGCATCCATTTAGACCCAAAGTTCCAACTAACCATGCCCAATCTGTCATTACTGAACAGACACCACATTACATGGGGAAGTGGTATTGAAATGAACATTTATATAATTAAACGAACATTGGTTGCGCGGGTGGTGATAACAATTATTATAATCAAGGTTGCGGTCTTGATATAAACACCTGACCCATTAATTACTTACATATGTCAGTATAAACTAAGAATTGTATAGTGTAGAAAAGGCAATTCATCCAGTAGACCGGTTTCGTCCTTATTGGGAACTCATCAAGTACTGGCCAGAATTTGCCGCGGACAGGATACGAACCTGGGCACGTCTGCTTCGGAATCTGGTGCTCTAACCACTGAGCTATCCTGCCGCACACTACACTACACACAATTTTCAGTTATATACTAACTAATGTAACTTGGTTAGTCAATTTTTCCTTTAGGTGGAGCTCATATGGCATCCATTTAGACCCAAAGTTCCAACTAACCATGCCCAATCTGTCATTACTGAACAGACACCACATTACATGGGGAAGTGGTATTGAAATGAACATTTATATAATTAAACGAACATTGGTTGCGCGGGTGGTGATAACAATTATTATAATCAAGGTTGCGGTCTTGATATAAACACCTGACCCATTAATTACTTACATATGTCAGTATAAACTAAGAATTGTATAGTGTAGAAAAGGCAATTCATCCAGTAGACCGGTTTCGTCCTTATTGGGAACTCATCAAGTACTGGCCAGAATTTGCCGCGGACAGGATACGAACCTGGGCACGTCTGCTTCGGAATCTGGTGCTCTAACCACTGAGCTATCCTGCCGCACACTACACTACACACAATTTTCAGTTATATACTAACTAATGTAACTTGGTTAGTCAATTTTTCCTTTAGGTGGAGCTCATATGGCATCCATTTAGACCCAAAGTTCCAACTAACCATGCTCAATCTGTCATTACTGAACAGACACCACATTACATGGGGAAGTGGTATTGAAATGAACATTTATATAATTAAACGAACATTGGTTGCGCGGGTGGTGATAACAATTATTATAATCAAGGTTGCGGTCTTGATATAAACACCTGACCCATTAATTACTTACATATGTCAGTATAAACTAAGAATTGTATAGTGTAGAAAAGGCAATTCATCCAGTAGACCGGTTTCGTCCTTATTGGGAACTCATCAAGTACTGGCCAGAATTTGCCGCGGACAGGATACGAACCTGGGCACGTCTGCTTCGGAATCTGGTGCCTCCAGTGCGTATCCTGTCCGCGGCAAATTCTGGCCAGTACTTGATGAGTTCCCAATAAGGACGAAACCGGTCTACTGGATGAATTGCCTTTTCTACACTATACAATTCTTAGTTTATACTGACATATGTAAGTAATTAATGGGTCAGGTGTTTATATCAAGACCGCAACCTTGATTATAATAATTGTTATCACCACCCGCGCAACCAATGTTCGTTTAATTATATAAATGTTCATTTCAATACCACTTCCCCATGTAATGTGGTGTCTGTTCAGTAATGACAGATTGGGCATGGTTAGTTGGAACTTTGGGTCTAAATGGATGCCATATGAGCTCCACCTAAAGGAAAAATTGACTAACCAAGTTACATTAGTTAGTATATAACTGAAAATTGTGTGTAGTGTAGTGTGCGGCAGGATAGCTCAGTGGTTAGAGCACCAGATTCCGAAGCAGACGTGCCCAGGTTCGTATCCTGTCCGCGGCAAATTCTGGCCAGTACTTGATGAGTTCCCAATAAGGACGAAACCGGTCTACTGGATGAATTGCCTTTTCTACACTATACAATTCTTAGTTTATACTGACATATGTAAGTAATTAATGGGTCAGGTGTTTATATCAAGACCGCAACCTTGATTATAATAATTGTTATCACCACCCGCGCAACCAATGTTCGTTTAATTATATAAATGTTCATTTCAATACCACTTCCCCATGTAATGTGGTGTCTGTTCAGTAATGACAGATTGGGCATGGTTAGTTGGAACTTTGGGTCTAAATGGATGCCATATGAGCTCCACCTAAAGGAAAAATTGACTAACCAAGTTACATTAGTTAGTATATAACTGAAAATTGTGTGTAGTGTAGTGTGCGGCAGGATAGCTCAGTGGTTAGAGCACCAGATTCCGAAGCAGACGTGCCCAGGTTCGTATCCTGTCCGCGGCAAATTCTGGCCAGTACTTGATGAGTTCCCAATAAGGACGAAACCGGTCTACTGGATGAATTGCCTTTTCTACACTATACAATTCTTAGTTTATACTGGCATATATAAGTAACTAATGGGTCAGGTGTTTATATCAAGACCGCAACCTTGATTATAGTAATTGTTATCACCACCCGCTCAACCAATGTTCGTTTAATTATATAAATGTTCATTTCAATACCACTTCCCCATGTAATGTGGTGTCTGTTCAGTAATGACAGATTGAGCATGGTTAGTTGGAACTTTGGGTCTAAATGGATGCCATATGAGCTCCACCTGAAGGAAAAATTGACTAACCAAGTTACATTAGTTAGAATATAACTGAAAATTGTGTGTAGTGTAGTGTGCGGCAGGATAGCTCAGTGGTTAGAGCACCAGATTCCGAAGCAGACGTGCCCAGGTTCGTATCCTGTCCGCGGCAAATTCTGGCCAGTACTTGATGAGTTCCCAATAAGGACGAAACCGGTCTACTGGATGAATTGCCTTTTCTACACTATACAATTCTTAGTTTATACTGGCATATATAAGTAATTAATGGGTCAGGTGTTTATATCAAGACCATAGCAGCCTTGATTATGATAAGAATTTAATTATGTTTATTTTCATGATGCTGCGATTAATGATCTTTTTGAGATTAAACTTATGCAAGAAATTAAGGATTTAGGCATAACTATTCATTGTACGGCTTCTGCTGAGAGACATATTGAAAGGATAGTAGGCAGTGCCAAGAACAGATGGGCATTAATAAATAGAAATATAATATCGAATGAAATAAAATTTAAAATGTTTATAATATGGATTAGACCGATACTAGAATATGCTGCCGCTACTTGTAATCCTTGTAACAAAGGGTTTGTCTAATAAGATAGAAGCTGTACAAAGAATAGTTTTGAAACAAATTAGTCCGATGCAAGTATGTATTAGGTTTGGCGAACCTAGTAAGGAATTAGTTCAGTTGTGACCAGAAGGATAAACCAAAGGCAGCATGAAGGGAAAGTATAATCTCTTGCACATTCGTTTCGTGCTTACTGCCAAATATATAGTGGTTAAAGGGCGTAATATCGGTTCCTACTGATTAGTCGCCAGTAAACACGAAACGAATGTGCATGAGATTATACTTTCCGTTCATGCTGCCTTTGGTTTATCCTTCTGGTCACAACTGAACTAATTTGTTACTAGGTTCGCAAAACCTAATACATACTTGCATATATATTAGTTCTTCGCAACAAACAGTATTTAACTGTAATATATTGAATTGAATGATGTCATGCTTACCGCGAAATGTGATAACTGATATCGATGAAGGCCAGAGTGTATGGTTTAACTGGAGTAACAGGTGTTCGGAAATTGTTGTAATTCTCAATTTGGGTGAACTTTAGCATAAATTTATATCCATCAGGTTGGTATCATGTACCGACTCGGACACCATAGTGTTAGTATCCGGTACTCATCGATTTCAAAAAAGGTATCAGTTACTAACACAATAGCCATAGTGTTAGTATCCTTTACAGACTCGGTATATATATTATATAGTGTGAGTTTGCATTGAAGTCGTATTGTCGTTGACTTTAGATTATGTTAGCTTCACTATTACCGGTTTACACATTCGTCTAGGAGATTGTACCGTCCTATTATTCCACATTATTCTACCAAATATATAGTGGTTAAAGGGCGTAATACCGGCTCCTACTGATGAGTCGCCAGTAAGCACGAAACGAATGTGCATGAGATTATACTTTCCGTTCATGCTGCCTTTGGTTTATCCTTCTGATCACAACTGAACTAATTTGTTACTAGGTTCGCAAAACCTAATACATACTTGCATATATATTAGTTCTTCGCAACAAACAGTATTTAAATTAGTCCTATCTCCTGCACTATATACGCCACTAGATTACAGTTTGTATCACTGAATCCTTTATGGTTTTGGAGGATGTGCTATTGCATAAAAGCTTTCCGTTTGAACCAGTGGACTGGTGCCTATATGAATCCAATAAGAAGGAGTCATGAAGTTGGAACTAGATCTGGTCATTTTGCAATATCTCCACCATTGGTGGGGAATGTTGCGAGCAAGCTATTCTCTTTTTCAAAAATTTACAAAATTTACAATCAATTCCAAAGGGGCTTAGAGAAACGCCTCCATCTAAAATGTCTTTTAAATTTTTATCTACCGAACTAGAAAAAGTGTTCAATCCTGCTGATATTTTTAATTTTGATTATGATAATACTTTCTCATGGTTAAATAAATAACAGGATTAATTGTTTTTAGCCGCATAACTTCTCGAGATTCGATTTTCAAGTTTTGTATTAATAAAACTGAAATTTTATGCATTATATCATCATGTTAATCAATAATACGTACAATCAATTATTAGTCATCGTTCCCTTTTTTTTGCAAAATGTTACACTCGAATTATACCTTAAATTTTCCTATTTTTGATGAAGAATCTATCACTCTTTACAGCCGAACTTTCTGATGTTGATAAGTTGTAAAATACAACTAATTGCACATATTTATGTGATGTGATAACTTTTTATATTGTACATTTTCCAATTTTATTATTTGATGGAACATGTGTGGTTTGAATCCAAATAAGGATATTCTATTCTATTCTATTCTAGTTAAATTAATGATACGAAGTACTGACTGGCTGACATAACAATTAATATAGTAGGGCAGAAAGACAGCGCTGAAATCTGGGTTTGTGCTTCATCATATGTATGTGTTTAGTACGTTTTGGCAGGGATTATATTACGATTTTATGTACATATTTTATGTACTTTAAATTATATTAATTCAGGACTTAGTTTATACTACTCCGAGGCAAATTCATTATACACTGTTAAATATTCTAATCTAGTATTTATAAGCTTTGCAAGTTTTTTATTTTGTAAAATAATTTCATAAGTTATTATAAATATAAATAGGATCAGAATAGAAAATGTTTATTAGGATAAAAACCAATCTAAATCATTAAATAGAAAAATATTCAGAATTTTCTTGTAAAATATAACTTTTTAATAAATTATCTGAAATCATACAAAATACGCATGTGTATATATATGTCTGTGAATATATGAAATTGAGTAAATACTGAAAGTGCCAAATTCATGGTTATTGACTTTACAATGGCATGGTATCAGTGACCACATATCATTGAAAAACAAGGCGTTAACTTTAAGTAACTGGTCATACAACAAAAAGGAAATGCGGGTTCAAATGTTTGCGATGCAATATTTAAACAATATAAACTGAAAATTAAGAAAAGTAATTAGCCAAAAGAAGTTGGACATACCACATGAGAAATATGAGAATATAGTATATGATTTACGTTAGTTATGAGCTTATAACTTGTAGCGGGATAAGGGGAATATGTGGCGTAAAGTAGAGAAAAGCAAATTTGTGATACAAAGAAAAATGAATTAACAATGTATAGGAAAACGAATTTTCATTTACACGTTATGTAAATGTAAATTTGCGCTTAGTTATTTCGTTGTTTTGAAAGCCGGAAAGGTATATAAATGTTCGTATGTTGCCATGATCTGGCTGTTCAATAAATGATTTTAATTTATCTTTACTGACCAAATTAGATGCTGCCACTGATATGATATTGCAAAATGTTGGTTATCCGAGTAAAATTTGGTAGGGATAGCAATAGTTTTAAGCTTTGCTTCAACAGTTTTGAGTTTAACAAGTACTTTCCTGCAGCTGTAGACTTCCAAATGAACATAGATTTGGCGTAAATTTAGTCTCAGCTGCTAAGTAGATACATTACTGAATCATATATATATGTATATGATTTATCTTTAGTTTGCTATGTAATTCATTCACGTATGCGACACATCTCTTATAAGACATTAGCTTACGCCTAGCTAGTCAGCTTCTACATTCACTACTTTCAAAAAATAACTAAAGGGTATGAGTTTCTTGTTTGTGACACCATTTAAGTAATTTAACTGCTATTAGTTGACAAGGATTTCAAAGCATCTTTGAATTCATGATGCACAGTCCTAACCATGTCATTGGACTGTGAGTGGTAGTTTGTGCCCTGACATAAAGTGCATCTCGTGAAGCAAAAGTTTTAATTTAGAAAGTTCAGAGGAGAAAAATGAACTTTTACTTGTAATACTTTCATTAGGAAAACGATGGTTGGCTATTTACGGCGATAGGAAATTATTTGTGTCTTTATAAGCAAAAACGGTGTAGAGAAGTTACGTAGCAGGCAATTAAATATGCCCAACGGTCATGGCTAGAATGTAACTAAATCAGTGAACACAAATAAGTTCAACTAAGTTGATTTGAACAATGAATAAACTTGACTCCGTTGGTGGAACATCTTTCAATTTAAAATGATCATACCGGTTGATTTCATTCTTTTGGTATTTGACAAACGTGGAATCACAATGCTTTGTGTTTTGACACCATAAAAGATCTAATATAAAACTAACAACCGCATTGTCACATGAGTGAGTAAAAAAATGATTAGTCCAATTCCTATTATGTAGGCCTGTAGGAAAAACAGGTTTTTTGATTCTGCGTGCCCAGTATTGGAAAATGGATAATAATTTCCAGATTTAGCATACTAGCAAAGTTTTTTGACGAGCTACTGAACTATTAGCATTAGTGTCGCCGTATATTTCTGTTCATAGAAGAAATGGCGTCAACTTGAGTTCACTGAAAGTTAAAAAATTAACAGAGGACCAAGAAAGTGAAGTGTAATGGGGCACAACGGGTAGCCTTGCAATCGCGTCTGCAATAATTTCTTGTTCACACTTCACTTGAGATGTCGAATTAAAATACACTAAGACGTAAAAGTTTTTGTTGTATTCAGACAAATTACTTTGCGGTAGTTAAAGCTGCATTTTAAATTTCGCTGACAAAATGGCATGATCTGCGACAAAATTAATCTACTGTTGCTTATCATGATAAGAAATCGGAGCACAGCGGCATGGATAGCAAGGAGTTCCCTAATTAAATTATCGTATCTAGTATTACCGGATGCTGAAAACGTGAACTAATATTATTGACTATTGAACTCAAATATTTTAATTTTCTAATGTGGCGCCGATTTTAAATTCTAAAAATCAGATGTGAATAGAAAAGATCGCTTAAAATCTGGGCATGATAGCATAATGGCTTTTGATGCACGACAAAGCAATTTCTTGTAATCAGATATCCAATAAGTGGTGTAGTTTATGATTAGTCCTTTCCGATTCTTCAGCCGCGTGCATATTTTTAAGGGTCTGCAAATAAATTGAATTAATATTTGAAAACTCTACAGGTTTTCTACAAAATTTTAATGACTTACGTGAAGAGATGTTTTCAATTAAACTGGACTTGAATGGAAAATTCTGAATAAATGGAGGCAAAATACAGTGCCGAAATGAATAAGCTGAATTTGTTACAGATTGTGTCTTGGCACATTTGATTTTGATTTCGTGATCTGCATATATGATATGACCATTCGAAAATGCATAAATAAATTATACAAACCCAGCATGCATCTGTCCCCTTTAGTAATCTAGCACAAATGATATTTAGTACGAAATTTTGACTGCATATTTTTAGGTAATCACAAATTATAAATTTGTGCAACTTTCGCCTCAACTTTAAAAACTTATACAATTATACTATCATTGATTGCGTCGGTAGTAATAACAATTCTTTACATCCCGTTTGTAAGTTACAGATATAAAAAAAATTGCACAACGTAGCGAAATTACCATCAGCCACACTAGCTGACTATTTTATGCCTTGTAGTCTTCATATAGAAAGAAAACTGGTAATAAGTATCATATAGGTCCATTGATGCAACTACAGCAAATAGGACGTTCACAATCCACTATTTTTTGTGCGTTTGCGTATAACAAATTATTTTGTTTCGCTGAATTCTGATTAGCTGGACGATTTGCGCTAGTATAAATGTAACATGTATGATTGGATCTTCATTCTGTAACGCAAGGTGCAACTGTTGACTTACAATTGGATTTGTGCTTATATTAGGCATGTAAACTTTATTTCAAGCATATCTAACGCCTACTAGGCAATGCATGATTGCTTAATTGTATAGTTTATATATTTCTGGCAAAAAAAGTAAAAATTATATATTGGGGAATGTATAGAAAAAAACAGCCGACATTTCAGTTAAAGACAAATTATGCTAGACTACTGGAATGACAGCCGTTTATCTGACTTTCAAAGCACAAATATGCATTTAGATTTGATGCTCGGTAGTCAGTTTACTATTGTGCTCTGATGATGTTCAGGGAAGATCCAAACACATCAATACCTGCAACAGACAATGCATGTGCTATTTTGTGCGTTTGGATACTTAACACCGAACTTGTGCTTATATCGATATCGCAAGCCTTATTTAAAGAATTACCAACATCGTTCTAATAATCAATAATTATTTATTTGTATAATTAATAGACCTTCAGCTAAATCTGAATATATTTTGATTTCGTGACTGGGCATAAATTGCACAGTGAAGTTTTCTGGTGGAATATATTTTATGCGAGAAAAACGTGGGAATATATTTGCATATCTGATTGTCATGTCTACGATATTTTGCGGGATAACGCTTGTTAGTCAGATTATAATCGTGCTCTGTTGATGTTCATAGAAAACTGCCAATCGCCAACACATAATTTTGAAGTTAGTTTTGCTCTGTTTGAGTCGTTTTTTACACAGGGACACATATTTATCAGATTTTTGTCAAAATGTTTAAATTAAATGTTTTCACCGATTGAATAATCATTGATTGTTCAATTGTATAGAATAAGAACCAGCAGCACATTATACAATATGTTATATTCGTGCTTATATAAAGGTTGATCCAAACTTTTTAGTAAAACACAAGGATTGCAGGAATACTGGTTGGGAAATCCGAATATATGGTTTTTTACCTTAAGTATATATTACTGTTTGATGCTCGCTAGTCAGCTTACAGTTGTGCTCTGATGATGATGAATAATCAAAACGCATCAGTACGTCTAACTGACAGTATTTTGCCCTGTGTTGCGACTGACTGTATAGTCTGGGATTATTGTCGATATCAAGTTAAAATTCACCACACTTGCAATCCAAGTTTGCTTATTTGTGTGACAAAAACGGCAAAATAATTAAATTTCGTAACAGTAGAAGTATGATCCGCATATATCAGCTTATAGTTGTGCTCTGATGATGATGAATAATCAAAACGCATCAGTACGTCTAACTGACAGGATTTTACCATGTGTTGCGACTGATAATATAGTCTGGGATTATTGTCAATATAGAGTTAAAATTCACCACACTTGCAATCCAAGTTTGCTTATTTGTGTGACGAAAACGGCAACATAATTAAATTTCGTAACAGTAGAAGTATGAGCCGCATATCTCATTTTGCTTTCCTTATATTTTTAATGCAGTTAGACCTTTGCTGAAAAGTTTGCTTTAGTGCTTTGATAATGATAATAGAAGGCTGAAACACGAAAGTAAGTATGTATTGCTGTAGTATTACAATATGGTTAGACTGATCAAATACGTTTGGATTAGCATTTAACCTTCTATCGCAAATTTGACGTAACAAATCATTTGATATAAACATATTAGCTCTGTGTATTATACCACATATATCCAACAGATTACAGTTCGTATCATTGCAAACTTTATGGTTTCAGAGGCTGTGCTATTGTATAAAAGTATACCACTTGAATCAGTGTACATGGGCCTATATGAGTCCAATCAGAGAGATTCATGGATTAGGATTTAGATATAAAATTTGGCGATCTTACCTCGTTTTGTGGGAAATATTGTGGGAAAGATACATTATTTTCCGAAAATTTATAAAATTGAAAATCAATTAACAAAAGGGCTTAAAGAAATGCCTCCTTCTAGGATGTCTTTCAAATTTTATGCACTGAACTAAGAAAAATAGACGATCATATTGATCTTTTAAATTTTTATTGTGAACATTAATTATCGTGGTGAAACAAAAGACGATGAACAATCTGACCTTTCAAAATATCTTGTTGGATTTTTAAAATCTACTATCTGTATCATAATATTTGAAAAGCTATGAATTATATCATCATGTAAGCCATCAATTCAAATTGTTATTCATGTTTCTCATTTATGCATAATATTAATAAAAAATTGTACCTTAATCTTTCTATTTATCGCGTCAGCGAGCCTTCTTGCTAAACCTATTATTATTTATATCATCAATTATCTTATAAACACGGTTAATAAAGGGGATTACAGTTTTGCCTAAATCATAATAAATGTATCAAAATTTGACATAGTGTACGTAGTGATATTATTTCTGGATGCTCAGGAGCTGATAAAGCCCAAAAATTATTTATATATACATAGTTATATAATACTTAATGGATATATCTATACGATTTGATGACTTCTTTCTATTTTTCATTAATTGGTGTTGTTATTTATATCAGAAAACATGCGTGTGTTGAATCCAAACAAAAATATTATATTCTATTGTTTATATTCTCATATTTTTTTATTCTATTTTAGTCTATCTCATTCTATTTCATTCTATTTTAATATATTCTATTCTATTCTATTCTACTCTATTCTATTCCATTCCTATTCTATTCTATTCTATTCTATTCTATTCTATTCTATTCTATTCTATTCTATTCTATTCTATTCTATTCCATTCTATTCTATTCTATTCTATTCTATTCTATATCTATCTCCATTCTATTCTATTCTATTCCATTCTATTCTATTCTATTCTATTCTATTCCATTCTATCTCTATTCTACTCTCATTCTATTCTATTCTATTCTATTCTTATTCTATTCTATTCTACTCCATTCTATTCTATTCTACTCCCACTCTATTCTATTCTATTCTATTCTATTCTATTCTATTCTATTCTATTCTATTCTATTCTATTCTATTCTATTCTATTCTATTCTATTCTATTCTAATCCTATTCTATTCTTATTCTATTCTATTCTATTCTATTCTATTCTATTCTATTCTATTCTATTCTATTCTATTCTATTCTATTCTATTCTATTCTATTCTATTCTATTCTATTCTATTCTATTCTCTTCTATTCTATTCTGTTCTATTCTATTCTATACTATTCTATTCTATTCTATTCTACTCTATTCTATTCTATTCTATTTCTGTCTATTCTATTCTATTCTATTCCATTCTATTCTATTCTATTCTATTCTATTCTATTCTATTCTATTCTATCCTATCCTATCCCTGTCTATCCTATTCTATTCTATTCTATTCTATTCTATTCTATTCTATCCTATCCTATTCTATTCTGTATTCTATTTTATTCTATTGTATTTTATTCTATTCTTTTCTATTCTATTCTCTTCTTTTCTATTGTACTCGATTCTATTCTATTCTATTCTATTCTATCCTATTCTATCCTATTCTATCCTATTCTATCCTATTCTATCCTATCCTATCCTATCCTATCCTATCCTATCCTATCCTATCCTATCCTATCCTATCCTATCCTATCCTATCCTATCCTATCCTATTTTATTCTATCTCTATTCTATCTCTATTCTATTCTATTCTATTCTATTCTATTCTATTCTATTCTATTCTATTCTATTCTATTCTATTCTATTCTATTCTATTCTATTCTATTCTATTCTATTCTATTCTCATTCTATTCTATTCTATTTTCTATTCTATTCTATTCTATTCTATTCTATTCTATTCTATTCTATTCTATTCTATTCTATTCTATTCTATTCTATTCTATTCTATTCTATTCTATTCTCATCTCTATTCTATTCTATTCTATTCTATTCTATTATATTCTATTCTATTCCATTCTATTCTATTCTACTCCCATTTCTATTCTATTCTATTCTATTCTATTCTATTCTATTCTATTCTATTCTATTCTATTCTATTCTAATCCTATCCTATCTATCCTATCCTATTCTATTCTATTCTATTCTATTCTATCCTATGCTATTCTATTATATTCTATTCTATTTTGTATATTCTATTCTATTCTATTCTATTCTATTCTATTCTATTCTATTCTATTCTATTCTATTCTATTCTATTCTATTCTATTCTATTCTATTTATTCTATTCTATTCTATTCTATTCTATTCTATTCTATTCTATTCTATTCTATTCTATTCTATTCTATTCTATTCTATTCTATTCTATTCTATTCTATTCTATTCTATTCTATTCTATTCTATTCTATTCTATTCTATTCTATTCTATTCTATTCTATTCTATTCTATTCTATTCTATTCTATTCTATTCTATTCTATTCTATTCTATTTCTATTCTATTCTATTCTATTCCATTCTATTCTATTCACTCCCATTCTATTCTATTCTATTCTATCCTATCCTATCCTATCTATCCTATTCTATTCTATTCTATTCTATTCTATTCTATTCTATCCTATCCTATCCCTTCTATACTATTATATTCTATTCTATGCTATTCTATCCTATGCTATTCCATTCTATTCTTTTCTTTTATGTCCTATTCTATTCTATTCTATTCTATTCTATTCTATTCTATTCTATTCTATTCTATTCTATCTCTATTCTATTCTATTCTATTCTATTCTATTCTATTTTATTCTATTCTATTCTATTCTATTCTATTCTATTCTATTCTATTCTATTCTATTCTATTCTATTCTATTCTATTCTATTCTGTTCTATTCTATTCTACTCTATTCTATTCCATTCTATTCTATTCTATTCCATTCTATTCTATTCTACTCCATTATATTCTATTCTATTCTATTCTGTTCTATTCTATTCTATACTATTCTATTCTATTCTATTCTATTCTCTTCTATTCTATCCTATCCTATCCTATCCTATCCTATCCTATTCTATCCTATTGTATTCTATTCTATTCTATCTTATACTAATTCTATTCTATTCTATTCTATTCTATTTTATTCTATTCTATTCTATTCCATTCTATTCTATTCTACTCTTTCTATTCTATTCTGTTCTATTCTATTCTGTTCTATTCTATTCTATTCTATTCTATTCTATTCTATTCTATTCTATTCTATCCTCTCCTATCCTATCCTATCCTATTCTATACTATTCTATTCTATTCTATTCTATCTATTCTATTCTATTATATTCTATTCTATTTTATTCTATTCTATTTTATTCTATTCTATTTTATTCTATTCTATTTTATTCTATTCTATTTTATTCTATTCTATTTTATTCTATTCTATTTTATTCTATTCTATTTTATTCTATTCTATTCTATTCTATTCTATTCTATTCTATTCTTATCTCTATTCTATTCTATTCTATTCTATTCTATTCTACTCCATTCTATTCTATTCTGTTCTATTCTATTCTATTCAATCCTATTATGTTCTGTTCTGTTCTATCCTATTGTATTCTATTCTATCCTATCCTATCCTGTACTGTTCTATCCTATTCTGTTCTATTCTATCCTATCATATTCTATTATATTCTATTCTATTTTATTCTATTCTATTCTATTCCATTCTGTTCTATTCTATTCTATTCTATTCTATTCTCATTCTATTCTATTCTATTCTGTTCTATTCTATTCGATTCTATTCTATTCTATTCTATTCTATTCTATTCTATTCTATTCTATTCTATTCTATTCTATTTTATTCTATTCTATTCTATTCTATTCTATTCTATTCTATTCTATTCTATTCTATTCTATTCTATTCTATTCTATTCCTATTCTATTCTATTCTATTCTATTCTATTCCTATTCTATTCTATTTTATTCTATTCTATTCGATTCTATTCTATTCTATTCTATTCTATTCTATTCTATTCTATTCTATTCTATTCTATTCTATTCTATTCTATTATATTCTATTCTATTCTATTCATCTATTCTATTCTATTCTAGTTCCATATTCTATTCTAATTTCTATTCTATTCTATTCTATTCTATTCTATTCTATTCTATTCTATTCAATTCTATTCTATTATATTCTATTCTCTTCTATTTCTATTCTTTATTTCTTTTCTATTCTTTTCTATTCTATTCTTTTCTATTCTATTCTATTCTATTCTATTCTATTCTATTCTATTCTTTTCTATTCTATTATATTCTATTCTTTTCTATTCTATTCTATTCTATTCTATTCTATTCTATTCCATTCTATTCTATTCTATTCTATTCTATTCTATTCTATTCTCTATTCTATTCTATTCTATTCTATTCTATTCTATTCTATTCCATTCTATTCTATTCTACACCATTCTATTCTATCTCATTCTCATTCTATCTCTATTCTCTATTCTATCTCTATTCTTTTCTATTCTATTCTATTCTATTCTATTCTATTCTATTCTATTCTATTCTATCTCTATTCTATCTCTATTCTATTCCATTCTATTCTATTCTATTCCATTCTATTCTATTCTATTCTATTCTATTCTATTCTATTCTATTCTGCTCCATTCTATTCTATTCTATTATATTCTATTCTATTCTATTCTACCCCATTCTATTCTCATTCTACTCCACTCTATTCTATTCTATTCTATTCTATTCTATTCTATTCTATTCTATTCTATTCTATTCTATTCTATTCTATTCTATTCTATTCTATTCTATCTCTATTTCTATTCTATTCTATTCTATTCTATTATTCTATTCTATTTTATTCCTATTCTATTCTAGATTCTATTCTATTCTATTCTATTCTATTCTATTCTATTCTATTCTATTCTATTCTATTCTATTCTATTCTATTCTAGTCTATTCTATTCTTTTCTATTCTTATATATTCTCTTATATTTTATTCTATTTTACTATATTCTGTTCTATTCTATTCTATTCCGTTTTATTCTATTCTATTCTATTCTATTCTATTCTATTCAATTCTATTCTATTATATTCTATTCTATTCTATTCTATTCTATTCTATTTTTTTATTCTATTCTATTCTATTCTATTCTGTTCTATTCTATTCTATTCTATTCTATTCTATTCTATTCTATTCTATTCTATTCTATTCTATTCATTCTATTCTATTCTATTCTATTCTATTTCAATTCAATTCTTTTTATTCTATTGTATTTTGTATAATTTGTATTCTATTCTATTCTATTTTAAACTTCTTTATTCTATTCTTTTTCTTTTACCGGTACGTAATGCAATCAGATTTATCGTAAATTGTAAAATACTTTTGTTCATAATCATTGCAAGATCATATGTGGCTCTAGTCCAAATAAATAATTATTTTTTATTCTATTATATACTTGCACACTAACCATTACTATTCTACTCCAATTACCCTTAGAGGTCATGAACGCGCTCTATAACTTTATGAATAGTATTTTGAAGAATAAGAAATTACCAATCGATATTCTAACGATAATGGCTAATCCGTTGGCAAATGTAAGTAAGCCAAAGTGCGCCAGTGATTATAGACTATTCTCTATTTCCATTTATTTTTGAAGATATTAGAACGACTGATACTAGATCATTTAGAATGTATGTTGCCGGTTGATTTTGATACAAGTCAACATGGCTTTACGAAAGATAGATCGACAATTAATAATATGCAAGTATGTATTAGGTGTTGCGAACCTAGTAGCAAATTAGTTTAGTTGTGACCAGAAGGATAAACCAAAGGCAGCATGAACGGAAAGTATAATCTCATGCACATTCGTTTCGTGCTTACTGGCGACTAATCAGTAGGAGCCGGTATTACTCCCTTTAACCACTATATATTTGGCCAAAGAATGTGGAATAATAGGACGGTAAAAACAGTATTTAATTAATAATATGCTTTCTATGTGGAAACGTGTAATTACACTAGACGAGAAAAAGTTAAATGCATTAATTGTATTTATTGATATCTCAAAATGTTTTGACTCAATATCTTTTGATGCTATTTTGAATGCGATTAATTTATCGAATAATGATCGGAATATTTTTAGAATACATAGATACTATATATATTAGCTAAAAATGAGTTTTCAAGTCAATGGTTTGATATCAAAATCGGCAAGTGTAACTAGTGATATTCCACAAGGATCAAGTTTGGAACCAATTTTATTTAAAATCGTATTTGCACATTTGAAAACTAAGATCCTTATCGGTCGAGTTTGCAAATTTGCTGAAAATGTAAAAGTAATCTTTTCAATTGATCCAAAAAATGTGGACTTCTCCAAAAATGATGTGACACTAGATTTGGAGGATTTAAGTAGATATTTAATAACACTAGGGCTGAGAATAAACAGTAAAAAGAAGAGTGCTTTAAAAAAATAGGTAATAGAACAGAATTTAATTATGTTTATTTTCATAATGCTGTGAGTAATGATGTTTTGAGATTAAGTTTCAGCAATAAGTTAAGGATTTAGGCATAAATATTCAATGTAAAGATTCTGCTTAGAGACATATTGAACGGATAGTAAGCAGTGCCAAGAACAGATGGGCACTAAAAATAGAAATATCTTATCGAATGATATAATATTTAAAATATATATAATTTGAATCAGATCTATACTAGAATATACTGCATTACATGGAATCCATTAAAAAAAGGGCTTATCAAACAAGATAGAAGCTGTATAAAGAAAAGTTGTGAAACAAGTTAGCCCTGTCTCCTGCACAATATGCGCCAGTAGTTTACAGTTAGTATCATTGCAAACTTTATGGTTTCGAAAGATGTGCTATTGCATGAAAATTTTCCATTTGAACCAGTGGACTGGTGCCTATATGAATCCAATAAAAAAGATTCATGAAGTTGGAACTAAATCTAGACATTTGGCTTTATCTCCTCCTTTGGTGGGGAATGTTGCGGGCAAGTTATTCTCTTTTTCGAAAATTTCCAAATTTTACAATCCCATGCCAACAAGGTTTAGGGTAACGTCTCCATCTAAGATGTCTTTTATATTTTTATGTTCTGTAGTAGAAAAATCTACAATCCTGCTGATATTTTTAATTTATTTATGATAATACTTTCTCATGTTTTAATAAAAGACAACGATAATTGAAATGTGATTCATTATATCTTTATGTTAGTCAACAATACATACAATCAGTTGCTAGTCATTGTTCTCATTTTTTGCATAATGTTACACTCGAAATATACCTTAATTTTTCCTATTTCGATGATCACTCTATTATTTTTAATATATTCAAATATTGTACAAACGCTATAAATTAATAAGACTTTTTTCCTATATCATAATAACTATATCAAAATTGATATGACGTATGCAATGATATTACAGCCGAAGTCTCTGGTGTTATATTTTACTCTATAACTAGACAGATTTAGAATAGAATAGAATAGAATAGAATAGAATATCTTTATTTGGATTCAAACCACACATGTTCCATCAAATAATAAAATTAGAAAATGTACAATATAAAAAGATATCACATCACATATATATGTGCAATTAGATGTACTGTACAATTTATCAGCATCAGAAAGTTCAGCTGTAAAGAGTGATAGATTCTTCATCAAAATTAGAAAAATTTAAGATATAATTCGAGTATAACAGTTTGTAAGAAAAAAGGTAACCATGACTAAATATTGATTGTATGCATTGTTGATTAACAAGATGATATAATGCATAACCTTTCAGTTTTAATAATACACAATTTGAAGATAGATTCTCGAGAAATTATGTTGCTGAAACACAATTAATCCTGTCTTTTATTTAACCATGAGAATGTATTATCATAATCAAAATTAAAAATATCAGCAGGATTGAACACTTTTTCTAGTTCGGTAGATAAAAATTTAAAAGACATTTTAGTTGGAGGCGTTTCTCTAAGCCCCTTTAGCAATTGATTGTAAATTTTGTAAATTTTTAAAAAAGAGAGTAGCTTGCTCGCAACATTCCCACCATTGGTGGTTTGACTTGAATAAAATAGAATAGGAAATCTTTATTTGGATTCAAACCTTACATGTTCCATCAAATAATAAAAATAGAAAATGTACAATATAAAAACATATCACATCACATAAATATGTGCAATTAGTTGTACTGTACAATTTATCAGCATCAGAAAGTTCGGTTATAAAGAGAGATAGATTCATCATCAAAAATAGAAAAATTTAATGTATTATTCGAGTGTAACATTATGCAAAAAAGGGAACCATGACTAATAATTGATTGTATGTATTGTTGTTTAACATACTATGTAATGCACAACGTTTCAGTATTATAGTACAAAACTTGAAGATAGAATCTCGAGAAGTTATGCTGCTGAAAAACAATTAATCCTGTCTTTTATTTAACCACGAGAAAGTATTATCATAATCAAAATTAAAAATATCAGCAGGATTGAACACTTTTTCTAGTTCGGTAGATAAAAATTTAAGAGACATTTTAGATGGAGGCGTTTCTCTAAGCCACTTTGGCAATTGATTGTAAATTTTGAAAATTTTTGAAAAAGAGAATAGCTTGCTCGCAACATTCCCTACCAATGGTGGAGATATTGCAAATTGACCAGATCTAGTTCCAACTTCATGACTCTTTCTTATTGGATTCATATAGGCACCAGTCCACTGGTTCAAATGGAAAACTTTTATGCAATAGCACATCCTCCGAAACCATAAAGGATGCTGTGATACAAACTGTAATCTAGTGGCATATATAGTGCAGGAGATAGGACTTATTTGTTTCGCAACTTTTCTTTGTACAGCTTCTATCTTATTAGACAAACCCTTTGTTAAAGGATTCCAAGTAGCAGCAGCATATTCTAATATCGGTCTAATCCATATTATAAACATTTTATATTTTATTTCACTCGATAAAATATTTCTATTTATTAGTGCCCATCTGTTCTTGGCACTGCCTACTATCCTTTCAATATGTCTCTCAGCAGAAGCCGTACAATGAATAGTTATACCTAAATCCTTAATTTCTTGCATAAGTTTAATCTCAAAAACATCATTAATCTCAGCATCATGAAAATAAACATAATTGAAATCAGTTCTGTTACCTATTTTCAAAGCTCTCGTCTTTTTACTGTTTATTCTCAGCCCTAGTGTTAACAAGTATCTACTTAAATCATACAAATCTAGTGTCACATTATTTTTGGAGAATTCAACATTTTTTGGATCAATTGGGAAGATTATTTTTAAATCATCAGCGAATTTGCAAACTCGACCGTTAAGGATCTTAGTTTCCAAATGTGCAAATACAATTTTAAATAAAATGGGCCCCAAGCTTGATCCCTGTGGAACTCCACTCGTTACTCGTTTCGATTTTGATATCAAATCGTTTACTTGAATACTCATTCGTCGATTATATAGATAGTATTTAAGTAATCTAAAAATATTCGGATCAATATTCAACAAACTAATCGCATTCAAAATAGCATCAAATGATATAGAGTCAAAAGCTTTTGAGATATCTATAAATACAATTAATGCATCTAACTTTTTCTCATCTAATGTAATTACATGTTTCCACATAGAGAGAATATTAGTAGTTGTCGACCTGTCTTTTGTAAAGCCGTGTTGGCACATATCAAAATCAGCCGGCAACATACGTTCTAAATGATCTATATGACACTAATTTCACATATTTATGTGACGTGATATCTTTTTTATATTGTACATTTCCCAATATTATTATCTATTTGATGGAACATGTATGGTTTGAATCCAAATAAAGATATATAGCTGGAAAAGTGCAACAACCAGGGTGGCCGTGGTCGTGGATTTCTATTATTCCTTAATTTTGATCTGAGATCGGGTTTAATTTTTTAAAGATTTTCTAAATTTCTCGTCTGATCTCACCTCTGGGAAACACTTGTAATTTAATCACAAATTTTGCCGGAATTTCTGTACATAGATTAAAGACTTACTTTTATCTTGTCGGAATATTTTATATATCTTTTCATTTTTTCTCTCTGTTTCTCTATCACACTCTTCCATAATGAACCAGACCTTTCGCCAGCCTCCACTACCCGTTTAACCCAAAAGCTACTTACCAATCACGCTGACCTCCAGCAAAAGATGGCAGATGTCAAGGGATTGCTAGGAGCTTTATCGGGTAAACTTTCTCTCTCCACGTTGCAGCCGCATTTTTTTGCCAAGCTGATAATTTAAAAAGGGTGTTGCGCGAGAGGTTGCTTTACGAAATCACAATAAACGAAAACACTTCCTCTGGTCTCCGCACTCCCCACTCTCTTAGGCCGCTCCAGATTTAATCAGTCATTTAGGAGAAAACTTCCATCATCTCAAAGAGTTCTCCTTCGGCAAAGGTCGTGCTTTTGTGGTTTCTTCCCACAAAAGGCTGTCCAACGATGAACTCAGTCAACTGAAATCTCGATCACCCTTTATATCGACAGGCAAAGTCAAATTAAAGCGTGATTCCACTTTACTACAAAGAACTGCAGAACAAGCGCGGGCCTCTCCGCCAGACACCGCCCCATCCCCTGAATCTAGACATGTCTATCCCGGTTGGAGCAACCCAAAGAAACGCCGGTCATTTTACGGAGGCATCCTCGGGGATGCTTCTGAATCTGGACCCATCAAGCTATCTACCTATCGATTTGAAGGACTCCCCTTCACCACTAGCTTAATCAGCGAGACCATTCTCACCCAACAAGCGCAACCTTTACCGCGTCGTCGTGGCCGTCTACGCCGCATAAAGACCCTCAACAACAGCCATCCTCCTCTAATCTCCAGGGCCAGTAACAAATACTTAAATTAAGTCGTTATTACAACCTGTGAAGAGGTCCTGAAATCGACAAGACGAAAGTCCATCACGACCATGCGAACCATTGATTCATCATCCACAACTTCCTCCTCGAAACTCCCTGATACCACACAGGGCAGTCGTGACTCTGCTCTTTTTCAGTTCTTGCCCCCTCCGACCCTCACATTACTGCTCCCAAGTAACCCTCGAGCTCAGATGACTCGCCTCCGTCCTGCTTTCAAATCCTCCAATTACCTCACCTGCTTGTTAAAAGTGAGAAAAAGGATATCAAGATCGATGCCGACCACTCCATTGTCAACAAGCGGTCAGTTTCCCTTATCAACCCCAGGTCTCGCTCCGGCCGTCAGCAGAAAGCACCTGGCCGCTTCTCCTCCCCGGTCTAACGGTTTCCTTTTAGCAATTCTTATCAATTGTAGATCGCTTACGCCAAAAATCAAACAAATGCGACCATTTTAATCCTCTATAGAGCTATACACGTGCTTTCTTGTTGTAACGTGGTTGTTCTCTTCCGTTCATTTCTATGATTTTTCCTCATCAATGGCTACACTTTCCTTCGAAGCGACAGAATGGCTGGTCGTGGGGGTGGTGTGGCTGCTTTTTTTCGTTCCTCTCTCATGCCCAAACGCCTGTCTACATCGAACTCGCTAGGACTAGAATTCTTTTCGTTTCAGCTGCTGATTCTAAACGGAAGCTTATCCGTTTGCGTTGTCTACAGACTCCAAAACCTCTCAATAATAGATGACACCTGTGGGACTTAACTAATGTCCACTTTTTTCTCTCCTCACTCCGATCAATAAATCATTGTGGGTGACCTTAACCTTCCTCTGACCAACTGGCATAAAATAACTACGAAAACTCACTCGTTGATTCGTCTCTTTGCGGACAAACTCCTAAGTCAATTTTTGCACTTCCGCGGGAACACGAGGGAACAACCAGCTTGATTGTGTCCTCTCCAATCAGGACGTGACCAAGGTTCAGTCTCGGGAGATTTACCCTAATCTAGATCACTGTCAGGTATCTTTTCTTATTCCTCTTTTATCCTCTATCCCTAAAGAGAGCATTTAGACTTTCAGGCGATTCACCAATTGGGAAGTGTTTAGTCGACACTATGACGCAGTAAATTGGAATGACCTTATACCCCGATGTCCATAACATCTTATCATCGCACTTTACTTCTGTCACATCTATTCAACAAATTCACGCGATGATTAAGTTGAACGCATTGTTTAAAGCACGCGACAACCTTTCACGCAATTATGTTTTACGCACAACATCACTTGCTCGCGCCCTTACTCTCCGACGTATCGATGAGCACATTAAAAGGCAATCAATCGAGATACGCAACCGCACAGCGCCCAACTCTCGGCAAAAATTCGCAGTCATCAAACACCAATTATCACAAAAGACCAATACCTCATACATAAACTTCTCTCGGTCGGACGACACTAGCTTTGGCGACGATTATCTAAATTATCTTCTAGATTCTTCTCCATTCCCACTCCGCCTGTTGAGATGCTTGACAATGGAGACGCTGAGAACCTACGTTGTTTCATTAGTTCGCTGGCTTTCGTCGTTCAAGCAATCAAAGATATAAAATCTAAACACAAATTTAATCAGATCGGTGTCACTGTCAGGATGATTGCACTTCTTGGCTAGAATCTCTTCTCTCTGCTCGCCGATGTTATCAACCGATGCCTTGAAACTACCTATCTTCCCCGGAATGGCTTAATTTGACGAACTTTCCTATCCCAAAAAATGGTACATCGTCAACCTGCTCATTCAAAGATCTCCGCCCTATTACTATCGTCCCTTCTTCCACTAATATCATCTACAATGTCATGTATAATTTAATCTACTTTTTTAACAAATCTCGAGATAACTTCTGCCTCCTCGACGATCATCATGGCTTCCTGAATGGCTGATCCTCTTTCACCAACTTAGACAGTGTCCTTGATCATTGTTACTCCTCTATCTCCAAATGTCATGAATGCATCCTCTTCTTCCTAGAAGTTTCCAAGGCCTTTGATTCACTGTCGTTCTCGGCAATTGTATCCGCCTTGTTAAGCAGTGGTATTAGCGGCAAAGTCCTCAATCTTATCAGTTATCATCTCCGACAAGGTTACATAATTGTAAAAGTCGGAAATATTCACTCGAGGTCAGCCCTTATCCGATCTGGAATTCCCTAGGGTTCCGTACTTGGTCCTATATTATTCAACTTAACACTCGCTCAGGTGCAGGTTGAGGACAGCCTATTTAAGCTGTTCAAATATGCAGATGATATGGTATTTGTATTCAGCAACCCTACAGCATACAACCCTCCCTACCTCTTATCTCTCAGCTATTATCTACGTTACACTCTCAGCTTAGCATAATCGGTCTTAAATTGAACCCCGATAAGACTCGTTTGATGAAACTTACCTCTGACCCATTCTGTTCTATCCCAGATACAAGTTGTCCCCTTGATATTGAATTAATTGACTTGGCCAAGCAACATGGTATCTCTTTTTCTAAATTACTTGTTTTCTCCTCACATCTTCAGCATACTATCTCCAAACTCTTCAAGACTACCAACCTTCAACTGCTTCAAGACTACCAATCTCACTCTCTAAATCACATTATTTAAGGTCTATGTCCTTCCCGTCATATCATACGCTAGCGAATTTTATTGCCCTCTCACTCTAGCCTTCTCTTACGCAATCGAAAAGATTTCTTCCAGATTTTTAAAGAGAGTCTTCACTCAAAGGCAAAAGTATTGGGAACGACTACTCCTGGCTACCCTTCTTCCGATATGGTTTACTCGTCACTTACGATTCATTTATTTCGTTCATAAGATCACAGCTAACCTATCACTATCAAACTTCGCTCACCACCATACTACACGCTATAGAAACTCTTCAATCCAATCTAACCCCACTCCAATTATATTTACTAAAATCTATCACTTTTTCAAAGTCACAAGTGTATTCAACGCTCTTCGCGCGGAAATAAAGCTCCTATCCCAGCACGAATTCAAAAAGGCGGCCAATAATTACTTCTTTAACAAATTCCTATGCGAGACGTCTGATTGGAAGCAAAACTGGTTCCTCCTTAACCCATAACAATTCTTTCCATCTCTAGACTATTAACCAGTTTCGGAGCGTAAAATCTCTTCGGGCTATCCCCTTCTTTTAACTAATCACCTCTGATTTTCAAACTCAAATAAGGACTCACCGATACCATTTCTATTCTCATTTTCATTCTACCGCATCGAAATATTGATTTCTATACCACAATCTTCTCTACTAAATCTCTTCTTATTGTTTCAGAAAACAATCGGAAACCCAAAAAGCCTACTGGACCATCTGGCAGTCATCGGACGCTGGTGCCTCCACGCTATCCATCAGCCGCAACCTCACTCAACTGAAGTCAATGATCCCTGCATGTGACACTGGCATGCAGATTCTCCTCAATCTAGTCGATCTTTCCTAGTCAAATGGAATCTCCATTCCATCAGAACGATCTATCACGAAGTTGATGAAAGGACTTCTCTTTCACAACTCCATCCTACCCTATGGTTATATACCTTGCTAGTCACGATTACATTCAACTTTAAATATCCTACTTTTGATTTGCACCTCATCATTTCAATTGTTGAGCCTGTTGGCCTTCGTTGCCAAATAAATTTATTATTATTATTTTATTATTCTGAAAGGATAAATTTATTGAAAGGATAGTAGGCAGTGCTAAGAACAGATGGGTACTAATAAATAGAAATATCTTATCGAATGATATAAAATTTAAAATGTATATAATATGGATTAGACCGATACTATAATATGCTGCCGCTACTTGGAATCCATTAAAAATTAGTCCTATCTCCTGCATTATATACGCCACTAGATTACAGTTTGTATCACTGCAAACTTTATGGTTTCGGGGGATGTGCATAAAAGTTTTCCATTTGAAACATTTTACTGGTGCCTATATGAATCCAATAAAAAAGAATCATGAAGTTGGAACTAGATCTGGACATTTGGCAATATCTCCTACTTTGATGGGGAATGTTGCGATCAAGTTATTTTTTTTTGAAAATTTACAAAATTTACAATCATTTATCAAAGGGGCTTAGAGAAACGCCTCCATCTAAGATGTTTTTTAAATTTTTATCTACTGAACTAGAAAAAGTCTACAACCCTGCTGATATTTTTTTATTTTGATTATGATAATACTTTCTCATGGTTGAATAAGAGACAAGGATAATTGTTATCGGAAACAGAAATTCCTGAGATTTTTATTTCTATGTTTTGTATTATTCAAATTGAAATGTTATGCTTTATATAATCATGTTAGTTAACAATCACATACAACCAATTGCTTGTCATGGTTCTCATTTTTTGCATAAAGTTACACTTAAATTATACCTCAATTTTTACTATTTTGGTAATGAATCTAGTACTCTTTCAAGCCGAACTTTCTGATGTTGATATATTGTACAGTACAACTTGTGAGATTTACTTATCTACATGAGACTAATTGCACATATTTATATGATGTGATATCTTTTTATATTGTACATTTTCAAATATTATTATTTCGTAGGAGACTTTTGCGAAATTAATTCTTCGCTACATTAGTTTGGTAGCGGCTGTGGAGATCCGTGCACCTGATTAATCCCCGGCCTTTTCCCGATGGGTGATGAGAGAAGACCAATGCGAATGATTACATATGTATTGTAAAACACATCACGTCTGGAATCATAAGTAATCCAAATTGACCGTGCTCTAGACGGCAATAAAATCAAATTTTAACACAAATGAATGTCTTAAACACCAGTCACAGTCAAACTAAATTGTCCGTTCTCTAGACGGCCAAAGCAAAAAAATTGTTCACCAAGATGAATGTTTCATGCCCAAGTCACAGTTAAACAAAATTGTCCATGCACTAGACGGTGGTAAAATGAACACTATCTATAAATTTGCATGTCTTTCATACAAGCAATTATTCCTTCACAAATGTCTGAATTTAAATGAATATATGCAACCGACTGAAAATACATGATGATATGAACATAGTCACTGTTAAAAGTTGTCACAGAAATTAATTGATGAAATTCGTGTAAAGACTTGAAAGACAGAAATTCACAATTAATTAGTTCACCGTTTGCTATGTTTTTAACTTATGTCATTATAATAATCCATTATTCTCTGAAATTCGGATAGGCATAGTTAAATGTGAACAGTAAATCCCTCGCGTAAACTGCGAATAATCCAACTGAGCGAAATAAATCCACTGTGACACAATAATCCACCGCATGTTCCATGCGTATCGCGCGCGGTTGTGTATATTTAATAAACAACTCTATTAATTACAAATAAAATTGCAGTTCAAGAAATCTCAATTAAAACTGCTTGAAACTAACAGAGATTGTTTCTAAAATCACAGTTAAGAGAAATATTGTGCAAGTACAGAGTTAGATTATTTGACCTTAAAGAGCACTTTATTTGTCAAAATCGAACATCGTTGAGTTGTAATGTGGAGCCGCGTGTTACACTTTGATGGAACATGTGTGGTTTGAATGCAAATAAAGATATTCTATTCTATTCTATTCTTATTGTATTCTTTTCTATTCAGAATGTAGAGGCTCCTAACCTATTCGTGTCTGAGAACCCTATAGATGCCAGATCGTATGTAGTCCCATAATTTACAGTAGAATCTGATAAACTTGTACTTTCATTCGCATCTGATAAATTCATACCTGCCATCTCTTGCGCTAACTTGCTAGCGTCCTCAAATTAAAGATTGGCTTCCATATCAATCGAATTTAATTATTAATTTAACACTTAATGTTAGGCAAATCGGGATGTGAAACCTTTCACGTTGCAAAATCCCCGAACAAATAATCTGGAAAGAAATAGACGCGCAAAACAGAATTATTAAGTTACCTGTTCCAGAACGTCCGCAAATGCGTATATCAATAAAAAATATAAGACAGTGTTAGCAGGCGTATATTGTAGAAATCGATCAGACTTTTACTAAAGAAAAATGAAACAGTTGCAGCAGGCCGAGGAAAATACAATCAATCGAGGACAGTAATGCTCGAAAACTGAAAATGGCGCACAATTCAAAATCAAGTATTTAAACAAAGAAAGTTGTGGAAAATAAATGAAAAAATTCTTTTTAAATAAAATTCGAATCAATCAGTCAATGCGGAATTAAATTTATCAATTAATGTCACTTTAATTTTGGCGGAGGAATTATCTTCCTCCTATAGAGGCCCTTAGGTCACTACCATAAGGGGGTCTCTTGGATGCCAGGCCCGGAAAATCCATATATGCGGAATGATCATCTATCTTGGAACACTTAAGTTCCTCTGAACTATCTCTTAAGCTACAATCCTTAAGTCCGCTAGCCAACTGCTCTGTATCCTCAGTATTTAATAAACCAGACATGATATTATTAAATTACTTGTAATTTATATATTATATTAATTAAGTAAGCTTACCCGGATACGCTGATATCCACAAATTACTGAACTGGAATGATTGAGACCTTAAAACAAGTATTAACTTAAAATACCCAAAGCAAATTTGTGGTCCTTTTCGCTGATAATTAAAAACAACAAAATGACGAGAAGATTACAAACTTTTATTGACAAAGAATCGGAGATGGAACCACGCAGTGTCCCGCTTATGCACTTCAGAAACTCAGATCAAAACTCTATCATTTTCTTCCACAAGACAAGTCCAAAACTTCGACAATATGAACAAAAGAACTTTCAAAAAATTTTACAATATTTTTCAAAAATTACAATATTGTTTTACGAAACCAGCGATAACATCAAATGTCCAAAAATAAAAATTGATTTATTTTTATATGAGAGGTTAATTTCTGTCCGATAATTAATTTAACCTCTACATACTCCCTCATGTTTAAGATGATTAACCATACATGATGTAGTCTTCATTCTTCGGTTTCTTGATGACTCTTCCAGACCGAGTTTCAACAAGTTGTGCTGGTACTTCACCAGATTTCATATTCATATCGCATTGTTCTTGATTCTCAGTTGTCTTGGTTTTAATCTTTACTTCTTTACCATATTTATTCGACTCTTCATTTGTCTCACCGATTTCTGAGTCATATCTCGCCTCAACTTCTGGGTACTTCGGTGAATACTGTTCCTCAGTCTCCTCCTCCGTCCAAATAAACTGTGGAATACAGCGATCCAGTGTTACACATTCTACAGTGCCATTTACTTCTATAAATGCATTTTTCTCAGTCATATGATTGACTTTATATGGCCCCTTATAGAATGGAGTCAGACAATTCTGTCTGTTTTCGTTAGTTATGTATACATGCGATGCCAGCTTTAAATCTGAAGATACATAGCATTTAGACTTTGGACTTCTAGTTTTGGTTGGAGCTAAACGACTCATTTTATCTCTCAATGCTCCAACAAACCAATCTACTGAACTAGAGGCCCAATCGAGACAACTTGGAGCTTCTATTAGAAGATCTCCAGGTAACCTCAGTGGCTCTCCATAAACAAGTTCTGCTATGGATGTTCCTAACTGAACTCTGTATCTGTTTTGCATTGCCAACAAAACTATGGGAAAATCATGTATCCAACTGGATCCACCGGTGCAGCGTAATGCAGCCTTCAGCTCCCTGTGCAGTCTCTCAACCATCCCATTGGCTCTGGGATTATAAGCACATGTGTGTCTTACTTCTATCCCCATTGTATTCAATGATCTGATAAACAGTTCAGACATAAACTGACTACCACGATCAGTAGTTACCCTTACCGGTACACCATATCGCGACACCCAATTATGCAAGAACATAAGTAAGACCTCTTGAGCTGTCATATCCTTCAGGATTGCTACCTCAAACTGACGACTGAACCGATCGACCATCGTGAATAAATACTTTTGGCCGGAAATCTCAGGCATTTCTACTATATCAATATGAATATGCATGAGCCGACCCGCTGGTATACCAATCGTTTTAATTTCAGTTTTGGTATGACGCCAAACTTTACAAGTTTGACACCGGGCACATGTCCTTACCCAGGCTCTTATGTCTTTCGACATCTTTGGCCATACATATCTATCAGTGACCATCCTGATAGTTGCCTTAATGGAAGGATGACTGAATTCATGTAGCTGCTGAATTACCTTATACCTTAATTCTAACGGTACATAAGGTCTAGGTTGGCTCCTGGAGATTTCACATAATAACCACTTATCTCCAATCTTCCTGCGTGTATATGAAGGATTATTTTCCAACACAGCTACTAAAGGATCAAGACCTTGTGCTTCCATCAATTGCTGGACAAAATCATTAGAAGATACAATAGAGCATACGAGTGACTCTGAACGCATCATATCTTCATCTGATACGTCTGGTCTACTGAGTGGGTCTGCCACCACATTATCTTTTCCTGAGATTAGACTAATGGTAAAATCAAATTCTGCGAGTCGGGTTATTTGTGAATTCACCCGCCGAGAATAATTTAGCCTATTTGCTTTCCCAAGGATACTCAACAACGGTTTATGATCAGTTAATATCATAAACTGATGTCCATCTAGGTAGTGCTCAAAATGCAACACTTCCAAGCGTATAATATCGCTTCTCGCGATCTTGGAGTCGCGACTATAGAATTCAATCGGCTTGACTATACCATTTTCTCGTTGATGTAACACTGCTCCTATGGCTACATCAGAAGCATCTGTGACCAGCTCAAACGGCTTAGTCCAATCCACAGGTGCTAATGTGGTTATTTGGCTTAACAGATCTTAGGCCCTCTGGAATTTTTCCTTGTCGTCTTGGCTAAAATTAATAGGCCAGGACTTCTTGATCGTGCTCCGTTCACGAACTAAATGTCGAGTTAGTGACCCCAAAATTCCAGCTAAACCTGGTATGAACCGACGATAGTAGCTAATCATGCCCAAAAATCTACGCAACTGGCGTACAGTTCTAGGTTCTGGCACATCCTTGATTGCTTGTACCTTGTCTTCCAAGGGCTTGATTCCATCCTTGGAAATGGTGTGTCCAAGATATTTTACGGTAGAGCAACCAATCCTACTCTTTTCTGGTTTCACTACCAATCCATAATGTTCCAGCTTAGACAAAACGATGTCCAAATGCTCCCGGTGTTCCTCCCTAGATTGACTATATATAATGATGTCATCTATATACACTCTAGCACATGAACAGTCTTGAAGCACTTCCTCTGTCAGACGCAGGAATGTCTGACTTACATTCTTCAACCCAAAAGGAATACATAAGAATTCATGCGATCCTCCTCCAGGGAATCGCCCTGCTGTGAGCGGTATAGATTCTGCCTCCATAGGTACTTGATAGTACGCTTTCTGCAGATCTAACGTTGTGTATACCTCATACCCCATTATATCCCTGAGCAAAGTACTCTGGTTCGGTAGAGGATACGAATCGCCTTTCGTTACCGAATTCAATAGACGATAGTTACCACAAACCCTCCATTGACCTGGTTCAGGTTTGGGTACAACCACTATTGGAGATGCAAAGTTGGAACTTGAACGCCTACAAATTCCTTCTTCACTCAACCGCTTAAATTCTTCAATAGCAACCTGCTGCTTGTGTTGTGCTAACGGTGGAGACTTGAGCAAACAAGGTAGTGGCTCCACCAACTCGATTTGGTGTTCAATGCCTGTCTTTAAACCCTTGCGCTTAGCATTGAATGGCAGAAACACGGCCAGGTGTTTCTCGATGACATCCGCCAAGTCACCGGCGACGACAGGTCTGGGTAGTCTCACTGACCTAATTACTGAGGTCCCAGTCTCAGCATAAGTCACTATCCCAGTGCTTTGTCCAATGGTCCTAGATTTGGGATCTAAAGCGAGATTAAAATGGATCAAAAAATCCATCCCAATGATGTTATCCTTTATATCAGCAACCAGAAAATTCCACGTAAATGGATATTTCTGCCCCAATGTCACTGACAATTCATTAACTCCCTTAACCTCAATTGGACTTCCATTAACAGCCCATAGTTGGTAATCGAATGTGGGGCTATCAATTTCCACTACATCAGATCGAACTTTGCTCACCTCTACACCCGGGTCTATTAAGAAATTTAGGCCACTAAGTTCATCAGTTATAACGAACTTATTGTTGCTATAACCATCAACCTCTTTAAGATTACCTGCCAGCCGAAATCTAACAGATTTACGGACTGTATTACCGCGCGTCTCTTCCATCGAAGCTTCCGAACCTAACTTCGATGATTTTAGTATGCCACGAATATGCATACCTTGGAGCCTTGCATGCGCAACCCCCCTACGGCTCCTATTAGCGGGGGCTCTATTAGTTTTCCGGCAGCTTCGACCAGGCTACAGGAAGACTACTTCCTTTCCATCGGGGACCACCCAACTTTGGAAACGTGCATCCCCCCTCCTGACATTTTCCAAACTCGGCGTATTTGCGATGCGATATGCACCACTCGCGTGGTCCTTGTACACTCTCACGCGATTCGCCTCTCCAATGCTTGGAATTTGAACGTTGACTCCGAGAATTTACCCTACTTCTGTTGGAACTTTCCTTATTGCTTTTTATCCAACCCACATCCCTGCGGAGGGTACTTAATTCATTCTCTATGGTCAGGAGTCTCTCTGAGAGATGTCTGAGTTGCTGCTCCAGGCGTGAATCTGCGGTTACTGCATACACCTTAGGTTCCATCTGACGATACACTTTGTCCAACCCTTTGAGCTTCTTGGGCCACTCTAGTTCCAATGTATCATATACATCCAAGGTGGCTCTTAGTCTAGCAGGCAATTCTGCTACAAATATACTATTTATAACTTCCTCAGATATATCAAGCCCGATGGATTTTGAAATTAGTCTGTCATAAAATTCAGATGGAAGTAGATTTCCCATCTTTTCCTGACGTAATAAGTCAGTCATCCGTTCAATCCTCTCGGGTTGATATCGTCCATGGAGTTCTTCTACTAGAAGCTCAAATGCATTTTCTGGTTCGTTCTCAGTAACAAATTTCCTGAGTCTAAACAGATTCTTTTTTAATGGCTCAGGTAAGCACCACCAGGCCGAGGCAAACCTTTCTATAGGGTCGGTCAACCGTTTTAGTTTAAAATAAAATTTTCCTTCTTCGATCCATTCAGAATGGTTGTCTGGTCTATACATGGTGAGATTAACATGGCTATCCATAGAATTGTGGCAATAACGATCATCTACATCATATCTTTCCGCATAAAGGATCCTGGCGCGGTCGCCATTTTTTGTAGAGGCCCTTAGGTCACTACCATAAGGGGTCTCTTGGATGCCAGGCCCGGAAAATCCATATATGCGGAATGATCATCTATCTTGGAACACTTAAGTTCCTCTGGACTATCTCTTAAGCTACAATCCTTAAGTCCGCTAGCCAACTGCTCTGTATCCTCAGTATTTAATAAACCAGACATGATATTATTAAATTACTTGTAATTTATATATTATATTAATTGAGTAAGCTTACCCGGATACGCTGATATCCACAAATTACTGAACTGGAATGATTGAGACCTTAAAACAAGTATTAACTTAAAATACCCAAAGCAAATTTGTGGTCCTTTTCGCTGATAATTAAAAACAACAAAATGACGAGAAGATTACAAAGTTTTATTGACAAAGAGTCGGAGATGGAACCACGCAGTGTCCCGCTTATGCAATTCAGAAACTCAGATCAAAACTCTCTCATTTCCTTCCACAAGACAAGTCCAAAACTTCGACAATATGAACAAAAGAACTTCCAAAAATTTTACAATATTTTTCAAAAATTACAATATTGTTTTATGAAACCAGCGATAACATCAAATGTCCAAAAATAAAAATTGATTTATTTTTATATGAGAGGTTAATTTCTGTCCGATAATTAATTTAACCTCTACACTCCTCAAACTATCACTATAACGAGGTCTTATACAAGGCCATTATTTCTTCACTAATTACATGTTTCACCTGTTATGTGAATATTAAAAATAAAAAAATACAGAATTTCTTTATTTTATTTAAGTTAAGATCCAGATAAATACTTTTTGAATGCGCTACTTATTGTTTCCATAGTAGTTGGTAATTACTGCTGGAACAAACTATATGCCTTTAACACGTTGGACTTTCTCGGATGTCATCAAACGTGCAGAAGAGCTATACGGAGCATGTCGGGCTGTTTCCCATTTGTGCGAAGACGCCAAAGGAATAATATGTATGTTAATTATAACGAAAGACTTGATTTTTAAAAATTGATAGTTCAGTTAGAAATAATCATTTGAAGAATTCTCTTGTTCACAAAAATGCAGAATAACGCAACACTTGTAAAAATTTGAAAATTTCATTCAATTTTGAACTTGTGTGTAACATGGTATCGGAGCAGAAGATTATATATATACCAAAATAAATCTTTTGTGGATCTAACCCTTTTCGTTCATTAGG
The DNA here is from genome assembly GCA_029291075.1 of Eudiplozoon nipponicum. NCBI lineage: Eukaryota > Metazoa > Platyhelminthes > Monogenea > Mazocraeidea > Diplozoidae > Eudiplozoon > Eudiplozoon nipponicum. The sequence goes on along the minus strand of JAQBSW010000062.1, from coordinate 182,849 downwards.
AATTCACTCTAGTCGATGTTATCCTGGTCAAAGATAACTTATGTTTTGATATCTACGTGTAGTTTTACTACAAGTGCTATTTTTCTTACCCATCTTTTAATTAGCAAAACAAACAAACCACAAATTTCAGGTTTAGCTTTCCACAAAAGAAGAGCTCTTCGTTAACTTTAATTAGTATGACACTAAAGTCAGACATAAACGGCAAGTAAATAAAATTGCAATTAATATTTGTAGCAAATTTACAACGATAGGGAAGTTAAAAAGCGCAAACACACGATAAAATCAAATATGACATAAACAAATCATTATGCTTTTCCTATTTTTTCTTTAAATCAAGTTTGCGAGCTTGAAGAAAACACCAATCCCATTGTATTTAACCAGTCGTCGAACAAAATAACAAAACTACCGCCTGTTCGACGCCTGGTTAAATACAATGGGATTGGTGTTTACTTCAAGCTCGCAAACTTGATTTAAAGAATTGTTACCACCACCCGCGCAATAAATTATTGTTTAAACCAGTAAGTTTCAGGTAGATAGTTATAAAACAGTATCTTAAAACTTCTAAAAGTAAATGGTAAATCAGATTTTAGAGACACAGTCTACTGGATAATCCTACTATCCGTGTAAAAATAAATAAATAATAAATAAATAAATAATAATACATTTATTTGGCATCAAAGGCCAACTGGCCCGACCATTGAAATAACAAATCAAGGGTAGGATATGTGGAGGTGAATGGAATTGTGACTAGCAAAGTATTTATAGCAGGGGGAGGAGGAGTTCATGAAGGGAAAAGTTATCATTAACATTAAGATAGTTCAATCTGGTGGGAAAAAAATAAAAACGAAGTTACATTTGACTAGACAAGATCAATTTGAATTAGTCCATGAAGTGTCAGAGCATCAAAGCGGAGTTGGTTGGGTCCCGACAGATGAGTTCAAGTGTGAGATCGAAAATGATGGTGAACCGGAGGCAGACGTCGACCGATGGAATCCTTTGTCGTGGAGATTGAATTGATGGAGCGTAGCATAGACCTGGATGGAGTCTACTAGATTGAAGCGAGTGAGTCTTGCAGGGGTCGCTGGCGTCCATAGAACGAGGTTGTGATTGAAGGAAGACGAGGGGAGTCGATGTCCGAAGCAAACCGTTGGTGGATCGGTAGGGCTGTTGAGTTTCCGGTCTTCCGCTGAAACAAGAAAGAAAAGAATTAGATGAGCAAAACGTAGTAAAGTGTCCACTATATGGATATGATGGGGTGAAAAATGAGCTGAAAAGTGGTATCAGTGAGTCGAGAATGGGAGATTTAAAACCAGAGGGGTAAAATGGAAAATTAGATGACTGCCTGAGGGATTTCTCTCTTCGAAATCAGTAAAGAGGATAGCCTGGGGTGAAGTAAATGTTATGGATTGAGAAGGAACCAGTTTCGTTTCCAATCGGTCGTATCACAAAGAAGTACTGATGGGCTGCCTTTTTGAATTCGTGCTGGGGTAGGAGCTTTATGTCTGTGGGAAGAGCGTTGAAGACATTAGTGGCTTTGGAGAAGAGATAGATTTTTTTAAATATGGTGGGGGTATGGTTAGCTTGCATAGAAGAGTTACTAGAACGTGTGGCGTAGTGGTGACTTGGGTGGGCAAAGTTGGAGAGTGGTAAGCAAGTTGTGATCTTATGGATAAAAGAAATGACTCGAAGGTGACGGGTAAGCCAAAGCGGAGGAAGGTTTGCCAGAAGTAGGCGTTCCCTATAGTTTTGGCATTTCGGGAAGACTCGCTTTAGAAATCTGGAGGATACCTGTTCAGTAGTATACGAGAAGGCGAGGGTAAGAGGACAGTAGAATTCGCTGGCGTAGGAAATGAGGGGCAGAACGTAGACCTTGAATAACGTGAATTGGTGAATGGGGTTGCTAGTCTTAAAACAGTTCAGACGGGCCCATTTGAAGAGTTTTGAAGTAGTGTACGTAAGGTGTGAGGAGAAGTCTGTGGATTTTGAAAAATGAATACCAAGGTGTTTGGCCGAATCTATTATTTCTATATCGAGGGAATAATTTGAAACCGGGATAGAGCAGAATGGGTCAGAGGAGAGTTTCATTAGACGAGTCTTGGTGGGATTTAGTTTGAGACCGATTCTGCTGAGCTGCGAGTGGAGCGAGGATAAGAGCTCCGATATAAGAGGTAAGGAGGGGTTTGATGCTGTGGGATTACTGAATACAATTACCATGTTATTCGCATATTTGAACAGCTTGAATAGGTTGTCTTCAACCTGTATTTGCGCGGGCGTAAGGTTGAAGAGAATAGGACCAAGTACGGAGCCCTGGGGAATACCGGACCGGATACGGGCTGGCCTCGAGTGACTGCTGCCGACTTTTACTGTCGCACGTCGGTTTCGGAGATAGTAACTGATAAGATTGAGAACGTGTCCGCAAATACCGCTTCTCAGTAAGGCATATTCGATTGCTGAGAATGACAGCGAGTCAAAAGCCTTAGATATATCCAGGAAGAGGAGAGTGCACTCAAGACCTTTAGAGATGGAGGAGTAGCAATGATTGAGAACACTAACTAAGTTGTTGAAAGAAGAGCGACCATTCAAAAAACCATGTTGATCATTGAGGAGATAGAAATTTTCCTGAGACTTAATGAAGGGGTAGATTAGGTTGTATAAGACCCTGTCGAAGATTTGGATGAAAGAAGGAACGATAGTAATAGGGCGGAGATCTTTAAATGAGGAGATCGACGAAGTGCCATTTTTTATGAATAGGAGAGATCGTCGAATTAAGCCAGTCCGGGGGAAGATAGGTGGTTTTGAGACAATGGTTAATAACATCGGCAATCCGAGAGAAGACGTTCCAGCCAAGAAGTGCAATCAGGCTAACCGAGACACCATATTGATCAAATTGGTGTTTAGATTTAATGTCTTTAATTGCTTGGGAGACGGAAGCCGGTGAGACGTAGAACCAGCGTAGGTTCTCGGTGTCTCCGTTGTCTAACATCTCGACAGGCGGAGTGGGAGTGGAAAAGGAGTCGAGGAGGTAAGTCAGATAATCGTTGGCGAAGCAGGAGTCGTCTGACTGAGAGAAGTTAATATACGAGGTTTTGGGCTTTTGCAGCAATTGGTGTTTGATGATGGCAAATTTTGCCCGGGGGTTAGGAGCTGAGCGGATGCGTCTTTCGATGTGGAGCGCTTGTTTGTTGATAACCTGTTTAATGCGCCCATCGATACGTCGCAGTGCGAGGGCGCGAGCAAGTGACGATGTGCGTAGTCGAGAGTTACGTGCGAAGTTGTCGCGTGCCTTAAACAGAATGTTCAACTTATTCGTCGCGTGTATGTGTTGAATAGAGGTGGCGGAGTTAAAGTGGGAGGATAGGATGTTATGGACTTTGGAAAAGCACGAGGAGAGATTGTTTGGGAGAAAGAGGTCCCTCCAGTTAACAGTGTCACAGAATCGGCGGAAATCTTCCCAGTTGGTGAATCGCCTGAACGATTGGGTGTCTTCTCGAGGGGTGAAGGATAAGAGAGGTAAGAGGAAGGATACCTGACAGTGATCGAGATTAGGGAAGATCTCCCGACAGTTAACATCGGTCACCTCGTTATTGGAGAGTACACAATCCAGTTGGTTGTTCCCTCGGGTAGGAAAATGCACGAATTGGTGTAACAGGTTGTCTGCAAAGAGTCGAAGCAGTGGGTGACTTTCCGTAGCTTGATTATGCCAGTTAGCCATGGGGAGGTTGAGGTCACCCACAACGACGTACCGATCGGAGTGTAAAGAGAAAAAAGTGGATAGAAATTGGGCCTCGCGAGTGTCGTCGATGAGTGAGAGATTAGGGGGTCTGTAGACAACACAGGTAGATATGCTTTGGTTATGGTTTTGTAGCTGAAACGAGAAAAATTCCAATCCTTGAGAGTTCGATGTCGAGAAGCGTATGGGCATAAGAAGGGATCGGACATAGGCAGATAGTCCGCCCCCACGACCGACAGTTCTGTCGCTATGAAGGAACGTGTAACCGTGAATGAGGAAAGGGTCATCACAGTGGATGGAAGGGGACAGCCAAGTCTCAACAAGAAAGCATATGTCTATCTCGTTAGAGGATAGAAAAGCTCGTAGTTGATTGATTTTTGGCGTAAGTGATCTGCAATTGATGAGAATTGCTGAGAGTGCTCTGTGAGAGGGATGGTTTAATCAGGGAGGAGAAGCGTGCGGGGGCTTTCCGCTGGAGGGCGGGGCGAGATCGAGGGCTGATGAGGGTGACTGACCGCTCGTTGACGAGGCTGGAGTGGTCAGCGTTGATCTGGATCTCTTTTGTCCCACGTTTGTAGAGTGGGTGAGGTAATTGGAGTGTTTGAAAAGAAAAGGGAGGCAAGATATCTGGGCTTGAGGGGGTGCTCTGAAGCGAGAATGATCAGGGGCTGAGACGCAACAGTCCTGAGTGGGGTCGATGAGGGTTTCGGTAGAGGGAGTTGAAGTTGATGGGGCTGGGTCAAAATCCCGTTTGGCCTTAGGCGCCTTACGTTTATTCGGTTTCTGGGCCATAGCATCAGTCGCAAAAGTAACATGTTGTGGGGATGTGGACCTTGCGGACGAACTTGGGGGAGAGGTTGCGTTATTTGGAGGCTTTTCGCGGCGTGGTCGGCCGCGACGACGTGGTAAAGCTTGAGACTGTGTGGGGTGGACTGGAGGAAGGGGCGTCGCCGAGGATTCCGCCGTGAACTGAGCGGCTTTTCTTTGGATTGCTCCAGCCCGGAAAGGCGTAATTAGCTGGAGGAGGGGGAGTGGTGTCCGGTTGAGGTGTCTGGGCTTTCTCTAAAGTCCTCTGTAGTAGCGTGCAGTCACGCTTTAATTTGACTTTCCCGGATGATAAAAGGGGCGATTGAAGTTTGAGGTTACGAAGCTCACCGTCAGACAGTCTTTTGTGCGAAGAGAGAATAAAGGCGTGACCCTGTCCCAAAGAGATCTCTTTCAGGTGGCTAAAGTTATCCCCTATTTGACTGATGAGATTTGAGGCCAGATCGTCCTTTGACAGGGGGGAGCGCGGAGACCATAAAAAGAGGTTTCTCTTGTTGTGATATCGTAAGGCAATCTCCCTAGCTACACCATTCAAAAACGCATCAGCTTGACGTAATAAATGGGGCTGTACGGTGGAGATTGAAATGTTGCCAGTCAGTGCTCCAAGTAGTCCTGTGACATCCGCCATTTGCTGCTGGAGGTCAGTAAGATTGGAGATAAGTTTTTGAGTGAGGAACGGGGAGATGGGGGCTGGCGATGAAATCTGGTTCATGGTGGAGTGAGATAGAAGAGCAGATATAGCGTAGATTACGATAAAAGAGAGGAAAAGAATGGGTATTAATAAGAGAAAAAGAATGGGTATTAAAATTTCAATAATAAACTGGAAAAGCGGGTGAGCTAGGAATAAATCCTTGATAACTGAAGGCAAATTCCAAAAAATGTGTAAGTAAATTCCAGGTGGATCCTAGAGATGAAATCAGATAAAAAATCCCGAGATTCTAAAAATAAAAACAAAATGAAACCCGATATCCTTTAAAATTAGAGAATTGTTGGAAACCACAAGCACGCCCTCTCCGGTTGTTGCGTTCTATTTGCGTTCAGTACTATATCGGTCGAAAAATTTTCGCAAAATACTACATCATGTAATAAAGAAGTCATCGACTGACAGGAAAGTACATTTTCCTTAAAACGTTTCATTATTTCAAACGCACCATAAAAGTAATTAATGCCACAATAGAAAGCAATATGAACTATATTTTTAATATCGGATAACTGAGAAATATATATCAATCTGAATATGATACACATGTGCAGTTTGTTTTCAAACCACTAGCGATAGCTATTTTAACAAATGGTCCAAAAATAGTATATTACAAATAAATAGAATTTATTTCTTATTGGGTTAAACGTCAACAACGAAACTTGTTTCTAGTTTTCGTCGTACATTTTATTGTACTTTAAGTATAATTCGTTACAATTATCTCTCATTAAAAATTGATTTCTTAAAATTTAATTTATTTACGCAATTATGAAAAGACATATTTTGACTTCAAAACAGTAGTAATGCAATATATACTTGACAAAAATTCAAAAGCATGTCATAAAATTATAAACAATAGAATTGGGATAGTTTTTGAAGGGTACAATTTTTTATCAGAAACGTTAAACAACCGCGTAGCCTACACAGATTTTCATCCTTTAAAGTGCAGTTTATTAAATAAGCTTAATGTGCGATGTAGTTAATTGAACGATATTACTATAGATGGTACCCTGGCACGAGACTGCTTATTCACGGATACTGCGGTTCCTGCCATCATTCCATGTATGTCCGATCCAGACTAGCTGCAGAAATTGTCCTAATTAGAGGCGTAGATAATTCTATTGGTTTACAAATGTTCTTATTAAACCCACCATGTGAGTGATTAGAATCTGTTTTGCATAAATCTACGTATAGAAATCGAGACAACACTCATAATACATTTTTCATGCCACTTAGAAGCGACATGGCTGACATGCCTCAACAAAACAAATGTTTAATTAACTTCACAACTTATCGTTTCATTCATAAGTAAATGCAAAAATTCATATAGCTCAAGAACATGGATGTGTCTGTTGACTTAAAATTTGTTGAGCCAACAAATCAGAAAGGTACCTAGTAGCTACATTTAAAAAAGATCGCTTCTGTAGTCATTTGAACAAAGCGACAATTGAAGCCACATTCTGACTTGTGCGGATGCTGAGCGGAAATTTGATTTAATTAAAAGAGATTATAAATCGTTAAAATTTGATTGAGCAATATGCAGTCAATCTAGTAGAAAATTGTACATTCCATATTTTGCATCAGCACGTTAAATTTTTAATTTTTGTTTTACAACAAAAAAATACTTTATCTACGTATGGTTTATTTAAGCTATTGCATAGTGTAAACAAGGGAAATTTAGACTAAGGGAAATACTTGGAAATGAATGCATGAAATTTGAAACGTATATAAATTTAAGACAAGGTAAAAATAATTATATACAAAATTACATTTACATATTAGTGATAAAGATGTGAGAATAGAAATTACGTTATTGAAAGAATGAAAAGATATATTATCTTCTGATAGATTAGATTATCCAGCCCAAAATAAATAGTTATTTCGAACAAAACATTTTAAATTGGCTAAACAGTAAAATACGACCAACAATTTAATTTCACTAAAATCAGTGTAAAAATAAATGTAGAAAGATTAACTAATAATTTTGCCAGAATTTTGCTTTTATTTTCATGAAAAGTGGATAGGTGGAACATTGAAGAAGGGTCGGTTCTATTTTAATATAACTTATTTTGATTAAGACCATAATAACGGTGAACTCTACGTATGCTTTTAAATGTATTTTATTTTTTTTGGTTTGATACCGGTTTGTCAATTTTATTCCAGTTTTATTACTGGTTATGGAAGAACGGTACTAATCAGTGATGTGACTGACGCTATTTTTTCTTTTCTGTGAGGTTTTCAAGCATGGATTTGACGTAAAACTTAAATTTAAAATGGTATATTATATATCTGCCACAAATTGCACAACGGTGAAGCTCATATGTACACAACTTTTAACTCACCAGGATGTTAAAATGAGTAACGAGGACAAAATTAAAATATACATACTACATCAAAATCAGATATACGAAACGTAACCGCAGTTATTTCACTAATACGTTAGGAACTGGAGCCGGTAATGTTCTTTGTATCTAATTAAGCTGTTTATTTTGGAGAATAACATATTTACCACAATCAGGAACAATTTAAATTTTCAATGATTTATTTTCTCCGAAATATATTTGAAACAAACGCCATATATTTTAAGATAATTCTAAAAGACGAGCATACTCTAAATAGCGATAAAAAATTTCATTCTTTTATAAGACAACTAAACCGATCTTTTTGCAGATATTTCTGTATTGTGCATGGTCTTTATATTGATTCCAATAAACATTAATCTGTAAATAGAGAAATAATGTTTATGTGAGAAAATCGTTTTCTTACAAATCGTAAAGAAAAAAGGGTTCTTGTTAACAGGCAACCTTATTTATCCCGGATTACTTAAAACGTGTAAGAGCTGCATAAAAGAACTAAATATTTATATATTCTAATATGTTATGTTTTGATTTATATTACGTGACACATTGAAGAAAATTTCCTAATTATAAAACCATTTATTCAACTACTCAATAACGTGGGTATTTAAAAATGTTTATAAGATGAGGTGGCTACATATTGTTCGTTCAATTTCTGAGGGAAGCCAATGCGTTCAACGAATGTAAGCCTTTGGTAAACAAGCGTTATAAAGTTGTTCGGTGTGCAGAATCATTTTATCGTTGCGAATCACCAAAATTATCAAACTATATATTTTATTTTAATTTAACTTACTTTAGAGAAATTTCCTTGGCAATTTTGGGTCTGGACAATGCTGGAAAAACAACTACAACAAGATGTATTAAAAATGGTGAGATTATGTGCTTTATTATTTATGTAACGGAATACAACCATAATTAGTTTATCAAACACACTCACACACAAAGATATATATATATATATATATATATATATATATATATATATATATATATGAAAGCGAAGCGCATTTATTAATTTCGTGTTAGTTCGTTCTGAGGAGAAATAGATTTCAATTGACTAAGTAAGAATCGAATAGAGTAAGGCTTGTGAAGAGTCAGAATATCAATGCCGTGTGTAAGATTTGCTGCCTTCGGTTGAACGAATTTAAGACTTTGTTAGAAGACGAGCAAAAGCCAGCTTCAGATATTGTCAGTCAGATTTCTTCGTCGATATTTTAGAGTTTCTGATAGTTAGCTGAACAAAATGCGGAGAATTAGTAGAGCAGATTATGGCAAAGTAATTATTCATTATAAGCGGTAAACAGAAATAGTAAGTAGCTAGTATTGCAATGTCTATTTGTGACATTTAGAGTCTAAGGCGAGTTGTATAATTTAGTCTAGGTAAGAAAAAAATCATTCAAGGTATTCCACCTTTGGTAATTTCAAATGTGTATTTTATTATTCTAACTGTAAAAGGTTAAATGACAAAGAATACCTATCGGAATTTTAACCTCCATTTAAAAAATCTCATACAATATTGCGCTACGGAAAAATATGTTGATATAAGTGTCCTTACCTACTCCCTCTGATAACGAAGATTAGACTTAGGTTTTCTATAGTAAAAGTTTCAATAACAGGTAATAATGATGGCTTTTTCACAAGAAAATGATATTGAAGTTATTCGTACAGCTATATTCCAACCTAGTTAAAATTGTATTTAGATAGTTAAAATGTTTCAGTTGTGACAAAAAACTATATAAATCAACTGAAATGGCTGAAACAGGAAACACTTATACTAAGCTCAAATTAAATTCAAGTTTGCGATAAAGTATTAAAATACTGTTCAATTATGTGCATGCATTTGGCAGCATTAACTAAGAATTCTATAATGTAAAAAAAGCAATTCATCCAGTAGACCGGTTCCGTTCTTATCAGAAACTCATTATTTACTGTTCAAAATTTGCTCTGGACAGTGCTCGAATCTGAGTATGTCTGCTTTCGAATCTGTTCCTCTAATCAGAAATCCGGCTGTAACTGGATTTGTACAAGAACATGAAGCACGTTCGAGCATTGAGCAAGAACTGGACGTGATGCACGTAATTGATTGGTTGTTACTTCATTTCACACGCCCCCAACGTTCACAATTTTCTATATTTTGTGTTATTCAGCACACACACACACACATATATATATATAAATATATATATATATAAATATATATATATATATATATATATTTATTTCTATTTAGGAAGAATAAACACATTAATAACAAAGTGGATAATGGCCATTTATTTCGAGAATACTAAACTTCACTCTACAATCTTTCATTTATATACATTCTGGGTTTTCATTTTAATATGTGGGTGGCAACAAATATGAATCGGTTTTCTATTTATAGTTTTGGCTGATTGGTAAGTGTGTATGCGTTTGTCTTTGTGAGTGTCTGTTTTCTTATAAAGTTCCTTCTCACTTTGTTGCAAAGTGATGTCTGAAATCTGGTCATTATTGTATTGATGGCTTGAGAATTAACCATCTGTGCGAATTGTTCGCTGTTACGTGTACGAGTGCTATTTTTTCGTGTGTAGTCTTTCGTTTCACCTTTTTGCGTAAATTTGTTTTCTTCACTTGATAACAGCGCAAATGCGGATTGCAGTGTTGAACGCTCATATTGTTTGGAAATTTCTGTCACCGTATGTGCATCTGGTTTTTCCTCTTCAGTTTGTAGCCAATCCGATTGAATGTTTGTTGATTCTAGTCGAGGGCCTTTTCGGTTTTGCCTGGACACTAGTAAATTGTTGCTTTATTTTGTTATTCCTTATTTAGAGTGAGTTTGATATCAAGGAAGGGATAACTATTGTCTTTCTCTACCTCGTGAGCGAGTTTGATATCTGGTTTGGCTTTATTTGCTTGTTTGAAAATTTCGGAAGGGTCTGCTGCTTCTGAGATGAACAAAAATATATCATCTAAATAACTTTTGTAGAGTGCGCACTGATCAATTATACATTTTAAAGATGATACATGTATACATCTGCCAGGAGGGGTTCAATACAGATTCCCATAGCTACACAATTGATCTGGCTAAGTGAACGCGACATTATTGATATTCAGACTGGAACGAAAAATTTCTACAATGACTTAACGAAGGACACCGCCCACATGAATTCAATGGACAAGGACTGAAAGCTGAGATAGATAGCGCACTAGAACACTACAAGAAGGAAATTAAACGCAGCAAAATCATCAAAAAAAGCACATAGACGAACTTCGAAAATTACAATCAGATAAATCCATACGACTTTCCACACCCGAAAAAGGGTCAGGAGTTAATATATTTAAAGCCGACGCTTATAGAAAGTCCATGAATTATATTATATATGATCAATCGAAATTCAAACAAGACATAAAACAGAAATATGATACAATAAATATCGAATCAAGAATTAGTGCAATTCTGAAAACGATGAAAAAACACGTTTTATCATCGACGACTGATTCTGATATTACATCAAAATTCATAGAAGACATCAAAAAGGCAAAACTCGTCGTAACAAACACCGCAAGATTGTACGGAAAACCAAAACCTCATAAAGCCGTGACAGCCTCAGGAGCTCCCTTGCTGCGGCCTATTATGTCAATGATCAACGACCCGCAACATAAACCAGCTAAGTTTCTCTGCAAAATACTTCAACCAATATGAAACATCATAAACGCAAACACTTTCAAGGACTCCTTCGAGCTAGCAGATGAACTGGAGTGAAAGAACATTCTGCAGAATAAAATGGTCTTACTTGACGTCTCATCCTTATTTACAAACATAACACTGGATAAGACAACGGAGATCTTGTGTGACCTTATTAAAAATAAGTTTTATGATTTCCCTATAGATACCAATGACATCAAAGACCTCAAATTAGCATGTACAAAAAAACGTGCAATTTACATTTGAAGGGAAATACGACCGCCAGATCAATGGTGTAGCTATGGAAAGCTCCATTGCACCCCTCCTGGCAGATGTATACATGTATCATCTTGAAACAACGAGCCTCAAATGTATAAATGACCATTGCGCACACTACAAAGATATGTAGATGATATATTGTTGTTCATCTAAGAAGCAACAGACACTTCCGAAATCCTCAAACAAGCAAATGGAGCCGATTCAGATATCAAATTTACTCTCGAGGTAGAGAAAGACAATAGTTTTCCCTTCCTTGATATCAAACTCACTCGAGAAGAAAATGTGTATTTGACACTGGCCATATATAGAAAATCCACTATCACCGGGCAATACATTCACTACAACAGCAGTGTGCCAAAATCCCACAAAAGAAACTTAGTAAACAACCTAGCAAACAGAATCAGGAAGATCTTCTGTGAACACAAGATCAAGGAAGAACTGGGCTACCTCAGGAAAATTTTGCAATTGAACAACTACCCAGAACGATTCATTGATGTCAACATCAGACCACGGCAGAGTCGCACTAGGGAGGATACCGCCAGGCAGCTTTTTCTAAACTTACTATTTAGAGGCGAAGTACCTACCTCAATAATTCCAAGGCGGCTGAATAGAATAAATAAGTAGAATTTTCCCAGTGTTAAAGTTAATATCACATTTGGTATACAGAGAGTCATGAGTTTGGATGCCAAAGATCAAATGCCAATTCTCTCCAAATCATTCATAGTCTACAAATTCTCATGTATGTGCGGTAGCACATATATCGGACGTACGAAGAAGCAATTGATAAGCAGAATCCAGCAACATTTGCCACAGAAATTGATTAACAAAGGCTTGGCACCGTCAGGAATATCAGCTATTTCCGATCATATATTGGCAACGGGGCACCCTGTCAATTCGACCAATTTCACAATTCTATATAAAGCAAAATCAGAAAAATTATTATTTATCTACGAAGCCTTTTACATAAAACTACAAGCACCTGACCTTAATATTTAAAAGTTTCATCAACATGATATTCTAATCGACTGGCCAAGAATAACAAAATTCAACAACAATTTTCTAGCATCCAGGCAAGACCGAACAGGCCCTCACATAGAATCAACAAACATCCAATCGGATTGGCAACAAACTGAAGACGAAAAAACAGATGCGCAGACGGTGACAGGAGTTTCCAAACAATATGAGCGTTCAACACTGCAATCCGCACTTGCGCTGTTACCAAGTGAAGAACACAAATTTGCGCAAAAAGGTGAAACAAAAGACTACACTCGGAAAAATAGCACTCATACACGTAACA
>JAQBSW010000062.1:0-167500 GCA_029291075.1 Eudiplozoon nipponicum | reverse complement strand
TGCGCACATAGTAACAAATTAGTTCAAATATGGAGCAGTAAGTTACTTAGATGGATGGAGAGTGAATGTCACAGCGACGCTTAGGTGAAAGATTAAAGAGAGAGAGGTAGAGATAGTATAGACAACTAACGTTTTTTCAAAAACTAATCGTAAGCACAATGCGATGTTAATCAAATCATAGAAATAATTGCATAAGAATATTTACTCATATGACTAAAATAATTCATTTTACCTATATACATATATATCTAAATATAATATCGTAACACCTTTATATATATATATATATATATATATATATATATTTGAAGAAGGACCATTGTTAATTGTTAAACATGAATATTTTCTATTCTTACTATATAATTTATTACGTTAGTCACACCTTATATCAATATATAAAATACATGTCAATATGTATAAAAACATATATATAAATATAAGCAACAGCGTGAGTCAAATATCCCTAATCCTATATATATATATATATATATATATATATATATATATATATATATATATATATAAAATTTATTTTTCCTTTTTTTATTTTTTATTCCTGTTTTTGACCAATTAATCTAATTGCGTATTTATTTATTCACACCTTATATAAATATATAAAATACATATAAATATGTATAAAAACATATATATATAAATATAAGCAACAGTGTGAGTCATATATATATATATATATATATATATATATATATATATATATATATTATTCCAATAAATATATATTCTAATAGTAATGTCTAAAATGATTAATGTCCGTATATTATATATATATATATAATGTATATAGAATAAGCCTATCTATCTACCGATAGACCTATCTATATATCCGTCTATCTACCACATTTTGAGTTACTCTTAAAAGGATAATTGATAGCTGTTAACCATGAATATATTCTCTAGGACTAACGTATTATTCATTTATTAAGATATTTCTACCTTACATAAATATATAAAATATAAGCTACAGTGTGAGTCAAATGTCTCTAATCTAATGTCCTATATACTAACCCTTGCTAAATCTGTATACCCTCTTCTGGAACATTTTTATTGAGGAAGATAAGTATATAGGAATTGATATTGGTACAGTTCTTTCGCTATCAGTGTTCTATAAGCGAGGTTTTTTACTTAGGTTCCCACTTAATTCAGGTTCCGCAGCCTCACGTTTTCTGACCGTAGAAAATGCTTCATTAAATATTGGGCCCAACGACTTTTCTACCGATGTTACATTCATTACACCTTTTCCTGATTTTATTTCAATTGACTCTCTAATTAGTCTAGTTAATCTGTTGCGGTTGCATAACGCGATGCGTTTACATCCCTCCCAGTCTATTTCATGACCCGTTTCCTTCGAATGCCTAGCTAGGTCTGATCTTTGAATGTGTCCATATTTGCAGGCTGTCTTGTGTTCACCTCTACGAACCTTTATAGGTCGCATGGTTTCGCCTATATACCTAAGATTACATTCTTTGCAAGGTATCGCATATACTCCTGATGTCTCGAGGGGTTCTACTCTTTCTTTTTGGTTAGGTAGTTTATTGCCTATAGTAAGCGATTGTCTTAAAACTGTTTTAATCTTGTATTTAGTTGCTATTATTCTAATTTTCCTGCTCAATTTTGAATCAGGTAATACCATAATTTTGTGCTTATCCGGTTCTGTTTCCTTCTTTACTTTGTTTATTATGTTATTATTAAATCTCTGCAACATCTCATCTATTAATCTATCTATTATACTTGACGGATAGCCATTTAGTTCGAATATTTCCCTTAATCTCCTCATTTCCTTTTCTCTATTTTCTATATCCACTATTCTAAGACTCCTTAATATCATGGATTTAAGAATGCCTATTTTCATTCCATATGGGTGATTTGATAAGAAATTAAGAAGAAGTCCTGAATAAGTCTCTTTTCTAAAAATATCTCTTTCTAATCTGGAACCATTCCGTTTTATTTTCACATCCATAAAGGGTAATTCATCATTATTCTCTTTTTCCAATGTAAACTTTAACTCACCTAATTGGTTGGCTAATTCGAGGAATTTATTTAACTCATTATCACCATGATTCTAAATTAATAACATATCATCCAGGAAGTTTGGCTTGAGAGGAGATTTTAAGAACACATTTTGTTCAAAATAGTGCATAAAAATATTAGCAACCGGGACTGATAGTGGTTGTCCCATAGGGACACCTTTAACTTGTTTATAAAATTCATTTCTGAACCTAAAGTAGGTGGAGGACATACAAATATTTAAGATTTCCATAATACTACTTAACATCATTTTACTACTTTCTATTCATTCAAACGTACGGAAAAATTTCGACCTTCCATATTTTCAAATTCTTTATAAATACTGCGCGTTACATAAGGTTAGCACAATAGCATGAAAGGCAAAATTGAATCCAGTTTGGCAGCGATTATATGTGGGTAAATGAAACAAATTTAAGCATTATTACTTACACCAGTCTGGTCAGAATCTGTAGCCCATAGAAAGTGATTTATTATGATTTATTGGAATAGATTAAATTGGAATCCAATATAGGGAAATATATATCTTAATTTAAGAAAATTTATTTTTATGTATCGACAAGTGTGTTTAAATCATGCTTTAAAAGCTGGGCCACGCATAGCTATAATCCAGCAACGATTAGACAAGTGTGACCACACGTGTAATGGAAACATGCTAGCATACAATAACCATTCAAATTAGCATGTGTACAAGTTTTTACTATTCGTCATTTTAATACGTCAATATCGAGCATAAATTTCAATCAATTCATAAATTGAGCAATTTTATTCATCCCGTGCAACAATCACAGCGACAACCACACGTTTGCCGATGTCAAGCAAAACAAAACACATTGGCAAGGCTTTACAGAAAACTTATAAATATTAAAAGCCAACTTGTAGTAATTTTCCCAGTGATAAAAAAATTAATGTTAATTTTCAATTTCAAACTATGTTAGTGAATAATAAAATTAAAAAACTATCTCAAACATCCTAGTAAATTTACTTTAATTAGCTGCATGCGTTTACTTTACCTAATGGACTAGACCAAAGTTAGCAATAACTTATATTTGATTTCGACTCAAATAAAGATTTTCGTGTGCGATTTATTTTGCCTATGGAATTTTTAAACATGTTGCAAGTTAAAGATAGTATAGTTATACTTTAATACTAATAAACATATTGTAGATTAATAAGGACAAATCCATGTCTCTGTTAGATGAATTTCTTTATTTGCTATATGCTTTATGTAGATTCAGATATGTATAATTATACTTTTATGTGGATTTATGCATACAGATATATATATATATATATATATATATATATACTGCAACATGATATGTTATAACTGGTGTTATACACACTATCTAGAACATTTAACTTTCACATTTTGCAATGAGAATTATCCATTTGAATTATTATTTATAAAAATTATCCGTTCATTCCCTTTTATTATGTCCAGAAATTTGTCTTCGTTGATTAATGCGCATATTTATTTAATGAAAGATATTCCGTAAACTTCCTTACATACAAGAAGCAAACTTTTCTTCAAATTTCTGATATATATTATGTATCTAAAAGCCTATTCTTCACAAGTTACGCTGTTTATTTAATCATAAATGCAGAGCTAATGGCAATTCGTTCGATATTTGCAAATTGCCTAATTCTGTTCTGTTTTCATAATTCAAATGGGAAACGACATTTACATTTGTCTGAGCGCCATATGAAATAACTAAAACCTTGCAAACGGACAACGCCCTCTAAAATGTATGATAAGGAAAGTTTTACTTTTGGCCAATTACAACCGGGAATTCAATGATTAGGCTAGCATTATCAACAAAAAACAAGGTGAAAATGTAATATGTAAAAATTTCTTACTGCCTACTTTTATACAATTGTTTGCTTTCCAACGTTATTTCATACATACAAATTCGTGTGGAATATCCTTCTATAATCGAAATATTTTCTATAATTAATTTTCTCATTTTATCCGTCATGATTAACTCTATTTATATCAAGATCTTTTTGTTTGGAATGTAAACCGCGCAAATGAAAATCATCCATATTCCAATCATTTGAAGTTCTGTGTAGTTTATTTCTTTATTGCAAATACCAAAAATATGCTACATAATATGCCATCATTATTACAAAAATAAAAAATACACTAATCCTGCCTCTAAATGAAGGAGTTATTTTTAAAACGATTTATTTAGTTCAAAATGTTCACAATTATATGATCCATTATTATTGATTGTCTATATTGATATATTTGACAAGTCTCCCACAAAATATTTTATATTCTTCGTTTTATTATTATTATTATTATTATTATTATTATTATTATTATTATTACATATATTATTATCAGTAGTAGTAGAATTAGATGTAATGGTATTAGTATTAATAATGTGAATAGAATTATGAATTTCAAAATACTCATCGTGATCAACATCCTGTTTAAATTCAATATCTTAATCAGCATTGCTTTTACAACACCATTCATCGCTAAATTCGATATATTGACCTGTGTCTCTTCATTGTTGTTATGAGCGCCATTATCACCCTTATCAAACTAAAGAGGTTGCGATTTATCGTTAATTTTACTTTTAAAATTACAATCGCGTCTATTGATTTAATCTTGATTATTCCATGGTAAATTTTCATCACTAATAATGTCATTATTATTGTCGTCTTTATTGTTGAGTTATTCAAATTCGCGATTTAAAAAAAATTCTATTATCGTTTTTTGTTATACTCATTATCGTACACCATAATTTCGTCCAGTTTCTTTGTACTCTAATTGTGCAAATTTCAATCAAATTAGCTAAATACATTTTTATCCACTTCATAGTTAATATCTTGGAAATATATGTATACTTTTTATTCACCGTAATCTTAACTAAAAGTAACTTTATAACTTACATTTCTCTCTATAACGCCATTCCACACAGAACTTAATTCTTATTAGCATATGTATAGTATTGTGTTTTTATTATAACCTTAATAAAATCATTAGAATCATCATCCTGCAAAAATCTTTCATTACCAAGTTAAGCATAATCAATTTTTAATTTTTTTCTTGACTGATATCTATTTTCCCCTAAAGCGAATATACGTTCGTAAGGAAATGGTGAGAGAAATCAGCAGAATCAACTAGAGCATTATAAATTGCATCAACCAGATGGAATTTTATACCCTTTTAGTACTAATTACTTTCATGGCAGCGTTACCAGTAACGTTGTCTAAGGCTCACTGGTTATTAGCCGGACATCTTTGAAAAATTGGACAGGAAGTAATTATCTTAATTACCAGCATCATATTTAATGCTTTCGAATATTACGATGCAAACATGCTAACTAAAACGCGCATAATATTGAGAAACTTGTCTAGTCTGTTTTTCGAATTCAACAGCAGGTATTATGTAATTTGAATAATATTTTTCAATCTTGGGGTTTAAGAGATAAATACGTCGACATGCACAAATAGAACAGACCATTTTCTTTAAGTGTACTTTAAAAAATGAACGCAAAATTTGCAGGTTAATGAAAATCGTCCATCAAGTAGGGAAGTAAATGGAAAAGTTAAAGGAGGAAAAGAAGAAAGAAAAGGTAGATCATAAAGAAGGAAAAAGTGTATATAAGTTTTTATTCTCCAAAGCGTAATCTTTGAATTGCAACAAATATGTGAAATATCACGTTTTTTATTTCGAATGAATTATACGATACCTTTTCAGTAGGTTGGAAAACACGAAAGAATCAAACTGGATTACCTTTTCTAGTTTATGCATTTAAAGTAAGGAGTAAATTTTAAGCAGTTTGTTACAAATGCCCAATTAAGAAAACATAAATCATCACATTTCCGCGAAAATTAGGTATAGTGAAGATCATCATGAATAATAAGAGATAAATGAAAGGTGTATGTTTTCATTTAACAGTAAGTAATATACAAACATAATAATTAGTTTTATTATAGCCTTTAAAAGAAACATGTTGCGCGACAGGAAATAGATAATTTACCTGATTTTCGGATTGCGTACCGAAATGTTTGAATCCACTGTCATCATGATATAATATACAAAAATATAAAAATCATGATGACAGTGGATTCAAACATTTCGGTACGCAATCCGAAAATCAGGTATATTATAGCATTTGTTTTAAATTTCTAAAAAAATTTGCGATATTCTATGAGGTACATTTAGAATTTTGTATTCGATCAATGCGAATTCAGCTTTTAAGAATAATAGTTTTTGCGTTAAAGAATGGTAATGAAGGAATATTTCCGCCATAGAGAATTTGTGAAAACTACTCTAATTTCTTAATAAAGCTTTTTAATTTAAAATATATTTATTTTTTGTAATTTACGACTGGTTGGCATAGATACAGACTAAAATAGACGAAGTCAAAAATACGTTAAAGTTATTAAAACACGAGAATAGAATTAAAATGTACTGACGAATCAGATGAAGGAAGAAGGAGCCTAATGTGATCACTACAATGGCGAACAGGCCATGAAAACATCAGCTTATTCAGTTTTAGCAACGCATTAAGCTGGATCGAGGGTAGATGACAGTAAAAGCACAATCAGTTAAAGTTTATATGACCCAAAACCAAGAATGTGCTCGAGAACAACAAAATTCTTATACGAATAACTTGGCCACAAAGAATAAGTTTGCTAGATCTGGAGGTCTATTGCTGGAGAATATGAGGCACAGGCACTTTACAGCTATATTTAATTTAAGACAGCGAGTAGCTTTAATTCCTTGTCATCTTCATGATAACCAGGGAAGAAACTCACTCGAAGAGATTTTTAATATACTTTTTAGGTAAGGAAGCTAATAACCCGCGTTACTGTGCACTAAACTTTTAATGCGGCGATAAAAATCATCCGTAAGTTATTAGAGACCGTGTTTTTATCGAAGAAGTAGATGAATTTTATTCATGTAGAAAATGCTTGTAAAGCACAGAAAACAAACGTTCGCATGCGTTTCATTACATGTCGTTCACGGGGAATCTAATAATCCGCAAATTACCAAGGCATATTTCCATGATACCAGACGGATGAAAAGTGTCATCAATAACAAATTTGTTGACGATAAATCTGACAATGTCATTAGTAATGCAAAAGAAATATCTTTAAATCTGGAATACAGGATGATCACTAATGAATTTCAAGTTTGGTCCTAAGCTATTTCTTTTTTCAACACATGCTGTTTGCTAAATCAACTAAATGAGTTTTAACGTATCAACGAATTTCTTTTTGTTGGCGGTTTATTAGCACTTTCAGTTCCGCATTGATCCGATTGATTCTCATTTTCAAGAACGCGCTGAATTCGGATTCTTGGAGGCTGGGTGCTACTTCGTCCCACCAATCCGAAGGCTTCCACAAAATTCGTACTAACCACTGGAAATTAAGTTTGATCTAATCTTGGCTCATTGAAATTTCGTTACTTCATTTCCAGTACCAACTTCATAAATCTAATAACACACAGTGAACTAATAAATTTTCTTAAATCTGGTCTTTTGTTTGGTGTACTGTGTGTTATTAGATTTATGAAGATGGTACTGGAAATTAAGTACAGAAAAGTCAGTCAGCCACGGTTAGATCAAACTTAATTTTGAGTGGACATTAAGAATGATGTGGGAGCCTTCGGAGTAATGGAACAAATAAGTGCCCAACCACTAAGAAGCCGAACTCAGCGCGTACTTTGAAACGAGGAGCAATCGGATTGTTGCGCAACTGAGAGAGCTAATCAACCACCCACGAAATTAACTCGTGGATACGTTAAATATAATGATTGCAACGCGCAACCAAGAACAACGACTACATGATTTGATGGTCTGTCATAGCATATTTGTTATTTTTTACATTCAGAATATTTCTTTGTTTTTACTTTTAGTTTGGCCAACAAAAGTGATAAACAAGAGTCTCTTGATGAAGCCGAACTGATGCATGCTCTGCACTTGGAGGACTTAGTTAACCGGTACTGCTGTCCTTGTCGACTGGTACATCTAGTTTGCTTCTTTCATATTCTTTTTGTATCAAATATAATTGATCAAGTTGGGCATTTAAATTATTGAACTGCTGGAAATTTTGTCAGTTATGCCGTCAATTGACTGGCTTTGTATGGGAAGACAAGATTTCAGGTAGATTGTTTGAACCCGAAATGCGGCACGGAAGTAACCATTGATAGAAAAATTATATAAATCAAGTTTGCAAATTTGAGACAATCACAAACCACATTGTATTTAACCTGTCGCACGACATAGTAAGTCTACCGTCAAAATAGCCATGTCTAATCTTTCATTACGCAATAGACACCATCAGGCCTTTTAATGTTGTTTCGAATTGAATTCCAATGACAGGATGTTGGTTATATATATTTTGCTAGTATAAACTAAACTTTTCACCAGGTAACAAACGTAAGTCGTCCAGTTTAACATTTTCTTCGTTGTTGGGAAGTCGTATAGCATTCTCAATAAATGGCTTTAAAGTTGGCTCGAACCGGAGCAAATTTATACATTCGTATAGGAGATTGTACCGTCCTATTATCCCACATTTCTCACCCAAATATACTGTGGGTAAAGGGCGTAATACCGGCTCCTACTGCATAGTCGCCAGTAAGCACGAAACGAATGTGCACATGAGATTATACCATGCGTTCACGCTGATTTAGTTTATCATTCTGGTTCAATTTGAATTAATTTGTTACTAGGGGTGCAACATTTAATAAAAAAATGTGCATACACAGTAGTTCTCTGCAAAGAGCAAAATCTAACTGTTACATAAACTACGGGTTTATTTCTTTTACCCAAATCCCATAATAAACGGGATGTGATTTAGACCATTTTCAATCTTTTTGAGTTTAAGTAACCAAAGCGATGCGAACAAATGTGCAATTTCGTGGTAAGCACGATCTAGGCTTATAATTATTGAAATCGCTTTATTGGGCTGCTTTAGCTGCCTTCATACATGTAAACTTAAAGTGTTATTGTTAGTTTAAACTTATGCCTGAAATTGTTACCTATAGTTATAAATGCTATTATATATTTTTTTAAATTTTAAATAAGGAGCGTTGCACGGCTTTGCTGGGCGGAAGTCGTTTTCTGGATCGTTCAATTCGCAATGGTTTGCGCTGGCAGCTAGCCTACATTCAATCGGAACTGGCCTGCCTTCAGGATAGAGTGAAACGAGACGTGGACGAACAAACACGATTGGAGACGGAGGAGCGGGCGGCTCGTCGTGAACGCGTTCGCCTTATTCGTGAAGAACGATCTAGAGTGGAGCCTCGACAGAACCAGGAAACAGACAGGCGAGAACAATTTGTGCATGAAATCGATAATGAATTTGACTCCAATACTGATCGAACATTTCCTGATCGTGAGAGACCAAAAAATTCAATTGCTGCGGAAACAGATCTTAACTATGAAAGCCAAGATAATTTTGTTTTGGCAAAACAGGAACGTTATAATGAGTTGATTCCAAATAATAGTAATAATAATATTAATAATGGAAGAACACTAAAAAATGATGATAACGACATCAAAGTAGAAAGGTTGCCTAAGGTAAGTTATCACCTCAATCTACCTGAATATATTTTTAAAGTGTAATTGCCAAATTTTTAAATTAATCTAACATATAATTTATACAAAACCGCATAACTGTTTAACTGATGCCGCGTTTTTCCCAATTTAAGCAGTGCTTCATAGGAAGTCATGTTAAAAGTAAGTATGTATTATGTGTTGCGAACCTAGTAACAAATTAGTTCAGTTGTGACCAGAAGGATAAACCAAAGGCAGCATGAACGGAAAGTATAATCTCATGCACATTCGTTTCGTGCTTACTGGCGACTCATCAGTAGGAGCCGGTATTACGCCCTTTAACCAATATATATTTGGGTGAAGAATGTGGGATAATAGGACGGTAAAATCTCCTAGACGAATGTGTAAACCTGTAGTAGTGAAGCTAACATCATATAAAGTCTCGAAAATGCGACTTCAACGCTAACTCACACTATATAATATATATACCGAGTCTGTAAAGGATACTAACACTATGGCTATTGTGTCAGTAACCGATAACTACATTATTGTACCGAAAAGGTACATGGTACTAACACTATGGTTTCCGAGTCGGAATATGGTACCAACCTGATGGATATAAATTTATGCTAAAGTTCACCCAAATTGAGAATTACAACAATTTCCGAATACCTGTTACTCCAGTTAAACCATACACTCTGGCCTTCATCGATATCAGTTATCACATATCGCGGTAAGCATGACATCGTTCAATTCAATATATTACAGTTAAATACTGTTTGTTGCGAAGAACTAATATATATGCAAGTATGTATTGGGTTTTGCGAACCTAGTAACAAATTAGTTCAGTTGTGACCAGAAGGATAAACCAAAGACAGCATGAACGGAAAGTATAATCTCATGCACATTCGTTTCGTGCTTACTGGCGACTCATCAGTAGGAGCCGGTATTACGCCCTTTAACCACTAAATATTTGGGTGAGGAATGTGGGATAATAGGACGGTACAATCTCCTAGACGAATGTGTAAACATGCAGTGGTGAAGCTAACATCATATGAAGTCTCGACAATGCGACTTCAACGCTAAATCACTCTATATAATATATATACCGAGTCTGCAAAGGATACTAACTCTATTGTTATTGTGTCAGTAACTTGCATATATATTAGTCCTCCGCGACAAACAGTATTTAAATGTTAAAAGCAAGTTGTTGTAAAAATGTCCTCCTCCCCCAGAATTTAATTTATCGTAAAATGAATGTTATATTAAAAACATTTTGTGAAATTTTTACGCCATAACGGGAAATGAACTTGATATCGTAGTCCATTTAAATAAGTTTAAAGCAACATAACCTTTAAATGCTTATAGAAGGATAGTTCCAAACCGAAAAATATTGCTAGAGCTATATTTAAATTGCATAATGCGCGTTCTAATAGAAATTATAATAACACCGTTTTCACCATAATTGGCAATAAGCGGGACATTTTCTTTTATAAAACAACTAATTGTTCTGCTATTTTCCCGAAAAAGAATGCATAAACGACGTCATTTTACTTAAGGCTAATGTTTCAGGCAGGCTTTTTTGCGATCTGTCTTTTCCACTACGATTCAACATTCAAGGTTTACGCAATTTGCGCACCAAATCAGCTTAAGTAAATTTAATGAGTTTTGGAACAACAAAATTGTTAGAATGTACCACTCTGCCCAACCACTGCACATTTTCACCACAATTCTGTTTATTATCTTAAATCGATAACTTTACATGCTCTACTTCAATGTATGCTTGCTGAAATTAGTCAGTTTTGCGGATTGCTTAATACCTGATACAGAGTATATGCCGCAGTTCCTTTATCGTCTGAAATTTTCTTGACTGGTTTAAAATTTTATATTCGGAATATATTTTCGTCAAGCATGCAGGCAACTATTGCTCTATTATATAAATTATATAAATGTGGTAGATTCTGCAAACATTTGTAATTCAAACCATGGAAAATTAAAAAAGTATTGGTAGATGTGACTGAGGGTAGTTTTGCTTTGATATACAACTAGGTTGAAGGATGGTATTCGTATTCATCTGAAGTCTGAAAACTGGATTAAATTTAATATTTCTACAGTCTACACAATCAAGAATGGCTTAATTGAATGACATATATGAATGTTATCACATTTAAAGGCAATGCTTGTAGGATTATTAGTCTGCAAGTGAAAAATCATGTATTCCCAGTTTTGATTTTAGGGTTCACATTAGTTACTATACAGTAGCTCTTTCGCACCATCTTATCAACAGATTTCTTGTAGTAATAGAACCCAATAGTTAGTCTAGCTTTGACATAAAAAGGTCAACAAAAAAAGTACATAAAAATATATTTTAATCCAGAATATTCAATTATGATAAACATATCGAACCTCAGTTTGCATAAAACTTAGAACGCCACAAGTTAATGTCAGTGCAAGTTTATTTTTTGTTTGAGATTGCCTCTAACTAGCGCACCTTTCAAACCTAACCGTATCTATCATTAAAGAGCGTTTTGTTGACACGTCGTACTTTTCACAACAAAACATATTTAGCAGCAGACTTACACACAACACCAATCTTATTGAAATCTATATTAAAAATCTATATGGGAAAGATATATTTTGTAATATTTCACAATGTATGAGATGATTCACACGGTATATAACTGCTACATTTCGCATTTTTAAAACCCAAGTTCAAATGATCGACCCATTAATAAAATGTAATCCTTGTAATATAAAAAATATTTTGTCTATAAAAAACAAAATGAATAATCAAATCTAATTTTTTATCTGCTATAAATATGAAGCTAAAGCAGGTTTTTATGAGTCTATAAAAGTAAGCACATGACTGAGAGAGTATTTTTTCAATAGTAGATTTGTGTCTAAGATTACCACTTGTTAAATATTTAATGCGCTGTCCGAAATTGACTACCAAATAACTAAACATTTAGGATCAAGATTTTCACAAAAATGAGGCATAACCTGTTTTTCATTTAGCTTATAAATGTGAACGTGCAAAGTGTCGTGTTGCACAAATTTGTGTTCTGCAATACGATCGAAATAATGCAAATCTGAGAAGCTGTTAAAAGTGCACAACTGAAATTATCAAGAGCGAAAGGGCAGGTTGTTATGCGACAGGCTGAAAATTACACAATACACATTAGGCGATCAGTAAAGTAATGACATTATGAGAAACCTTATTGTATATTATATGCTTAAATAGAAACATCCAAGTATATATATACACAAACACACACACCTTATTTCAGTATAACTTCTCCGGGTAACATGGAGACAGGATAGCTCAGTGCTAAGAGTCACAGTCTCCAGAGGAGACGTGCCAAATTTGAAGCTCTGTTCGCGGCAACTCTCTGGGCATTATTTGAAGAGTTCATTATAAGAATGAAATCGGTCTACTGGATGAATTGCATTTTCTACATTATACAATTCTTAGTTTACATTGACAAATGTGTATATAATTGGATTCGTGTTTATATCAAGATCGCAATCTTAATTTTTAATAAAACAAATAAAATGGAGACTGTTCTATATTGGCATATTTTTGTGAACAGTTATTACTTGAGGTAAAAAATGATTAGGAACAGGCACAAACTGAACGACAGACCACATTTTTCAAGACCGAAACCTTGACTTAAAAGTAATTGTTATCAACGCCCGCGCAACCAATGTTCGTTTAATTATATAAATGGTTATTTCAGTATTACTTCCTCATATAGATTGTCATTTAATGACAGATTGGGAATCTTTAGCTGGAACATCAGGTCAAAAGTAATACGATATAAGCTCCACCTAAAGGAAAGGCTAACCATGAAACATTAGTTGGTATATAAATGAAAAGTTTTTTTAGTGAAGCAGCAGATAACGAAGCAGATGTACTCAGGTTCGAGCCGTGTCCGCGGCTAATTATGGTCACATTGATCAATTATAGAAAAATTGACGTTAAATATATGATAATAACATTCGTATTTTATTTGCGATTTTCGCGTTTACAATGTAACTTTTGGCCAGTTTGGTTGAATGATTAATCAAAATACTTAAAAGGTGTCGGAGTTTGGCTACGAAGCGAAATATTATTTGTAGGATGACTCATTGGAGTTAGCACACGATGTAGCGTTAATGAAACGTTTGTACATTCACGTCATGTGTCTGGTGTTAAAACAATAGATTTTTCATGTGTTCTCACTAGAGACCTGTTTATTCAAATATGAATGCAGTAAATTTTTTATCTTACTTTCACAATAATTTAAATGTTTTTAATTTTTTTTGATAATTCTTGCTGCATAAACCCCCTTATTTACTTGATTTGTGTTTTTATTATTCTAAATACAGATTTTGATTTTCAGGAAGTACTTTTTTTCTACTATTTCGGTACTTCATTTATGGTACCTTTTTATTGTTTAAGAATTTATGACTCTTACTTATATTTTACTCATTACTTCTTTTGTTACTTTATTATTTAATTAAAGCATCGTTTTCCTAAACTTTTACTGTTTTATTTAATTATAAATTAATGTTTTCTGGCTTTCTCTATTAATTTCTTTACCGCATGTCAGTCAATAAAAAACATTTCAAAATAACTATAATTACATTTCTTTAGAATGAATTGATCGTTTTTTTCTGTTTATAAGCTTGTGAATTCCTTTAATTAATGCACAAAGAACCTATAAAACATTGTCATTAGGGTTGATTAAAATATAATAGAAAGTAGCCCTTTTGGAATTTTTGCCTTAATAACATAATGCTATATATATATATATATATATATATATATATATACATATAATGGGTTTTCGTTTGATTATGAGGGTGGCAACTAGTCCGACTTTCCGTTTTGCTTCTATTTGTTGTTTGCGTTGATTTGAAAGTGCATATGAATATTTGAACGCGTCTTGGTGCGTTCTGCGTTCGGGTTGTGGTCATTATCATGGTATTACAAAGTGATGTTTTAGATCTGTTCATTATTGATTTGATGGACTGAGTTATGACTGATTTCGCTTTGTTGGTTGGTTCGTGTACGAATGTTTTCCCCTGTGTGTTGTCTTTCGTTTCGCCTTGTTCTTCAGTTTCAAACTGTCCCCTTGGTAACGGCAGTGGATGTGCGGTTTGCAGTGTTGAATGCTCAAATTATTGTGTAATTTCTGTCACTGTTTTCCAGCTGTATTTCCTCTTCAGGTTGAGCCTTGTCTAGTGAGAGTTCGGGCTTGCCTGGATGCAAACAAAATTGTTGTTAGGTTGTGTTATTCGTGGCCAGTCAATAAAAATATCATGTTGATAAAACTGTTGAATGTTAAGTTCGGATATTTGCTGTTTTATATAAAGGGCTTCGTACTTATATACAATAATTTGTCGGGCTGTGTTATATAATAAAATTCAGAAATTCTTCAAATTGGCTGGGTTCAGTGTTTCAAATATATGCTCTGAGGTAGCTGTCAGCCTTCTTTTAATCAATTTATACATTATATGTTGCTGGGTTCTGCTGATCAGTCGCTTTTCCAAACATCAAATATATATTAAAGAAACATGTTGCACGACAGGGAATAGATTAGTTACCTTTTCCTTGTGTTGCGATACGAGGTGTTTGCATCCGCTGTCTACCTGATTTTTCCAAATATTTCGACATAAGGATATGGAAGTCTTTTTCAATGGAAAGCATATCACACAAACAATTTGACAATCAATATGTCAAGTGGAAAATTTAGTTTAAACTGCCCCATTTATACTTTTTGTTAGATCTCTTAAGCATAACTTGTTTTTTTCACTAGGTAAGTGTATGTCAAATTGGTTTTTGGATTTTTCTGCATGTGTACACTCATCGAAGTGAGATTACAGTGATTTAATAACAAATACTGACGACTCACTGGATAAGCGTATGTCATGCCTGTGTGTGTGTTCTCGTTTGTTTTGGGCTGAGGAGTAAACAATTACTGCATGTGTACACTCATCCCAGTAAAATTTCAGCGATTTAGCAACACCTGATTATTCACTAAATAAGCGTATGCCACGTCTGTGTGTTTGTATGTATGTGTGTGAGCGTTTGCTTAAGACTGAGAAATAATCTTTTACATACAATTAGCGGCACGTGTATCAGTCATTCAAGTGAAACTAAAATGATAACTGTCATTTCCTAATTGCACACGTCAGACCTATTTTTACACTTACTTTCCTAAATGAAGTAATTACGAGTGGCATCCCGGTGAGGAGAGGGCAAGATACTGTGAATACAGTAAATAATTAAGAGTTAGCAAAATTAAATTAGACAAGGATAAAGTGTTTTAATAGGGTAGAAAGTTAAAATATAAAATAAAAAGGGGGTCATAAAAGAAATCAGAAAATTGCTTGATAAAAAAAGATAATAGTAATAGTGCAAAGAAAAGTTGCCTTTTTTCCTACCATCATAAAAAAACATAAATGTTTGTTAAAAGGCACTACACTAACAACAGAACATAAGATAATGGATAAAATGAGATAATAAGTAATCAACGATGAAATTATAAGATAATCCGAAAATAAATTAGGAGATATTGAATTACTCACCCTCCACCTCTGTAAGTTAATAGCAGTCCAGTGTTCTTATTCTTTTACTTGAGCGAGTTTCTGATTCTGATTCGTGCAACCTTCGCTTCCTACCATTATTTAATGCTGTATTCCAAATTGGACCTAGTGATTTTTCTACGGCTGTTTCATTCATGATGTCATTTCTCGATTTAATTTCGATGGATTCTCTAATCAATCTTGTTGATCTGCTCCGACCAAAAATTGATATGCTTCTGCACCCGTCCCAATTAAATGCGTGTCCTATCTCTACTGTATGATGTGCAAGATCCGATCTATTAACATGGCTATACTTGCATGCGGTTTTATATCCCCTCTCTTCTTACTTTAATTGAGCGCATGGTTTCACCCACATACGTCAGGTTACATTCGTTTATATGTTAATCTTAAGCTTCTTATTATCATAGATTTTAATTTACTAATTAACTTGACACCCATAAATGGTAATTCGCCACATGATTCATTTTCTATTGTAAATTTCAGTTCACTCACCTGAATTCTATGTTTGAGAAATTGATCAATTGATCCTCACTGTGTTTTCAAATAACTAATATATCATTAAAAAATCGTACATGCCATTTTGGATTTAGAGGCGTTATATTTAAGAGGTTTTTGTTCTTGTAATATATGAAAATATTAGCTAATGGGACTGACAACTGTTTTCCCATTGGATTACCTCTAATCTGCTAATAAAATTCATTCCTAAATTTAAAATAATTTGAGGACAAAAATACGTACATCATCTCCATGACGTTTCTCATCGTTATTTTGCATCCTTCTAATATTACTGGATGATCAACCAGGAAACGCTGAAAATAGCCTAGTGCTTTGGGTACTGGTATATTGGTATACATTGACACCACATCTAAACTCACCAATCTATCGGTTTCATGCAGCTCACATCTATGGCAATCTCAACCAAATGATATGAATTCATCAATGTATGGTCTAAGGAGTACGAATATTTCCTTATTCTATGACATAGAAACTTAGACATTGTATATTTTGAGGAGTGTTGGACATTGACAATGATTCTCAAATGTTTATGTATCTTTACTAAATCATACACACTAGGAGTGTCTGTGTCTCTTCACATGGGAGCGTTACCATGCGCTCAATCTAATTCTCCTTTAGCAATCATGTTATTGGCCAATAAATTAATTTATCCTTGTAACATATCCGTAGGATCTTTATGAATTTTTTGCGTATATCCCTATATTGACTAGTTGTTCATACATTTTATCATTATAATATAGATTGACTCATCAAAACCGTCACTCCTCCATTGACTGCTTTAAAAAATATCACACATTTTGCTATTAACTCTTTTCTGAGAAATTTTATTTTATAATTTGGTTTTTATTTTCCCTCTTCATACGCTAACACATCTGTAGCTATGTCTAATTCAAACCTAACCCTGCCCTTATCTGAGAGGAATTGTACTGCTTTAACAGCCTCAGTACTTATCTCATTTTTTCGGTGATTTCTCAATTTGGATAGCTGTATTCAGACCACGATTAAACATTTCCAGCTGATTTTCAATAAGATTTATTTTAGACAGATTTAACACTCGATTACTTACAGCAGGACATGTCTTAACTGTTGCCTGTCTATAGATGCCCAAATTTCCTAACTTTCCATGATGCCTGACCTGAACCTATTTTATCTCTCTATTACGTGAGCAATCAGTAAATTCCTCTATAAATTTAAAGTCATACACTTCGAAAAAGGAAAGTAACGTAGATCTTATTTTAGTTTTCTCTCTAATTAGTTCATACTTGCGTTTTTCTAAATATCTAATCAATGTTTTCATTATGTTCAAATAGATCATCTTTAGCATTTAAATGTGTATAATTTAAAATGATATAATATATATATGCTAGCGCACATATAAATGAGAATTTGTAGACTATGAAGGATTTAGGGAGAATTGGCTATTAATCTTTGGCATTCGATCTCGTGATTTTTTGTGTGCTGAACGTGATTTTAACCGATGGACTAGGAAAATTCTCCTTACTGATTCGATTTAACTGCCGTACAAATAATGAGGCTTGTGAGTCGCCTCTAAATGGTAAATTTAATTAGACCTGTTCGACGGAATCCTCTTTATTACGAATGGGATGTGGTCTGATATTGATATCTATGAACCGCTCGGGGTAGTTGTTCATCAGCGAAATTTTCATCAGGTAACCTAGTACTTTCCTCGACCTTGCGCTCAAACAAGATTTTTATTGGTAGTCGTTTTGAGTTTTTATTATATATATATATATATATATATATATATATATATATATATATATATATATATATATATAAAGTTCCTAGGCTACCTTATAATGACCACATACATAATCAAGTTCTATCAAAAAACTTTCATTTAGTGTTATTTATCCAGGTGGCATGAGGTTAGTCTTATAATGGCAGATCACGGGTGGACAGTTAGAACGTTGTGTCGAAGTTAATATCAAGAGGCCTAAACGTAAAGGAAAGAATAACAAAAACAAATTGGTATATGGCTGTAACTTTAGCGTAGTGCGTGACGGGGTTGGAGCCATTTAGCCATGCAAGTCTCCAGTTTTAGCCGCGATCACGATTAATTTTCCAAGTACTTGACCAGTTGTTAATGTGGACGAAACCGGCCTGATGGATAAATTTACTTTGCTATATTGTGCAATTTTTTGTTTTACTGGAAATATGAATATTTATGTGTGTATATGTTTAGAGAAATGTTCAGTTATATCCGGCAAAAAATAATCCATATTTTTTCCCATATTTACTCGTTTCAAAAATTCTCCTGGACTGATCTACTCTTACAAGATTTTATAATCCATGCATTTTTTTACATGTTACATCTATACGTTTGAACGCACGTTAGCATATTTTAATGTATTGTCTAGGTGGTTACTAAAACCACAATTACAGTAAATTACAAGCTATACCGTTTACACGAAACAGTATTTAAAGCCCGTCGCCATGTAAACTTTAACTGAGATGACATCATTTTTGGAAATAATTTCCGCCTGATCTTTGGCATATATATGCAAATTATCGTGGATTTGAGCTAATTTAAAGACAACCTACAAAAATTGACATGTATTTTTTGCAAAAAGCTATTTTGACTAACGTTTTAGATTTTGTGGTTATTTTCTTCGTAGTAATATATTCTTCGGAAAGCTTAAATTTAATCACACTTTTGGTTATATATTCATCTTTGCTTCGCGTGATAATGCAAATTAGGCGCCTCAAATGTTCGTGTTATTGGAAAAATAGCCACAGTTATTTAATTAACTAAAGTGAGTTCTAATGCACAAATATTTACGTGTTTCTAGAGAATGCGTATTTTAATTTCGTGAGGTAGACCAAATGAACCGTATGTACTATTAATTTTTAAAATAATTCCTTAGTGGATTTGATGACAAGATCAATTATAATTCCTACATAATACTCCAATATATTCACAATTACGATAGCTCCATTTAAAGTAATTTAAATTGGCATTCTGTTATAATTGGTAAAATATTTAACAAAAATCAGACTAGCTGGTATTTATACAGAAAGTCAATATAAATCTATAAGGCATGTAATTGATTCAGTCTACTTTGCTTGGTTGCCAATGATTAATCAGAGCGTCGACAAAATTTGTCAGTTGGAGCTGCACGGCAAGTACGGATCTATGACTCTGGGCGATGTCACATCTTTTTATGGCTTCTTCATCAGTACCCATAAGAGCGCAGTTATGAAAGTCTGCCATATGATCATGTAGTTACAAGCATTGTAGTTACAACAATTGAACCTCTTTTGATCTATTTGTGATCGAAACAACGGCCTATTTTTGGCTTATACAAATTAAAAATTTTTCAATTTCAATGACAAAAAACTACGTAAATATCGAGGAAGATTATGATGTCCATATTAATAGTTATCTAAATTAGTCGAATTAAATAGTACATGTAAAGCTTGTGAATGAACCACAGAATATATATATTTAACAAAAATGTTGTCAGATTTTACTGGGACAAAACTCTAAATAAATACCAATTTCGCTGAGAATCTTCGTGGGAAGCTAAAGGTTCTGAGTGGATGTGAATAAGCGAAGTGCATCGAAGCCAGTCAATTTCGAACAAACTTTCCCTGAAGCAGGTGAAATCTGACAAGGAAAATGTGGACGTACATTATTTAACTCGGGTGAAGTATCACAGTTTACCATTCTTCCTGTATTAAGGGATATTGCTTTTTATAGAAAGGATACTTACTCAGGTATCCTTCTTAATTTCAATTCAAATCACCCATATAGAATGAAAATCGGTATCTTAAAATCGATGATAATAAGAAGCTTAAGATTAACAGATAAAAAGCATAGGGAGATTGAATTAGGTAGACTGCGAGAAATATTCAGTGCTAATGGGTATCCTCTAAAGTTAATTGAAGCCACTATAATGAGCGTTATAAGTAAATTTAATCATGACTGGAAGTACGTGAAATCAAATAAAACAAAAGATGATCGGAGGGTGATGTTAATACCTGATTCTAAACTAAGTAGGAAAATCAAAATGATAGCATCCAAATACAATATACGTACTATTTTAAAACAGACCGTTACCCTAGGTATTAAACTGCCCAACCAAAAGGAGAAAATAGAACCATTAGACACATCAGGAGTATATGAAATTCCATGTAACGACTGTAACCTGATGTATGTAGGTGAAACCATGCGTCCAATTAGGGTAAGAAGAGGGGAACATAAAACCGCATGCAAGTATGGCCATGTTAATAGATCGGATCTTGCACGCCATACAGTAGAGACAGGACACTCAATTAATTGGGATGGGTGTAGACGTATATCAATTTGTGGCCGTAGCAGATCGACTAGATTGATTAGAGAATCCATAGAAATTAAATCGAGAAATGATATCATGAATGAAACAGCCGTAGAAAAATCACTAGGTCCTATTTGGAATATAGCATTAAATAATGGTAGGAAACGAAGATTGCACGAATCTGAATCAGAAACTCGCTCAAGTAAAAGAATAAGAACACTGGATGGATATTAACTTATAGAGGTGGTGGGTGAGTAATTCAATATCTTCTAATTTATTATCTGATTGTCTTATAATTTCATCCTTGATTACTTGTTATCTTATTTCTTCTATTATCTTACGTTCTGTTGTTAGTGTAGCGCCTTTAACAAACATTTATCTGTACATGATGGGAAGGTTTAGTTTTTTAAAAAGCCCAATTTTCTTTGCACTATTACTAGTATCTTTCTTTATCAGGCAATTTTCAATTTCTTTTACGAACCGTTTAATTTAACTTTCTACCCTATTGAAACACTTTATCCGTTTCTAATTTAATTTTGCTACCTCTTAATTATTTACTCTATTCATAGTATCTTGCCTCCTCCTCACCGGAATGCCACTCGTAATTACTTCATTTAGGAAAGTAATTGTAATATAAGTCTGACGTGTGCATTTAGTAAGTGACAGTTATCATTTTAGTTTTACTTGTATGACCGTTACACGTGCCTGTAATTACATGTAACAGATTAGCTCTCAGTCTAAAGTAAACGCTCACGCAAAGACACACAAACACGCTTATCGAGTGAATAATCAGATGTTGCCAAATCGCTGTAATTTCACTGGGATGAGTGTACACGTGCATTAACTGATTACTCCTCAATCCAAAACAAACGAGAACACATACACACAGGCATGACGTACGCTTATCTAGTGAGTTGTCAGTAATTGTCATTAAATCAGTGTAATCTCATTGCGAAGAGTGTATAAATGCAGACATATATACGCTAGCATATTATTCCACATTTTTCGACCAAATATATAGTGGTTAAAGGACGTAAGACCGGCTCCTACTGATGAGTCGCCAGTAAGCACGAAACTAATGTGCATGAGATTATACTTTCCGTTCATGCTGCCTTTGGTTTATCCTTCTGGTCATTTCGGTACGCAATCCGAAAATCAGGTAAAAAAATTTTAATAAAAAGCCGTTTTATGTACAACAGTTTGGGACATTCGTTAGTAAAACTTAAAACATAAAATGTATAAAGATAACACAAATATATGTTGACATCATGTGATATAAGTTAAGAAATTAAATCTAATGGGTCTAGGAAATCATTTTATTCAATAATGGTAGAAGTCAAATCAATCAACATAATATACTCATCAAATATGCTCCTTCCATTGGTGTATTGACTTGGTGAGGAGTGGGATATTAAATAATATCTGCAAGTACTTTCAGTGAAGAATAATTAAGGCATAAATTAAATACAAAAACAGAAGAAATAAAATCCTTCAAAATCGCAAATATTATCGAATAATTTTTTAAATCAAGTTTGCTAGCTTCAGATAAATACCAATCCCATTGTATAAAACTAGTTGCTTAATATAGCAAAAGTAATGTTAATCACACATTCAATCAGCCTTTTACCAATTGTTTTTATCGGAAAACGAAGATGCCAATAATCAGCTTGACGTTATGCTCTGATAATGACAAATAAGATCGAAACCCTTGAGTTCATGAGATTGACGGTAGTCTTTCATTGTTGGGCAACTGGACGAATAAAATTCTAGTAGTTCTTATCTCAAATACCAAAAGTTCATATAACTAATTGTTATATACACTTGCGCAATCAATGGTTACTTTATGCCAAATGAATTTCAAATCGCTCAAGTAACTTAAATAATTTGCATATTGACTTTTTTTAGTTTGAGCGCGAAGGTTAACTTCAGAAGCTTCTCTAATAATGCCATTTCTTTTATTATAAAATTAAAATACAAATGGTACATTCATATAGGAGTCTTGGAAATTATAATCCCGGTAGTTATTGAGAATCATTAGCAAACGGTTCAATGCTGTTGAATCAGACAGATAGAGCGTGTTCAAAATCGTTCTCCGAGCCGTTTTGAATTCATAATTTTCTTAAAGCTATAGATTAATAAAATTAGCATATATCTGAAAGTATTTGTTGCTACATTTTATCTCCTTAAACAAGTTCGAAAAATTTTATTTTGATTTTATTTCCGAATATGGATTTTTAATTTACCTGTGCATGTATAATATTTATACGTATGTCACAAGTATTTAAATGAATCCGTTTAAAATATGTTAGATTTTAGAACTTTTTGCTAACATTTGAACAAACTAGCTCATGCGATAGCTTTTTTGTGAACGTTTTTTAAGAATCAGTCACTGTCTTAATAAAGCCTTATTTACCTGTTATGTCTTTACAATAACTATAGTTAACTGCAAGTAAACAAGTATTAGCCAGTCTATCACGCTACTTTCATTTCATTTAATAAAACACGTATATTTTATGTTTACCTCGGAATACATAATTGATGCAAGCAATATTTATGTTAGCAAATTTTAACAAAACAGGTTTTTAATATAATGAATTGAAGTTACAAAACTGATTACCCATGTAGCACATTACATGCATTACCGTGTGGCATATCTTGAGTCAAAGTTAAACTAACGAAAACATTTTCATGCAGCAATATCACGTTGATAAAATGCATTTGTCAAAAATGCGGCCACAAATTTAACAGTAAGATAAATAATAGTAATATTTATCAATGTGCCTTTTAAATAATATACCATGTTTAAAATTTAAAAAAAAATCATTAAGCTAAAATATGCCTAATTTACTAGAGATTCTAACAATGGCAAGGTTTAATTATTTTTACATTACAAATATTTATTTTACAAAGTTTTATGCCTATAGAGAAAATACAACTTATGATAATGAACTAAAAAATGTATTCACCATGTGCTAAATAGCATGCTTGCTAAAAATATGCCGTTTTTTTAGCTGTTGTTGTATGAACGAAATAGCTTTTCTTAAATCTTGTTGTATTCTGGTCGTCGACATGTCGTGGGAAAACCTGGCTAATGTCGTAAATCATGGCAAATGAGACCTACGATCTTATTCAATTTGCTGTTTATAACGCATTTGTTTGAGAAAGCACAAAAAGCAAATTGTTATTTTGCCATAGCTATCCGATAACAGTTTTGAAATTAGAAAATTGTCAGTCTGTTGTTCATGTTAGTTTTGCTGCGTTGTGCGACCGGATGAATAAAAATGAATTTATGTTTGTCCTAATTTGATTTAAAGAATTGCTATCACAATTCGCGCAATCAGCTGTACAAATTACGTACATGTGGAAAAACTTACAAAATTACTTTCCATAGACATTTTGCAGTCGATATTTACAGTCAAGTAAAATTTATGCGTGACTCTTAGGGACGACAACCGCATGCCTGATTATATATGCAATGAGAATTGACCCTCTTTAGTTAGTTTTCGATGTGCCCTAATGATGAGCATGAAATGTCCAAACACGGCAGCATATGACACTTTATGAATAAAACATTTTAGACGCTTATCTCTATTGAAAGTCATAATCTAAAATGGAAACAGAAATTACTTACAACTAAAAATGCACTCGGGAAAAGGTAAATGAAACTTAATGGAAGTCGTCGGCTATCCTAACTATCGAAATTTTCTACATTTGCAGGCGCCAGAACCAACGCTTATTCGTGTTACCTGCTTCTCAAAATCATCAAGGACCACTTCTAAAAGAGGATCAATATCCTCTATGAGCCAGATATCAAATGAGCTATCAGGTGGTGAATATGACAGTGTAGCTAAATCAAATGAAAGTGCACAACACGATGATGCAATACAAAATTCATTGGGTCATTCGGTCAACTCTTTAACATTGAAACAGTATACTGCCAACTCTAACCAGACATCTTTGCTACAATCTGTTGAAGTTCGGCGTCAAATTGAACTTGCCTGTAGCATTGACCCGGAAATAAATGGTGATCTCCTACGAAAGGCTAGGCAACGTGCTTTCGAAGAGGCAGGAAACGAAGAGTCGGGAGCTCCAGGGGGATATTTG
Organism: Eudiplozoon nipponicum; assembly: GCA_029291075.1. Lineage (NCBI taxonomy): Eukaryota > Metazoa > Platyhelminthes > Monogenea > Mazocraeidea > Diplozoidae > Eudiplozoon > Eudiplozoon nipponicum. Next base: position 142,422 of record JAQBSW010000062.1, on the reverse strand, counting down.
ATAGAAAACGAATACGAAGATAACGAAATTGATTTTGATGAATCGATGATGGGCTGCAGTGGGGTAACGCTAACACCAAGACCAGTTTTACCTATTCGTGATTTGAGTAAGTATTACACTTTTATGCCTGTCTGGAATTATGTTTTTGAAAGACAACGTATTTGCTGAAAACATTTCCATTTTAAATTTTATTAACACAATCGTATATTGAAGGTATAGACAAATAATTCCTTTTTTTAAAAATATGCCACAAGTTTAAATAAATCCTCTATATGTTATGGTTCTCACATTTTTACTAAGATGAATATCAAATTTTTAAACGGCACAGATTTCAAATATAATTTTTCATATAAATTATTAATGGGTTTTAGGCATGAATTAAATCAAAACTTTAAGTTTCTATTATACCTAATCGTAAGAATAAAGAAAAGGGAAAGTTTGTTTTTGGTGCAAATCGGCATGTGTATAAATATTTACTTGAGAATTCCAATTAATCAGATTCATTGGATTTATGTATATGCATTTTTATTAAATGAAAAATATTCTTTATAGCTAATAATTTTTAATTATGTGCCATGCGAAACCATAAGTATTTAAGGAGTTTAAAACAAAAACTTTAGTGGCCTTTTTAACCGGTAAATAATTAGGGCTATTTTTGCTAAACTAATTGCTATACAATTAATAGTTTACTACAGAGTAACTGAAATTTGGATGTTTCTAGGTATAAGGCTGTTAATATTTTAATAAAACAGGGTTTTAAAGTACGTGTTTCAACTTATTCGCAAACAGGTTCGAAAAATTAAAAGTTATCGAAACTATAAATAATAATAACAACTATCGAATTACCGATAAGAAGAGTCGTTTTGATAGATGGGCTGCACAATTCAAAAACTGTTTTTCTTGGTCAATTGTAAATAAAATGCATGCTCTTCACACAAACAATTCTGATCTCGGTTAGGTCTACAAAGAATTAAAACACAACTTTGCCACTCACAGTGTTGCTTTTCTAGCTTGTCCACTTTCCCCATTTTGTTTAATTTTGTAATATGTGCTATTGTCGAGGAAGATATTTCCTCCGACAAAATTAATGTGACATTTATTGATAAATTTAAACCACCTTGGCTGATTGAAACGAATATTATTTAAAAAGAAATTAATCGTTTATTTTCTAGAACGTTCTTTGTTTAAATACTTGACTGTATATATACTTTTGAATTGTGCGTAATTTTAGTTTTGGTAATCTTTACTTGACTGGGCTGATTTTCCCCAGCAAGCTGCATTTGTTTCTTCTCTCCAATTTTCGATTATATTTACTCGATTTTCACAATATACTTCTCCTATCATTTTGTTTTTTAAATCGTACATATTGGGTCGATCTGGAATAGGTAATTTAATAATTCTATTTCCACATCTTATTTCTTTCCAGGTTATTTGATCGGGTGTTTTGCTACGTAAGAAGTTCACAGTCGGTTGCCTAACACTAGGTTACCAAATTAATATTTAAGTTCGTATCAGCATGGAAGCTAATCTTCAGTTTGAGGACACAAGCAAGTTAGCTCAAGATATAGCAGGCATGAACTTAATAGATGTGAAGAGAATTCTAGCTTATCAAACTCAAATGTGTATATTAAGACTGAAAATGACTTGGCATCTATGGGGTTTTCATTAACTAATAAGTTTGGTGCCTCTACACTGTTATAAGCGATACTCTTCCATACGTTCAAGATGCAGGCGTCGAAGTTCTACAGAGCAGTAGATTAGTCGATCGATGATATTGTATTATTATTCAAAACATTAGATTTAGATCAGGTCATGTTTAATAGATTAACAGTCGATGTTCCATCATTTGGTATGAAATTCACACCCTCTACATGTAGGATACTTATTTAGGATTACCCGTCACTCAATGCAAATTTGTTGCTGCATATTGTAGATCTGGAAGTAATTTACAGACTTACATACTTTGGCGGTTATATCAATAACGCAGACAATATGACTAACGAGGTTAGTATGAGAATTGCGAAATCTACAGTAACTTTCTCCATCCGTTGCCATTTATGGAGTATTTCACTCTGCCTTGTAGGTAGTGTATAAAATGGATTTGTACGTGCAGTTTTATTGTAAGCTAGTGAAACTTGACTCCCAAATAAGGATGATTTAAATCTCTTACCTATAATATACCAACATTTTTGAGAAGCATAGTAAATATAGGTTTCCAACAACAAAAAACCAACGCTAATATCCGTAGGCATATTTTTAGATCGGCCAACAGGTGCTTTTCACTATAAAAACAACAAAGGCTCCATCCAATTTGTAGGCTCTATCACGTTTTGCGTATGCCTTACGATACATTGCCCAGTAGATCCTTATCTTACTTAGCGCCAGATTGGCGAAATAAACAAAAATGACAGATTTAGACATGACAGAAATAGCTAAAGTTATATGGGATCCGCATGTCTACGAGCATGGGGTCCATGTGCACATAATGGTTCCTGGTTGAAAGCCCTGTGCGATATCGCATGAAGTCGAGCTCTGTGGCGATATTTTTGCAGATTTCAAGAAGAGTTATCTTCATAAATATATTTTATTATTGAGGCAGATTTGATTGTCAGGCTTGACTGTGTTTATGACGCGATAAATTGTAAACCGCAAAACGCTGTTTTTTTCCGATTTGACTGGCCTTAAAGCTTAATTGGTCACAACGGTTTTGTGTTGACGTTTAGTTGGTCTCATTTCTGTGGTTTATCTAGATAAATATACACATATTAACTAGATATCCGCCATAAATAAATCATCTTTAGAAAATTTTGTAATTTATCTTTTTTAAGGTATTTTTCTTAATTAGAATTATTTTCATCTCATGTTCATATGGGAGGAAATATCAGCAATTAACGACTTTTATACTGCTGTTCTTGATGATGATGACGGTCATAATAATAATACAAGTGATGATGATGATGATATTTATGATAATTGTGATGGCGATATTGATGATTGTGGTGTTGGTAATGGTTGTTGATATGATTATGATAATGATGATGATGATAATAACGACATTGATGGTGAAGGTGATGATAATAATGATGGTAATGACGGTGAAGATGATGATTATACCGATGGCGATAATAATAATAATAATAATAATAATAATAATAATAATGGTGATGATGATCATGATTATGATGATGATAATGATGATGATGATGATGATGATGATGATGATGATGATGATGATGATGATGATGATGATGATGATGATGATGATGATGATGATGATGATGATGATGATGATGATGATGATGATGATGATGATGATGATGATGATGATGATGATGATGATGATGATGATAACGATGATGGTGATGCGACTCCTAATGATGGACGTAGAAAAATATTTCAATTGGCTGTTAATAACAATGGACAGGAATTTTTAAGCGTGCATGTGAATTTTGCTTCACCGAATAATGGGAGACAAACAGAATTTATTATGATGCGAAGTCCTTGATTCTATTTTAGATTCCTGATCTGGTCACCCATGTTAACGCAGCTTTAAAGCAATATTAATAAACAAAATTGAAAGATACGGTTGTAAATTTTTTTAGTAGTGTCCATGTAGCATTTCCTTATAATGATCTTTAGGATTGGATTGTGTAATATATGTCGGTGAGAAGAACAACACATATAAACTTGAGTTCTTGAGCTGTAATTGTCATCAAAATGAACATTAGTTTTATTTAACAATAATTGTTTGCGCGGGTGGTGGTAACATTTCTTTAAATCAAGTTTGCGAGCTTGAAGTAAACACCAATCCCATTGTATTTAACCAGTCGTCGAACAACATAACAAAACTACCGCCAGCCGCAACGCACTGACGCGTTTCGACCTTCCATGATCATCATCAGAGTACGACGGCAAACTGACTATCGAGGATCAAACCGCATTGAATATATATGGAAATCAAATTTAGATATGCGGCTCTCACCTCTAGCAGTCTCGCATACATTGAACTAGACTGGAAATGTCGGCTGCACAATTTCTATGCAGTCACGAACATTAACCGTTTGTAGCTTTCGCCACATATACATATATAGGCAATACAATTTAACAATAATTGTTTGCGCGGGTGGTGGTAACAATTCTTTAACTCAAGTTTGCGAGCTTTGAAATTACCTGGTCTGCGTTTTGACTAACGCAGCTTTCATTGTTCCAGTAATTTTCTTTTTGCATTATATTTCGATCTACTTCACTGTAGATCTTCATCAGATGCATTTCACGAAAAAATGAAGCAAGCGCGTTATTTCCTCTAGTCCTAATATTTTATACCTCAGACTGACCTTTCATTAGATATTCGCGTGTCACATGTGTGTGTGTGTGTGTGTGCATTTTCATAACCGTTGTTTTCATCATAACTAATTTAGACCAGAATAATAATTTATCAATTGCATGCGATAACTATTCGTTTTACACACTCAATGTAAATGACATTAGGCAAACAAGTGTCTAGACCAATTTAACAATAATTTTTTTCGCGGGTAGGGGTAAAAATTCTTTAAATCAAGTTTGCGAGCTTGAAGTAAACACCAATCCCATTGTATTTAACCAGACGTCGAACAACATAACAAAACTACCGCCAGCCGCAACGCACTGACGCGTTTCGACCTTCCTTGATCATCATCAGAGTACGATGGTTTGTGGTGTATACAGACAGCTTTCGATGAAAATGTAAGTTGACAATTGTGTAGAACATATCGCGTACACGATAACAAGTAAGTTCGTTACGGGCCAGGTTAATATGATAAATTTAGCTAGAAAAAACAGTTATAGTCTCATGAACACATGTGTTCTTGTGCTTACTGGCTACTCATGAGTATGAGGCTGCACATCACCCCAAAGCCTTGTATATTTCTTTAACGAATCTGAGCCAGTTGAAAATTGAAATCTCCCAGACGTTTATATATGAAAGTAGTAGAAAATTAATTTTTATATATAGTAGTTAGTAATGCAAATTATAGGCCAACTCCTGCATCTACCACACCTGTAAAGAACTTAACATAATAATTTTAAAAATGGATTAATCTTTGACAATATTAAGAATAACAATATCTATAAGTACCTGGATGGTGCTGGCTTCCACTGTATGTATGTACGAAGCTCATGTGCCTATAAGAATATACCTTTCTTTTACGTTAATATTGGCATATAATTCTGGTTCTATTTGAACTAAAATTTACTAGTTACGCAATACCTCACACATAATTCCATGTGCACTAGCTATTGACAAACAAGAATGTACAACTTTTATTCAAGATAACAGTTTCTGCAACAACTATTCGGACGGCCGCATGTATCCAACAATCCAATACTTTTACTAATAATATAGTAAAATTGCGCAATTCTCGTTTTAATCAACAAGGAATTTCTCCTAGTTCTTTCATTGAACGGAATATTTTTGGTATAATTTTTTGGATACCCTCCTTGTTTCAGAACTAGTCATACCCAAACCAGATGAATTGACGATGTATGTGCAAAAATTCTATTTAATACGCTTTATTAGTTCGATTTTATTTAGTGTGATGAAATTTAGACTAAAGAAGTAATCATAAAATGTGTACCGAAAACGTTGCATTAAAAAAACACGAGCCGAGACCAATCACTTTCTAACGAAAACAAGGTTCAGGTAATTATACAATACCCAATATCGCATTAATTTATATATTTAAAATATAAAAACTAAAATTTTTTCCACAAGTGCTCTTCTTATAAGTTCGTGGCTAAAAACATTTCACTAATTTAATGTTTTACAAAAAGCTGATTAATTCAAATTCCAAAGAAAATGGCGTAGCATGCATGCATAACACAATTAGTTGTTCAAATAAATTGGATTAGTTATTAAAGATACTGAAATAATACAGATTTTTACTTTAAAATTTTACCGTTTTATGTAAACCATAGAAATTCCGGCCTGACGAACGGCGAGGTCAGCACAGAAGATAGGAAGGACGCTTTTTTCTCCGAATTACGCTCCTTGATAAGTAAAGCACGAAGTTCAGATATAGTCCTGGTTATGGGTGACATGAATGCTCAAGTTGTGCGCTTAAGTAACACAGAATTTCATTTAGGTGGAAGATACACTCTAAGCTCGACGCGCAATGATAATGGTGAACGGCTTTTGGATAGCTGCGCTGAACATAGACTATGTTTAAGTAGTACAAACTTCAGACGTAGTGTTAGACGTTGTGCTACATGGCGTCCTCCAGCACCCGGACAACGGTGGACTCAAATAGATCATGTAGCAATTAGTTATAGATGGCGTGGTTGCATCCAGGATTGTCGTTCTTTTTGGAACACTTATGTCGACTCAGACCATGCACTTATCCGTTGTAGATTTGCACTAAAATTTTCCGGGAAAATAATTAAGAATAAACCCCAAATTGATGTAGGCAAACTCGAACAACCGTCCTTCCGACAAAATTATGAAAATATTCTAAAGGCTAATCTAACTGGTCTGGATGGCGAAAATCCGAATATACTTTGGTCCAAGATGAGTTCCACTATGCACAATGCAGGTACTACTGTATGTGGCATTGCAGGCCCCGTAGAAATAATCATTGGCTCTCTGTAAAATCTATGGAGATACTCGAAATAAGGCGCCAAATTCCACCTGGCTCGACTCATAATAATACCCGTCGCAATATAAGACGCCAACTTAAGCGCACTCTAAAAGCCGATCTCGAAAAATTTTGGACAAGAAAGGAAGAAGAAATGGAAGTAGCTTTCACGTCAGGTAATAGTCGCTGTTTGTTCCAACTTATTTGCGCAAAAGGTCCGAGAAGATTAAAAGTTAGTGATACTCAAACTGATATTAACAACGATTTAATAACCGATAAAATAAGTCGTCTTACCAGCGTCAGTTCCGATTCCCGAAAGCATGTCTGCATCAACAGTGTAGAATTCTTGTCCCGAAGAACCATCCGAGTTAGAAGTATGCAATGCAATCCTATTTCTTAAACGCCGAAAAGCCGCAGGCCCCGATGATTTGCTTCCAGGATTATTTAAGGATTGTGGCGATATAATTTCCGGAGCGTTGATAAAACTGTTTCATACTATATGGAATGAGTGAACCGTACCACTTGATTGGAATGAGTCGACCATCATTCCCATCTTCAAAAAAGGCAATCGTAATTCGTGCGATAACCATCGTGGTATAAGCTTGACTCCGGTCGTATATAGGTTATTTGCTTCGATTATCCTACGTCGTCTTAGCGCTTCACGTGAATCACATACAAGAGAAGAACAGGCCGGATTCCGCGCAGGACGAGGTTGTATAGATAATATTTTTACGTTAAGGCAAGTTCTCGAACAGAGACATTTATGTCATCGTCCCGCAATAGCCGTCTTTCTAGACTTCAAGGATGCATTTGATTCGGTGGATCGCAATGTTTTATTCCATATTTTGTCGAAAAGCGGTGTGCCCACAAAATTTGTTAATATTATATGAGCTCTCTACACAAATACTTCTGGTCGCGTTAGGGTCTACAAAGAATTAACGCATAACTTTAAAACCAGCAATAGTGTTCGTCAAGGTTGTCCACTTTACCTCTTATTGCTTAATTTTTTAATCGATGCTATTATGAACAACACTCTTCCACAAATTCAGGATGCATGTGTTGAAGTTCTCCCAGGCGATATGCTAGTCGATATTGACTACGCGATCGATATCGTACTATAATGCGACAATCAGGATGCTGACCAGGCCACCTTGAATAGATTAACAAACGTTGTTCCGTCTTTCGGTATGAAATTCGCACCCTCTAAATGTAAGATACTGTTACAGGATCACCCACTACTCACTCCTAGACATAGTCGACAGGTTTGCATATCTTGGGAGCTCTATTAATAACTTAGGCAATATGTCCGACGAGGTGAGAATACGAATCGCGAAAGCTAGAGTAGCTTTCTCGAACCTTCGTCATTTATGGAGAAACGCCAATATTTCACTTTGCCTTAAAGGTCGTGTTTACAATGCATCTGTACGCGCAGTCTTACTATACGCTAGTGAAACTTGGCCTCTTAGAGTTGATGATTTGAGACGCTTACAGGCATTCGATCATCGTTGTTTGAGAAGTATAGCACATGTTGGTTACCAACGACGAATAACTAACGTTGACATCCATAGACGTATTTTTGGATCTGCCAATAAGTGCTCCTCGTTAGCAAAACAAATAAGGCTCCATCAACTTCGTTGGCTCAGTCACGTTTTGCGTATGCCCTCATTTCGATTGCCCAATAGAGCTCTGTTCTCTCATCCAGCACCAGATTGGCGTAGGAAACAAGGTGGGCAGATTTTGACATGGCAGAAACAGTTGAAGTCACTTACATCCAAATTGGGTAGTATAGGACCCACTCGTCTGCCGGGATGGGGTCCTCGTGCGCATTACAGTTCTTGGTTAGAAACCCTTAGCGATATGGCATCGAATCTAGCTCAGTGGCGATCTTGTGCAGATGTCTAGCAGAATCATCTTCTTAAGTTGCTTTTCTTAGTGGGGCAAAGTTAGCTGCGAGGTTTGGTTTGTTTATGACGTGAAACAGTAAAATCCGTAAGAAATGTATATTGCTGATGTTGCCTTGACCGAATGCAAACTTGGGCATAATGGTGTTGTGGAGAGATTTAGGTTGCCTCATTTCTGTGTGTTATTCTGATAAATTTACTCATAATAGCTAGGTATTCCTTCTCTCTCTGCCTCTCTCTCTCTCTCTCGTAAATCTCACTAATAATTTGTCTAAAATATTATTTCTGTTTTCATTTATAGACACATTTATATATACATTTCACTCCTTATGGTTATTTAACAGTGAAACATTAGTCACTTTTGACTTTTGTATGGCTGGACATGATTAAAATTATGACTTTGTAGGCCAATATTATTATTATAATCAAGGTTGCGGTTTTGATATAAACATCTGACCCATTAATTACTTACATATGTCAGTATAAACTAAGAATTGTATAGTGTAGAAAAGACAATTCATCCAGTAGACCGATTTCGTCTTTTTTGGGAACTCATCATGTATTGGCCAGAATTTGCGGTGGACAGGACTCGAACCTGGGCACGTCTGTTTCGGAATCTGGTGCTCTAACCACTGAGCCATCCTGTAGGTCATTGTTTGCGCATGATTTCCAGGACCCAATGCTTAAGAAACAAGATTTTTTGTTTCTGTGAAAATTTTTCTTTGTATAAAAGAATGAAAAATTGCGAAACTGGATTAATTAAAATTACCTGATCTGTGTTTTGACTAACACAGGCTAAATTCTACCTGTTTTGTTTCTTCAAAATATTTCTATGTCCTTTGGCGGCCATCTTCTTCACTTCACTCAATATCACAAGTTTTTAAAAGAACTAATGTAGCAACAGGCCAACTGGAATTTGGCCTGGGTTCGTTGAAATACAGATCAGGTAATTTGTTTGAGAATTACTTGTATTTACAATTTCTTTGTTTTCGCCTTGTGTTTAAATTTGTTTAACTTATGAATTAAATTTCTTAAGTCAAATGTTTAGGTTATTTTGCAGTATTTTTAACTTCTTCAAAAAAGCATTACGTTACGTTCCATCCTTACTACTGTAAATTTCACATTAGTATAGCACCATATAAAGGAAATTTGTTTTCCTTTAGTTTTTTTACCATAAAACCTACAGTTTTAATCTGCGTTGCTTCGAGCTCGTCAATTTACAGAATTATAAAATGTTTGCACCAAAAAGACTTCGATAATTTCCATAAGTCATTTTCCATATTGATCATAATATCAATATCATATATAGCAGTGCATCGACAAATTTGAAGATTATTTTCTGGTTATATTTTAGCAGTTAAAGAACGTTAGGTTGTTTACTTTATCGGATGATAGAAATGAAATGACAAATAACTTTTTTCAAATTCATATAATTCTACTCATAATTTTTATGTATATTCATTACATAAATGGTAAATTAAAGGAGATTTACTCCGAAATATTAACTCCCATTATGATGAATTAATAAAAATTGCATTTAACTCAAAATCTTTGCTTTCTGGAATAATTTGAAACTCTTAAATAGGTTAATCATTTAAAATAAGACAACTACATTTCCTCTTTAAAAAAAGTATTTTTTCTAAATATCAAATATTCAAAAATTAAAATACAATGTATACTTTGTTTAATCAAATTTATTGAACTTTAACAGATCTACAAAGTAATTTTTCATTTATTTTATCAATTATTTACGGAAAAAAATAAATGTCCAAGTCAGTAATTATAAAACATGTTTTTAATCATATTAGCGAATTTTGTATTAATTAAATACTCAAACAATACTCCATTGGCAAAATGTAGTCAATATTTCACTGAAAGTGACGAAAAACTCAAAAACTATATAGTGCTTCAACGTTTTTGAGTGAATAACACGTTCAAATGGTAGATTATTTAAAATGAAAGTTTAAATAAACTTAATCTGAAAGCGTAAATATTATCATTAAAAGCGAAATGGTAGATGGATGGAACTTTGGGTCTAAATGGATGCCATATAAGCTCCAAATAAAGGAAAAAAGACTAACCGTGTTGCATTAGTTAGTATATGATTGAAAATTGTGTGTAGTGAGCAGCAGGGCGGTTCAGTGGTTAGAGCCCGGGATTCCGAAGCAGACGTGCCCAGGTTTGAGCCATGTCCGCGGCAAATAATGGCCAGTATTTAATGAGTTCCCAATAAGGACGAAACCGGTCCACTGTGTGAATTTCCTTTTCTACACAATTCTTAGTTTATACTGACGAGTTCTCAACCTTAAGTATAGTAAATATTATCACCGCCCGCGCAAATTAAGTTCGTGTAATTATATAAACTCGGATTTGCTTAGAAGAACATTTTTTAACAAAGGCGTCAGCTTCACATATTAATGGAAATAATTTTGAATAAAAATCCGCTCGGTAAGATATAGGAGCATACAAGCGTACATCCATTTAATAAAGCCCAAGTGGGCGTTTTTCATTTTCTCTATGCATACATTCGGTTCAATGTTTAGTTTTATAGATGTTGCTATAGTAAGAAAGAGGAAAAATTATAAAAAAATCTTTCAGCCAGTATTCAATAAAATGGCGGTATATATTATTAAAAAGTTCGTATTAATTTGTTTTACGAAAAATTCAGCGGCAAAACATCTTAGATTGTTAAACAATGGCCACATAATATTTCTTCGAGAGACTGTCAATTTTATACTGGTCAAGTACAACAAGACTCAAATGAAAACGAACCTTTTATCATGATTTTTAAACAATTTTTTGGCTTCATTCTATTTAATTCCAGTTTCCATCAGTTAACAAAGGAACATTATGAAATCTAAATCTACATAACAATTATAATAGCAAATTAATGAATTGTAAAAGCGGGTATTTATTTATTTTTAATAACATCTGGCATATCAATATTTAACTTGACAGGCTCTGCAAAATCTTTGATGGTAAGCACTCGGATAAGCAAGGATGTTATGAATAACAATCGGCATCGCGAATCAGATCTTTGATCACAATCCTTTAGCATTTAAATTAGTTCACATGTTTATATAACCTAGAAGTCGCCTGACTTGACTATTTTTATTATTTGAGTTGTTAATTAAACTCAAAATGTATTTAACCTTTTTTTTAGTAGCATCCAGTACCAAATTGATACACGTGCAACCAGCCGAACCTTTGAATTGTAAAGCTTTGACACCCAGAGCAGACTATCATAATCATAATAAAAATCCATTTGCTTCGGAAATGGGCTCTTCAGATGAAATGCAAGAAAGTAGCGAGTCAGTAACACCAAGAGAAAAACGTGAGATTGATTTAACTCCTAGTTTACAGCTAGAGAAAAGTCTCAAGCACGAATCCATGCTTAGATCTGACAAAAAGGAAACCAATTCTACTGGTAAACTACCGTCAAAATTAGGCCACTTCAATTATGCATTCTCGCCAAGTATTGAGCACATTGGAGGAATAAAGTCGAATGAATCAAAAACAGTTGGAACTACTGGTGTTGGTCATAGAAAGAAAATAAAACACGAAAATCGTCATGGAAGTAATATAAAGCAGGCAGACAACGTCAAAATGGACAAGAGTCAAGCGGATAAAATGACGCAGAACACACAGGTAAAGAATATGAAAGTTTTACACAGCTATATATTAAATTATTTAAAAAGTCCTATCTTCTGGAGAAATAAAATTTTCCAGTTATAAGTTTCTCTTGTCTTATATTACGTAACAATCGAGCCATCAGTTAGAATAAAAAAATTGCTTTGAGTAAATCTAAATTTTTATCTGCTGCCCCCAAACGAAATTTGTGAACTTTAAAGTTTTTTTAAATATTCATGAACAATTTATGAAAAATAGCCTATTGATTGTGAATACTAAATGACAAATACTAAATGAATGATATCGGCAAAAATATTAATACTGGTTCATTAGTATTAATACATCTTATTTCGCGGCATTTACATTCATTGAAGGTCGAGTATTAAACTCAAAGAATCGGAATAAATGGTAAATTTCTGTCATTTTCCAATAGGATAACTCACATAATGATCAGAATTGTAAACTTTACCTCCATTATTTCCTTGAACTTAGGATTACAGGTCTGTAAATAAGATATAAATGGAACCCAACGCATACTCTAATTCAATTCCTTAAAAGTGGGTGTTCCTCATTCTTACATTCTTGAAAGCAGAAAAGAAATTGTTTTTAGAAGAAGTAAGCTTGCTCATATTATGTTCACGACAAACTAGTCCTGCTTAAGCAATATAATTATATATATATATATATATATATATATATATATATATATATATATATATATATATATTACAGTATAGATTTAATAAAAGAGAGGAGACACGTTAAATAACAAAGGAATTAATGGCTATTTATTACGAGAAAACTAAACATCACTTTACAATCCTTCACGTATATACATCTTGGGTTTCCATTTGATTATGAGTTGCCATTAGACTGATTTTCCGTTTTAATTGTATTTTTTGTTTGGTTAATTTTTAAATGTGTATGTGTATGTGTCTGTGTGCGTATAGAATTCTCACGTTATAATGTAGAATGATGTCTGAAATGTGGTCATTTCTTTATTGATGTATTGTGATTTAACCAACTGTTTGCTTCAGTTTCTGTTACAAGCACGGATGTTTTTTGCCCGAATGTTGTCTTGCGTTTTGTTTTTTTTCATCAATTTCTATGGTAAATGTTGCTGAATTCTGTTGATCAATTGCATTTTCGTACATTTAATACGTTACCGCACATACATGAGAATTAGTAGACTGAATGATTTGGGGAGAATAGGTAATTAACCTATGTCAATGAACTATCTGATTCTCTGTGTGCTGAATGTGATGTTAACTTTTGCACTGGAAAAATTGTCCTTCGTGATTTTATTTAACAAGTGTGCAATTATTGACGCCGATAGATCGCCTATAATTGAAATGTTTATAATAACCTGCTTAACGTTATCTTTTTTAGTACGAATCTTACGTGGTCTGGTTTTGAAATCTATGAACCACTCCGAGTAGTTGTGTGTTAGCAAAATTTGCCTCATTTAGTGGCGACTTACAGGCCTCAATAATTGCACGGCGGTTAAATGAAATCACTAAGGGGAATTTTTCCAGTGTAAAAGTTAACACCACTTTCAGCACACAGAGAATCATGAGGTTGGATGCCGAATCATTCGTAGTCCACAAACTCTCACGTATGTGTGGTAGCATACATATTTTACATACGAAGCAGCAATTGATCAACAGAAACCAACAACATTAATCGCAGGAATTGTCTAAAAATAGCTTGGAATCGTCATATATTTGAAACGGGGCACCCAGCTAGTTTGATTCCTTTCTAAATTCCAAACAAAAAAAAATCCGAAAAATTATATATATATAATATATATATATATATATATATATATATATGTGTGTGTGTGTGTAACAACAGTCACCCGGCCTGAACATTTAAAAGCTTTACCAAAATGATATTTTAACCAAATGGCCACGAATAACGCAATCTAAAAAAAATTTACTAATATCCAGGCAGGCGCGAACACCTGCTAATCCAGCTTCAACAAGAATTGACACAAAGCCCAAACATGAAATAGAAGTAAACCGGAAAGTCAGACTATTTGCCACCCACATAAGCAAATGAACACTTAGATGTATATAAATGAAAATTTGTAAAATGATTATTTAAATCAAGTTTGCAAGCTTGAAGTAAACACCAATCCCATTGTAGTTAACCAGTCGTCGAACAACATAAAAAACTTGATTTAAAGAATTGTTACCACCACCCGTGCAATCAATTATTGTTATAACGTAAAATGATGTTTAATATTCACGAAACAAATGGCCTTTATCCGCTTTGTTGGTAGATTTGATTTCTGTCACTAATATAAAAAATATACTGTGTAATATTGGAAGGTAATTGATATCATATATATATATATATATATATATATATATATATATATATATATATATATATATATATATATAGTAGTTATAATATCCATGCCTTTTTAATTTAACACAGTAATCTTATAATTAGGAAAACACAAATAACAAAGTGGATAAAGGCCATTTATTTCGTGAATACTAATCATCTCTTATACAATCATACATATTTATACATTTTGGGTTTTCAATTGATTATGCTAGTGGTAACAAATCTGACTCGTTTTTACTGTTGTTTCTTGTTTTGGCTAGTTGGTGAGTGTTTATGCGTTTGTGTTTGTGTGTATGCGTATTTGCATGTAAAGGTCATTCTCGCAGTATTGCAAAGTGATGTCTGAGATCTGGTCATTATTGTTTTGATAGCTTGAGAATTAACCATTTGTGCGCATTGTTCATTGTTACATATAAAAGTGCTATTTTTCCCAGTATAGTTGATCGTTTCACCTTGTTGCGCAACGTTGTCGTTTTCACATAGTAACAGCGCCAGTGTGGATTGCAGTGTTAAACGCTCACATTGTTTGGAGACTTCTGTCATCGTATGCGCCTCTGTTATTTCCACTTCAGTTTGTTGCCAATCCGATTGTATGTTTGTTGATTCTAGTCGAGGGCCTGTTTGTTCTTGGCTGGATACTAGTAGATTGTTGTTGAATTTGTTAACTTTGGCCAGTCGATAAGAATATCATGTTGATGAAACTTTTGAATATTAAGGTCAGGTGCTTGTTGTTTTATGTATGTATGTATATATATATAGCATGGCCATTTTTAGAGATTTTATTATTGTGTGTACAGATTACTATTTCCCGTATAACGGCCATGTTTATTTATGTTCGTAATTCTAAATTAAGATTAGTTTTCATTTTTGTAAATTATGTAATTTTTCTAGAATTCATTTGTGTTTGTTTCAAAACTTCACCTTATATAAATGGCAAATACTTTGACTTTGTGCGGAATGGCTGAAGTGGACACGAGATATTTGCGATTAACACACACTGTGAAAATCTGTTTTTAAATCCAAACGAGTTACAATGTCAATTATCGTGCATAACCAAACTTTAGGTCATAATTAAATTTATTTTGAATGATAATCTTTATTTTTTAGCTGTTTAATCAAGAAGCTGGCAGACTGCAACGAGTAGTGGCCATATATATTTGATGTATAATGGCAAAATTTTGTTTACGTGTATTTTGTCTGAAAAACCTGAACCTTGAATCAGGTAGCAAAAGACATGTATCGTCCTTATTAGGAAATCTTCAATTTTTGTCCAGAATTTGTCGCGGAAGGGACACAAACCAGGAAGCATATGCTCTGGACTTTGAGACTCTATCCACTGCGCTAAACGTGCTGCATACAAACTTATGGTTCCTGGTTAGGCTTTTCTTCTTACGGAATTATTTAGAGATGTAATACATGAAGTTCCAACTAGCCATCCCGATCTGTCACTTAACAATATACACCATGTTACTTGGGGAAAATATATTTATTTGGATTTGAATGGCAGAAATTTTAGTATGTGTATTTCACAAGAAAATCTAAACATTGTACAGGCAATATATCAAGTAGACCATCTTCGTCCTTATTTGGAACTTTTCAAATACTGTTCACTCTGGATTCTGCAGTCGATGTGGTTAGTTAGAACTTTAATTTTTGAAGGTTCCATATAGGTTCAAATAGAAGGAGCAGCGATTCAGAACACTTACGTTTGTATTTGATTTTAAATTGCATATAGTATGCGGAATTGGTTGTGCAATGGACAGAGCTCAGACTTAGAAGCATATGTGTCCCGTTTTGAGTCGCGTCGGCGGAAAATCCTTGAAAGTAATTAAAGAGTTCCCATTAAGAACGAAACCGATCTACTGGATGAATTGCCTTTTCAACTGGAGACAAAGTTTAGTGCATAACGACTTAATACACCTAATCAATATCCTGCTATTATTCTTCAAATCGAAACGCAAAAAACTCTTTCCCACACACAAACAGATATATACATTGATATATATATATATATATATATATATATATATATATATATCTATGTGTGTGTGTAAGAACACAAATAAATTTTATTAACAGATTGGATAGCAGACGATTTGTTTTTTTACCTCACCTTTAAAACCTTTTATTTATATACATCCGAGGATGTATACAAATGAAAGATTGTAAAGTGAAGTTTAGTAGTCTCGAAATAAATGGCCATTATCCACTTTGTTATTAATGTGTTTTTTTCTTTCAAATTAGATATAAACACACACACACACACACACACACATATATATATATATATATATATATATATATATATATATATAGTCAGTGTAAACAAAATATTGCAGCAGATAGCAAAGGAAATTTCTCCAGGATACCGGGTTTGTCTTTTTTTGAACTGTACATGCGCTGTTCACTATAATGTCTGCTGTCGGTGTTGTTAGTTAGATCTTTGGGTATTTAGAAGTTCCACAAAGTTCCACAAGAAATCATAATTTTGTATATGAAATCAAATTGCATGTAATATGCAGCGGTGGTGGTGCAGTGGATAGAGTTTCAGAATCAGAAGCATACGCGCTCATGTTCGAGTCGCGTCGGTGGAGAATTGTAGAAATGTTCAATTAAAGGTCAAAAATAAGTCTACGAGGTGAATTGCCTCTGCCACCTGATATAATAATGAGTTCATATTTGGAACATATACTTAATCAAAATATTTCAGTTAAGATTTAAATTAATATATCATCCACATGTGGCATGGCGCCATTCCAAATAAGTTGCACTTGGAAGAAAGGATAATCAGAAAATATAAGTTGGTAGATGACTTCAAAATGAGTGTGAGATGGCGCAAGATCAAGTTGGCAATCACCTGAGATTTTGCGATATCTATCTCCGTACTCTTAATCCTATGATTTTTTTTACGTTCGTATTAATTTATATTGCAACAATGCTGTCCTTTCCATCGTGTCTGTACACAAATTTAAAAGAATTTTACTTACCTGTTACGTTTGAAGCCGAATTCATACTATGCCTAACCTATGTCAACGTAAATGCAATCTGAATTAACTTTTGTACACTTTTACATGGATTTAGCTTATTAATTGCAATAATTTTAAAGGATAACATCTTCATATTTGAGAATAATTTGCGTAGAATAGGGAAATATATACCTCTAGTTTCATAACGGTTTACAAGAACATGTTTGTGAATTACTGATTTTTATACACGATCTACACATTTTTCCAGAAACTCCTGGAGCAACGTTAATGTATTCGTGTTGTAAATTTCTTCGTGATGGCAATATTTTCAATGGAGGACAAATATTTTATAAAGTCACATTTAAGATTTTCCTAGCAGTTTATGCCTCAATATAATGGTCCTAATTAAAAAGATACTTCGTATTTTGAATACAAGTTAATTTGTAACTTATTTTGTATGCCCTACTTAAAATACTGGCTTGAAGGAAATAATTAGCTGCCAAATATCTTGTTGTTGAATGGTATTTCTATGGTTTCTTCGTGATTTTTAATAATTCCAAACTAAAGGAATGACATATACCTTATTTTTTATTTATTTATGTAAACTGGACTGCTTCATCAGTTTAGTAAAAATAATTAAACTGCGCAAATTTATGTTATTCAAAGAATATGAAAGTAAACGTATAATGACCATTAGGTAAAAATCCTGTCGTAAACAGGTAGTGCAATTCATCTGCTTTACTACGATTCCTTCCTTATTGAGCAAATATTTGGTATTAGAAAGAATATCTGGAAGTATATTGTGATTAGTTAAGCCTTTTAAAAATTTTTTCCTATTTTTTATGGAATAAGTTTTTGAAGCTTTAATTGAAACGAAAATATTCATAGCATATCTTTATTTAACGCTTCTTTCGAATAATTATATAAATTTCATCTTCAATAGCATATCAAGCCATTTTTCTGTATTCACTACATTTTAAATTCATGCTGTATACAACATCCTCAATCCTGAGCTAATCAAAATAAAAATGTTTGTGCATGATTTTAATATTATTTAATGACTCGTTTTCTGTGTGTGCGCACAATTTTGCAAGCCTCAGCATGTATATTTTCCTATTCCTGTTTCTTGTTGTATGTTTTTTATCTATTTAAAACATCTTAATCTACACTTTTTTACAAAAAGTATACCAGATATTAGAGTCAAGTTTAAGTCTGGCGAAAAGAAAATGGCTTTTTAGTTGTGTTGTATATACCCGCTTTGTAAAATATTTTTACTTCCATACATAAATTATCTAAATAATTATTTTTGCATTTACATTTCTAACAAATTAGGATGGTTTGGTGAAAACATTTAAGTCCAGGACTACTAAAGCCACACGTGAGAATGAAAATGATGACAAGTTTATCAGTACTCAAGAAAGGAAAAGACGATCTTGCAATCGTGATATGTTAAATGATGACATTGATATTTCTGATTGCCGTCCTAATATGAATCATCATAAAGCAGCATCTGAAGATCAATCAGCTATCTTTGAATCTGAACAGTTGAGTAGACGCCATCAATTTTCAAGTCAAGATTCTAACTTACGAACTGACGACGGCACTTTGTTATTAGCTGAGTCTTCCGACGTAAACTCTAAAAAAGTCAACAAAAGTTCGATGCATGGATCGCGAAGATCATCATTAATGCATCCGATTGTGGATAGAAATATGTCTTCGCATAACGGCAGTACTCAATTAACTAAGCAAAACAAGGAAAGGACTGTGAGGGATAGCCATGAGTCTAAAAAAAGCAATCTGACTTCGCGACCTTTTACCTGCGGATCGAACAATCTTGTGGCAAATAAAAATTCAGGGTTAACCGTATTAGCGAATAAAAAGAAACTGAATGAAGATATGCCAAAGAGTGAAGAAATTTACCATAATCAACCATCTTTTGGAGTATGTATAAGGCAAGACGTTGTGAGATGCAAAAAATCAGTTAAAACTGGTGCTTCATCAATTGATCATAGAAGTATTGTATTAACACCATTGACTTTGGAGAATAAAACCAAATGCCAAAAGAAATGATAAACTTATATAATAATCATAAAGTTTGCTGTAAATTGAATAGTCGTATTTAACGAGTTCGATTGAAAGCTTTAATTAGTACTATTCAAAGTGGGTTAATAGTAAAATACAAGTTAAATGAACTTTCATTAGTTAAAAATTTTAAAACAGATACTGGAAAAAAGTTCATCGTATTTCTGTTTATATTTAAAATTCATTTTTAAAAATATGTAGACAGATTTAATGATGATTCAGTGGCAAATTTTGGGCCTTGGAATATTTAATTTTGATTATAAATTTAATGTAATCTCGGACGACATATATTCATAAAATGTAGTTCGCCCAAAAAGTAGATATAAATGATTTTTATCATAACCCACGCATTTTATGATAGTTTGGTTCCTATCTCTTTTTTAACGATAAATAATTGTAAGCCAAAACATTTTCTGAAGGGATAAGTGCGGATTTACTTAACTTTATAGAACTTGATTTTTGTCAAGTTTTCAATTTTAAACAGATTTTAGTTTATTATCCTTTCGAATTTCCGACGAAAATGCAATATACCGTATCTGTTCACATAAGTCGATATATTCTTTTTGCCGATTTGCATAAATTCCCTGTTTATAATTAAAAAAACAAAGGCATCGTGATACAAATGTAATTTATATTATTAAAACACACTTTTGGTAAACCTATGACCATAATCATTGAAGTTCTTATCTGAAATGCAAAAGGCAGACACTTTATGTTATAATAAGTACTTCAAAAATGTTCATTTAAAAAAAGGGAACTAAACAAAACACCGCTCGCGCAATCAATGGTTGTTTAACCAAATTTATCATATTTCTTGTAAACAATATGAAATATTAAAACGAACTTATTAACGTGGGCCTACAATATTTTCTTTTACTCGATCTTTTAGATAAACTTTTAATAGAGCTATTGAATAATTGTTTTTTATCTTTATTTAAATTTATTTCATTACAGTGCCTTAAAAACATTAAGATAGAATAGTTTCGTCGTATGATTCGACTGAAATGTTGTACACTTGCTTACAATCATTAAAATTGCGAAGAATTGTTGAAATTACAAAATTGTATAATAATATTTTTAAATAGTCTCGGAGATATATTCTAAAAAAGATTCCGCGATTAGACATATTAGATATAGGCCTTAAGATGATTAGTTGGCTACGAGCACACTAGTAAAATTAGACATAAACACGCATGCGATAAATTTGAAATTAACAAGTTTCTACTAAGAATTTTACTTTTCTCTGATGTAATTAATAGAAAAACAAATTTAAAATATATTGTCAGTAATAAATACTTAATCACAATTCAAGTTACCATTTAAGATAAAATTTTAATCAAATTTGTAACATTTTACATAATATCGCAAATTAGAATAAAAAAATTGTAGCAAAAATTTACAAGATAGTACAATAAAGTACAATAAGATATATTATTTTTAATATATATTATTATAGATATATTATGATATATAATATAATATAATATAATATAATATAATATAATATATTATAATATGATATAATATGATATAATATAATATAATATAAAATAATATAATATAATATAATATAATATAAAATAATATAATATAATATAATATAATATAATATAATATAATATAATATAATATAATATAATATAATATAATATAATATAATATAATATAATATAATATAATATAATATAATATAATATAATATAATATAATATAATATAATATAATATAATATAATATAATATAATATAATATAATATAATATAATATAATATAATATAATATAATATAATATAATATAATATAATATAATATAATATAATATAATATAATATAATATAATATAATATAATATAATATAATATAATATAATATAATATAATATAATATAATATAATATAATATAATATAATATAATATAATATAATATAATATAATTTAATATAATATAATATAATATAATATAATATAATATAATATAATATAATATAATATAATATAATATAATATATTATAATATAATATAATATAATATAATATAATATAATATAATATAATATAATATAATATAATATAATATAATATAATATAATATAATATAATATAATATAATATAATATAATATAATATAATATAATATAATATAATATAATATAATATAATATAATATAATATAATATAATATAATATAATATAATATAATTAAATATATAATATAATATAATATATTATAATATAATATAATATAATATAATATAATATAATATAATATAATATAATATAATATAATATAATATAATATAATATAATATAATATAATATAATATAATATAATATAATATAATATAATATAATATAATATAATATAATATAATATAATATAATATAATATAATATAATATAATATAATATAATATAATATAATATAATATAATATAATATAATATAATATAATATAATATAATATAATATAATATAATATAATATAATATAATATAATATAATATAATATAATATAATATAATATAATATAATATAATATAATATAATATAATATAATATAATATAATATAATATAATATAATATAATATAATATAATACAATATAATATAATATTAAATAATATGATATAGTGTAATATAATAGAACATAATATAATACTATATGCTATATTATATTATACTGTATTACATTATATTATAGTATATTATATTATTTTATTTTACATTATATTATATTATATTATATTATGTTATATTATATTATATTATATATTATATTATATTATATATATAAATTTTTTAATATTATATTATATTATATTATATTATATTATATTATATTATATTATATTATATTATATTATATTATATTATATTATATTATATTATATTATATTATATTATATTATATTATATTATATTATATTATATTATATTATATTATATTATATTATATTATATTATATTATATTATATTATATTATATTATATTATATTATATTATATTATATTATATTATATTATATTAAAATATATAATATTATATATTTCATCTTATGTTAGATAACACAAAATGTACATTTGTAATAGATTTTTGGTTTATCAATTCGTATGAAGTTTTAATTGACTTTTTTAATATTTCCTCGTTACCGGTTTAATAGGTAACTGTCAAGATCATTTAAATTTGAAAGCAATAAACATTGTTAGCCCAGTTATTATTTGAATACTGGAAAATTAAATGTATGCAATTCTGTTTTCATGCATGTTTCTTGGAACTTCCAAGGTTCATTTACATTTCATTTCCAAAATTTTAATATATTTAGCCAATTTATGATCCGGAGTTATATAATGTTTGTTAACCTGGATATTACATTATAAAAGTTTGATGAATATAATTTTGTTTTTTAATAGTTTAATTTTTTTCATCGACCAATTTAATGAAATCACAATTTTTTTTAATCTCAACAATTTTAGATTTTGATTGCACAGTAATTTATCAAATAAAATGCAAAACATTTGTCAAGGAATACTTTTCTACGCATAGCGTTGTTTTTTACTAAAATTAGCTGCTATCTATGAATTTAAAAGCTAATTGTTTGCAGTCAATATAACCTCATTGCATTATCTCGTGTAGAGCGTGCATCATTTTGTCTGCATATAATTTCACAAAGTAGTATCTATTGTGATGCCTTTAGAAAATCGTCAACGGCGTGAACTTGTAATTTTCCTATTCACAACAAATGAAAATGTGCTGATTAATAGTGTAACGGTTTTTTTCTAAGTCATTTGATCCATCTTTTCAAAAGTGATTTTTTTCATTTTAATGCAAATAAGTATTAAACTGTTTAATTTGACATAATAATGTTTAGTATTTTGATTTTTTATTAAACGATTTGAATTAATTTACATTTTTTTAATTTTCTAAACAATCAAATTTATAAAAGGTTTCAAATAAGCAGTTTGGAATTTGATTTGTAAAAAATATTGATAATGATATTGCTTATAGAATCTTATCTATATTGCAAAGCAGGTCCTTACATAATAGGTGGAGCCCATTTTTTCATCACAGTTCAATTCGGCAGCAAAATATGTTACTATACGTTGTGAATTTTTAAATCTAAAAGAGAATTTAGTTTAGGTAAATACCTCATTCAGTAACGAACACAGATCGTGTTATACGATTAATCTGTTCGAAATCAATTCATGTTCAAACATTGTTTAAAAGACGCATATTGCACGACAGGGATTATCTGCAGATTATGCTGCAGCTTGCTCTGTGCATTAACCCCTTGAATATTTTGCTTTGACTAACAGTGCGAAACCGGCAGGGTTTTTAGTGTGTATTTTATAAGCAATGTGTTTAGCTATAGCGGAAAAATTCCCCATCATGTCGGCTTTGGTGCGACTGAAATTATCCTAGATTAACGTCTTTAGTATTCTTTCATTATTGTAGTTCATGCAAACATTAATGTGAAAAAAATCGAATTTGCTCAATAAAATTCGCGTTAGCTACAATGCACACGAAGTCTGACGCTCGTGGCGTAAACAAGTGATTATATCGATTTGCATATTTTAAATCATTGATAACGTTGTCATTATTATAGTTTTGGTTTAAGATGCTCAAAAGTCGCTAGCTTAAAAATTCTGTTTAAAAATAACTGTGCATAAAATAAGCTGATAAAATTCTGGAACGAGATTATTTTGTGTACACGAAAGTCATATTGCAAAATTACTGTCCATTCTGCTATGTCATTATTAGTTAAGCTTACATCAAACGCGAACCCACTAATAAACAAAATAGCCCGTCAAATTGAATATGTTTATAGCGAATTGTCACTTAACCGATTAAAGCCTGTTTTTCTGTACAAATAATTGGTGTTTAAGCTTAAAACACTGCAAATGTTGTAAACATATTAATGTTGATTTCGCAACATTCACACAAAAATGAATCATGATTTACAAATTCAAGAAAACTACAAGACCATGCATTTTTTTCTTTATCGTTTAACTTGGGCAATACATTTTTCAGCTTAATTATCACTAACTACTTGAATTGGACGGCCAACAAAATATTTTTAATATGGTAATAAATACTATTTAATTTGATTTACTACCACTAAAAACTCTATTTTTGGCTAAATGAATAACAAAAAGTAATAAAAGTAAATTCGGATCCGCTTAAAAACGCTTAGTTAACAATTAATTAATTAGTCTATCACTCATATCCTAAATTGAAATCGATTTTCGGCAAATATATCATTTGTGGAAAAAAATTTCATAAAGATAACTATAAAGATTATGTTTCTTTCAACGAACAAGAATTGTGGCTGTTAAATACTGTTTGTTGTGAAGAAATAATATATATGCAAGTATGTATTAGGTGTTGCGTACCTAGTAACAAATTAGTTCAGTTGTGACCAGAAGGATAAACCAAAGGCAGCATGAACGGAAAGTATAATCTCATGCACATTCGTTTCGTGCTTACTGGCGACTCATCAGTAGGAGCCGGTATTACGCCCTTTAACCGCTCTATATTTGGTCAAAGAATGTGGAATAATAGGACGGTACAAGAACTGTGGCAATCAAATTCTAATATCAATAGCTTTTATTGGCTTTTCTCTGCTAGAATAATCATTTCCTCAAGAATCAACCAAATGCTACATTATTATAATCAAGGTTGCGGTCTTGATATAAACACCTGACCCATTAATTACTTACATATGTCAGTATTAACTAAGAATTGTATAGTGTAGAAAAGGCAATTCATCCAGTAGACCGGTTTCGTCCTTATTGGGAACTCATCAAGTACTGGCCAGTGTGCGGCAGGATAGCTCAGTGGTTAGAGCACCAGATTCCGAAGCAGACGTGCCCAGGTTCGTATCCTGTCCGCGGCAAATTCTGGCCAGTACTTGATGAGTTCCCAATAAGGACGAAACCGGTCTACTGGATGAATTGCCTTTTCTACACTATACAATTCTTAGTTTATACTGACATATGTAAGTAATTAATGGGTCAGGTGTTTATATCATGACCGCAACCTTGATTATAATAATTGTTATCACCACCCGCGCAACCAATGTTCGTTTAAATGCTACACTAATTTAGAAATAAATAATGTGTGGAAATATACTTTAACTATGAAAAATGTACATACAAAACAGTTAAGAAAGGCCATTTTCGTTTTGCTACAATTCAACTTGAATGTAATATTAGGTACTTTATATAGTCAATTTTTTAGAAAGCAAGGAGGACAAAGTTAAATTAAACCAAATTTGTTCAACAACAATCAGGAAGCGGGGATTGTGCCTGCTGGCACACACACACACATGTGCAAATGCGCATAAACAACTATCAGCTAATAATCAAATCACGTGCGAACTTCCTTTGCTTTATTGAATGAGGATCAAGTATGTTGCATACGACGGCCCCAGCAGTACATAATATTTTTCTTTTGCTTTTAAGTTTACTTGGAAATCCGCCTGATTTTGAGTTTGATTTAAATAAAAAAAGTTATTCATCTATTATTGAAACGTTCTCCCTTCTGCCAGCTGTGTGTTGTCTCACACTTTTTTGAATTTGCTCTTTTAGTGATCAGCTAATCTGACCTATAAATCGCACCGAACATCTATGGTATTTGTATAAATAAACGCTATTGGACTTCGATTGCAGGTAGATTATACGTAACATTTAGGTTCAGAAGACTCGTTATCATATAAAAAATCTTCAATTGTGTATCGGGAATCCGAGAAGTCACTGATTCTTTAATTCTTAGAGTAAATATTTCGGATGGTCCGTCCATTTTAAAAGGTATGCTGACATATATTATCCTTTGGATCAGTGTGGTATCGTTGCTTTCTTATCACTGTTTGACTTTCTTGTTTGATTCAACAATAATTCAGATACCTTATTTCCTAATAAAGTTCTTTCGGAAACCGCCAATTCTTAACATTTAAATTCCTCAGGACAGAATATCTCTTTTCTTTAAGCTAAATTGCATATGGAATTTCTGTTTTGGGAAATTGGGACAATGCTGTGGTAATAGATGAACTGTCCAGCTATTTTCTGCTATTGTGTATTTTCCTTCTTAGTTCGCTATTTTCCTGTCTTAATAGTGCACTAGATTGAGAGTTTTCACATTCGCAAGTAAACTGAATGCAATTGTCCGTGTTGTTAGATTTTTTAAGCATGTTATTTGTCTCAAAATTGCCATTAATGTGTACGAAGGTTTCATCAATATATCTGAAAGATGTATGACAATATTTTTGAATAAATTGGTTCCAGTTTTGACGTTTATAGATAAAACATGTAGACATCAGTTAATAGACTTCCCAACAGACTGTTCATCGCCACTGCATCGACTTTTGTGAAATATTAACCTTTACAGGTGAAGTGGACATATTCCAGATTAATTTGCGGTATGGCTTATGGTGTATTGTTTGATTTGATGCACACAGTGGAATTCGATGGCGTTTTCAACAGGGACGCTGGTAATTAGATATTTTACATCGACCGAAATCATTTTTACTTCTGACTTCGAATGATTTTACTGTATTCACAAGGTCAAAAGTATTGCGGCCACAAATGTTTGATATTTCAATTTGTACTGGTTGTAGAATTGCACTAGTTCTCCCTCTGATTTGTGTCATTATGTGTTGCTGATTTTAACTACATTGTGGACTATTAGCATGCGTTTATTCTGACCGTGCGTGTGCCAACTGGCTTTGCTTGTTTGAAGCGACGTATAATGTAACCGATTTCATTAGAATTCGATTAATTGATTTTTTGTTGAATTGTTTTACATCAATTTTGATCACACTCCATGTTAAATCCGTGCCAGATTCCGATCTTTATTTATTTTACTGACATGGTTATAATTTCGGCAGAAGCTGTACCCCAAATGGTTGTGCATAAATATTTATCTTTAGTGTTGAAGATTGATCTCGAAAACACCTTTAATCACGATGTCATGAAAATAAATATTATTAATTTGAAAATCTTGCGTCGACCTTCAGAACTAGGTTTATTAAATATTTATTAAAACAATTAATATCTAATTTTATATTATTCTAAAAGAAATCACTGTTCATTTAATCGATTTGGTAGATTATTCTGGCCAGGAATTAAAGAAGACATTTTGAGGAAGGATATTTATTCAAAAATCTTACTTAATTTCAAGTCAAATCTCTATTATCGCAAAAATCCCGTATCTCAAAATCAGGAAAAAAAATCCTTTAATTAACAGACATAAAATATAGAGAGTTCAAATTAGGCAGATTGCATGCTATATTTCATGCTATTGTTCATCATTTTAAGTTAATAGAAGCAACAATGATGGAAGACGTAAGAAAATTTCATTCTTAATTGAGGTACGTAAAAGCTGTTAGACAGAGTGCTGAACGTGGGATCATAATACTAATGAACTATTAACTAATCCCTACATTAAAATCAATAACTATAAAAATGAATTCAGCTTTGCACTAAAAATCCTTTCGAAAAATGTTGTAGGCTTAGAGACATCATGAGTGTATGAAATCCTATGCAAAGTCTTTTGTCTCATGTATGTTTTAGGAACCATGAATCCATTGAAGTAGTAGCGCGATATATTGAAACTTGTTTTGGAAGATTCGTCAAGACACGAAGGTATTATTATTTCGTGTCGGATAAGTAAACATTTTAAACGTGAGGATGTATGTGGTGGTGAATTAATTTGTTGGAGATTAATTAAGATGTCATGTAAAAGTAAATTAATTTTATTTTTCGAACAAATTAATGTTTTAGAATAGAAAAAAATATATTTATGTGGATTCAAACCACTCATACTCCATCAAATAGTTAATCATATTAGAAAATCTGAACTATATAGAAGACATCACCTCAGATTATTATTTCCATTAAGTCTCATAAAAATAACTAGATCTGAATAATTTTGTTATAGGATTTATCAACACCTGAACATGCTTCAGTAATATCACGGTGTATGCTATATCAAAATTTGACACAATTATACGGATAAAGGCAAAAACAGTCTTTTTAATTAATATCATTTATAATATATCGAGGCTCTCTTACCCGATAATTGGAAAGATTGAGGTATGAATCGAGTGTTTTATTATGTATAAGTGAGAACCATGGCTGACAATTGTTTATTTGTAATGATAACTAACATGGTGATATAGATAGATTGCTGATCTTATTTATCCTTATTTTTTGTCCAACATACGTGAAAATATTGTCATAATCAAAATTAAATGAATCAATATGATGATATATTTTTCATAGTTTAGTACATCAAGATTTTAGAGATCTTCAATGGAGGCGTTTATATAAGCCCCTTTGGCCTATGATTACAAATTATGTAAATTTTGGAAAAAGAAATTATCTTACCCACGAAAGTTTTTCCCACCAAAGGAGACGAGATCGCTAAATTCTCAGATATAGTTCTAAGTACATGAATCTTTCTAATTGGATTCATATACGCTCCTGTCCACTGATTCTATTAAAATAATTTTCTAAAATATCACATGTTCTGAAACTATAAATCTTACAGTTATACGAACTGTAATCTTCTGGCATATATGGTGCAGAACACAGGACTAATATGTTTCACAACTTTACCTTGTACAGGCCTAGCTTATTTCACAACTCATTTTTCGTTGGTTTTCAAGAAGCGGCTGCATATTTCAGCATCGGCCTGACCCAAATAATTTCCATTTGTAATTTTATATCGTTCGATAAGACAATTCTATTTATAAGCTCCCTATTGTTCATAGTTCAGCAATCTATAATTCAAATGATTCTCAGCAGAAGCTGTACATTGAATAGTTATGCCTAAATCAAATTTTGTTGTCAAAAACGTTATTAATCACAGAATCATGAAGATAAACAAAATTAAATTCTGTTTTATTACCGATTTTTAATGCATTAGTCTTTTTAATGTTTTAATGGATTTATAACTACCCAAGCCATACCCCTGATTTCAGAAACAACAATTTTGTTTTTTAATTATTGCATTATTTGTAAATTTTGCTTTGTGCATATTACCGAAGACTTTGACTTTTTCTTGCTGATTTTGATATTCAATCTTCTTGAGATGTTTATTTACGTGGTACACGTGATGCATTTTCGTGGCTTAACATTATAGATTTCCTGAAATTCATTCAGAGAAGCGATATTTTGACAATAAATTATTGAAATTGAGCACAGATTTTTATTCTTATTTATATAGCGGGAGATATTTCAAATTCGCTTCAGGTAATAATCGTGGATATTCCGTTTTGAAGGTTTTACTTCTGGAGAGGACCCGGTGGCAAACAGTGAGACGGTGAGCGAATACACTTTGTTGTAATAAATAAAAAATAATAACCTACAAAAACTCGAATATTACGACAAAGTATTCCGACGGTCGATGTCTGTAGCTGGTCCTTCGTCGCGTTCTAACTCCGACAACTAAAAATCCTGTATTGGTAACCGAAATCTTCACGATCCTTAATCAAGTCCATCATCTCCTAGTCAAATGGAATCTCTTTCTCCACAGAACGAACTAACATGAAATTGATGAAAGCAATTCTCTTTCACAACTCTTTTTATCCTTATTGTTAATTACTTTGCTAGTCACAATTTCATTCAACTTAACATATCCTGCATTTGATTGGTATCTTATTATTTCAATTGTTGGGCCTGTTGGCCTTCGCTGCCAAATAAATGTATTATTATTATTATTATTATTATTATTATTATTATTATTATTATTATTATTATTATTATTATTATTATTATTATTATATATTATTATTATTATTATTATTATTATAGGAATAATAATAATAATCTTATTTTAACATAATGGATAAAAGCAATATTTTCAAGGATACAGAGCAATTAACCGATGTAAATAAGAAATTTACTTTAAGAGAAAGTGCTGAGGAAAGTAAGATGATTATTCCGTATATATGGGTTATCCGAGCCTGACATCTGAGAGGCTCTCCTATGATATAATAGAGTAGAATAGAATAGAATATCTTTAATTGGATTCAAACTACACATCTCAATCAAGTGGATAATAATATTGGAAATAGATATCACATCACATAAATATGTCCAATAAGTATCCTATAGATAAGTAAATCTCATTAGCTATGATATGCGATATATCAACATCAGAAAATTCAGCAGTAATATCACTGAATAAGTTATATCAATTTTGATGCAGTTATTATGATAGAGGAAAAAACGGTCTTTTTAATTAATCGCATTTTTACAATAATTGATTATGTAAATAATTATAGAATTATCATCGAAATTCACAGACCTGATAATAGGGACAATTAAGGTATAATTCGAGTGAAACATTATGCAGAGATGTTATATCAGGTTGTGGTCTCGATAGTAAGATTCGACTCATTATCATTTACATATGTCAGTAGGGGTCCAAGAATTGTATAGTAGGGAAAAGGCGGTTTATTCAGGATGAGCCTTGCGCCTATTAGAACCTCACCGGGCACTGGGCAGAACCTGTCGTGGACAGTGATACGAACCTGGGCAAGTGTCTGCTTTGGGAATCTGGTGCTCTA
The DNA here is from genome assembly GCA_029291075.1 of Eudiplozoon nipponicum. NCBI lineage: Eukaryota > Metazoa > Platyhelminthes > Monogenea > Mazocraeidea > Diplozoidae > Eudiplozoon > Eudiplozoon nipponicum. The sequence goes on along the minus strand of JAQBSW010000062.1, from coordinate 111,307 downwards.
ACCACTGAGCTATCCTGCCGCACCAATTCAGTACCTGATGAGTTCCCAATAAGGACGAAACCGGTCTACTGGATGAATTGCCTTTTCTACACTATACAATTCTTAGTTTATACTGACATATGTAAGTAATTAATGGGTCAGGTGTTTATATCAAGACCGCAACCTTGATTATAATAGTGTAGCATTTGGTTGATTCTTGAGGAAATGATTATTCTAGCAGAGAAAAGCCAATAAAAGCTATTGATATTAGAATTTGATTGCCACAGTTCTTGTACCGTCCTATTATTCCACATTCTTTGACCAAGCATAGAGCGGTTAAAGGGCGTAATACCGGCTCCTACTGATGAGTCGCCAGTAAGCACGAAACGAATGTGCCAAAAGGTCGACGTCTAAAGACCGGGCCACAGTTCCACAGCTACCGTCGGAGAAGTGTCCGAATCACCGTATCTATGGTTTTTCCACGCGCAAAGACGCGACGTTCAAATGGGCGCAGTCACTTTCGACAACTCAGGATGATCCGCCAATGGTGTGTTCGGAAAACTGCTGGGGTCTGTCTCCTCTGAGGCAGTAGAGGCTGATCACCCCAAAATTGTTGGCCGCCCGACGTCTGATAGCTCGAAGCCCGTTGTCTTTGCGGTAGAGGGCAATCAAACTATTGCCTTTAAAGCGACGGCTCCAGTCAAGTCATGCTTGAAAAGTCCAAATGCCAGCAACCAGTCCCATCGTCAGGTGACACTATCAACATCTTTCTTCATCCGTGACGCAAAATCTAGTGAAATATTTCTCATAGGCACTGGATCAGATGTAAGCTTACTCCGCAAAAATTATTTCGAACCCACCCACCCAGTCAACACCGGCAGTCTTACCTGCGCCAATGGCTCCAATATATCGTCGTTTGGGGTACGTGTACACACAATCTCGTTCTCCAACTCAAAAAGATGTTTCAATTATCTTTTTATCATTGCCAACACGACAAGAAACATCATTAGACGTGACTTCCTCGAGCACTATCAACAATCAGTTGCTATTATCAGCGCTAAAACAAACGACTCGCGCGAAAGCAGTCTCATCTATACAGCTAATACCTTCAGTTCCTCGTGTACCACAACTGGACGAAGTTCTAATGCAACATGAAGAGATTATCAAAGCTATCTCCTTAAGACGAAGCGTTCAATCACAGCTCATCGTATCATCTTATCGAAGCCACTTCCTCATCCTTTCAGAGCACTTCCATTGGCACCACACAAACAATAGGCCGCCGAGCAAGAATTCGCCATGGTACGTCAACAAGGCATCTGTGCACTATCCAGCTCACCATTTGCGTCGCCTGTGATAGTGGTGCCAAAGAGTGAACCCGGAACATTCAGAGTGTGCGAGGATTATCGTATTCTCAATTCTTGCACACAGTCTGAATCGTACATCCTTCCAAATCCAGCTGACCTACTCAGATTTGCTATCTGTCATGCTGCGTACTCAAAAGTCGACCTAGTTAAAGCCTACTATCAAACACCCATGGACAAAGACTCCGTTTCCTATACTGCACTCAGATTCACCGGAGGTGGCACTCACGAATATCATTATATGCCTTTCGGTCTTAAGAACGCATCTCAAACATTTCAACGCGTAATGGACGAAATACTAGATGGTATAACATTTGTAATTCCCTTCTTAGACGACATTCTGGTAATTTCCAACTAAATTTCCGAACATATGCAGCATATTGAAATTCTACTCGCATGTCTGGCAGACTGTGGCCTCCGGCTTTATGGCAACAAATGTGTCTTTGCACAAACATCAATTGAATTCCTCGCTCATGAAATTTCCGAGAAAGGCATCACACTTCTACCTGTTAAGGTTCGTGCCATTCAAAATTAGCAGCCTCCAATCACCGTTCGAGCGTTACGATGATTCTTGACAAGATGAATTACTACTCTCCATTCGTACCTTGGCTTGCCAAGATTCTAGCATCTCTTCACAAATATCTTGTGCCAGAAAGCCGTTTTGTCAAGAAATCACAACTAATTCAGCTCAACGTGGACGACATGCAGGTTTACGAGGATGTCAAAAGGACTTTATGCATGCTTCATTTACCTGATTGGTGTCCACCTTTTTAATTGATCACACACGCATCCGACGTTGCCACAGGCGCAGTATTTCAACAGTTCATCAATGGCGTACACCGACCTATCGCGTTCTTCTCACAAAAACTACAACCTCGCGAGACGCAATATGATACATTAGGGAAAGTGTTACTCGCAATCTACCGGTCGATCCTACACTTTCACACCTATCTGGCTAGCTGAAAGTTCAAGATCCACACCGACCACCTCCCTCTACTACGGATGATTAGAGGAAGGAAAGAGTATTTATATTCACGACGTGTCAACTCGCAGCTTATACGAATACACGAGTTTAAGTATGAAGTCACGTCAAAGGATCAGAAAACGTAGTTGCAGACTCTCTGAGCCGTCCTGCAGTACTTTGTGTCTCCATCCAGTGTCCTTCACCTATAAGTATTTAGGAATTGCAAGCAGCACAGCAAGATGATCCATCATTTCGCATATTTGATATCAATCGCTTGAAAACACTTGATTATGATGGAAATATGCTGCAGTGTGGAATAGCCGGCGTGGGCCCTCGGACCTTTATACTTGCAACACTCCATTACAAGATCTTCGAAGCTTACCATTCAATGAGCCACCCATCTGCCGAAGCCCCAGTGGAAATTCTATCCAGAACGTATTTTTGGACTGACATGCGGCGAATTTCATGAAGTGGTCAAAACAATGTCTAGAATGTCAGAAATGCAAAGTGACGAGACACAGGAAAACGGCGCCACAAGTCATCCGAGTGCCCAAAGTACGGTTCACACATATACACGTTGATCTGGTAACCTTACCTGCCGTGAATAATATACGCTATCTACTGTCAATACGGGATCGCACCACTCGATGGTATGAGGCCATACCACTGCCAGACATGAAGCAAGATACTGTCAGTTATGCTTTAGAGCTCAATTGGTTCGCACAGTTTTGTGCTCCAGCCGTAGTGACAACCGATTGTGGCGCACAGTTCCACGGCGAAGAGTTCGCTGCCATATTGAATTACTATTGTGTCAAACACTGCGTGACCGCGGCTCGTAATCCTACAGAAAATAATTTCGTCGAAAAACCACATTGGCAACTGAAAACGGCCAAAAAAAATTGGCTTGCGGCTTTGCCGAAAGTACACCTGTCAATGCGTACAAGACCTCGAGAGCCGATCAAATGTAGCTCCGCTGAAATGGTATTTGGCGAAAGTCTACGGCTACCTTACGAACTAGTCCGATAACGCTCTGAAACTGCGATAACGATGAACGATCCAGTATTTCTGTTTCCACTTCGTAGTTACCTACAGTATAAAGATCAGAATCGGCCGATCTGTCCAACACTTCAGCAACATGGTCCAATATATAAACGCAAAGATTTTGATAGCTGCAAATGGTTCTTCGTCAACAACAACATGGATAACCGGATTCTAGCCAAACAGAAGCGCGGTTCTTATCGTGTGTTAGAACGACGTCAGAATTACATAAATTTGTAGATTAATGGCAAAGCTGAAGCTGTCTCCAAACACAGATTATGCCCGGCCGACGTTGATCCAAATGATCGGCTGTTCCACGATGTTGACCTATCAGGCGGCGAAGAAACTGAAGAGTTACCCTAGACTAAGATACAAACTCCTCACAGAATAAAGTAAATATAAGGTTAAATTAAAGCTCATAATACCTGTGGATAAAACTGAGTGTGAATTTCTCTGCGAATTAGATGAAGTAATTGGCAAGTTGATATGTAATCCAAAAAATGGAAGCAATTTCATAGATCTAACTGATCCTTCGAGTGACCACGTACCAGGACTTCTTATCGAAAGTGATGTATTTATAAAATTGATGTTAAAAATGAAATTAAAAAAAACAAAATATCAGCTTGATATTGCGATTGATAACCTACTTCAATTACCTTTAACTTTTATGAATGCGCTCTGCAATTTTATAAATACAATTTTGAAGAACGGGAATTTACCAATCGATATTTTAACGATAGGAGCTAAACCGTTGCCAAAAGTTAGTAAGCCAACGTGCGCCAGTGATTATAGACTCATCTCTACTTTCCTTTTGTTTTTGAAGATAATAGAGTTATTGATACTAGATCATTTAGAATGTATGTTGTCGTTTGGTTTATATACAAGTCAACATGGATTTACGAAAAACAGATCGACCATATCTAATATGCATTCTATGTGGAAACATGTAATTACACTAGATGAGATATAGTTAGATGCATTAAATGTATTTATAAATATCTCAAAAAACTCTGACTCTATATCTTTTGATGCTATTTTGAATGGGATTAATTCATTGTATATTGATCCGAATAATTTTAGATTACTTAGATACTATTTATATAACCGATGAATGAGTATTTAAGTAAATAATTTGATATCAAAATCGAAAAGAGTAAAAAGTGGAATTCTACAACTATCAAGTTTGGGCCAATTTTATCTATAATTTTATTTGAACATTTGGAAACTAAGATCCTTTGTAACACGCGGCACCGCGTTACAACCCAACGATGTTCGATTTTGACAAATACAGTGCTTTTTAAGGTCAAATAATCTAACTCTGTTCTTACACAATATTTCTCTTAACTGTAATTTTAGAAACAATCTCTGTTAGTTTCAAGCAGTTTTAATTAAGATTTCTTGAACTGCAATTTTATTTTTAATTAATATGGTTTTTATGAAATAGACAGAACCGCGCGCGATACGGATGAAACACGCGGTGGACTATTGTGTCACAGTGGATTTATTTCACTCAGTTGGATTATTAGCAATTTACGTGAAGGATTTACTGTTCACAGTTAACTGTGCCATTACGAATCTCTGAGAATAATAGACTATAATAATGACATGAGTTAAAAACATAGCAAGTAGTGAACTAAATATTTTTGAGTTTTGTAATTGTAGTCTTTACACGGAACGCACACATAAATATTCAGTGACAACTTTTAACAGTGTCTATGTTCATACCATCATGTATTTTCAATCGGTTGCCTATATTCATTCCAATTCAGAAATTTGAGAAAGAATAACTGCTTGTGTGTAAAATATGTTTCTTTACAAACAAAGCTCATTTTAACTTCTACAGTCTAGAAGACGGACAATTTAGTTTAACTGTGAATGGTGTTTAAGACATACTTTTGTGTTAAAATTTGTTTTTATTGCCGACCAACACATGGTCAATTTGGACTAACTGTGAATTGCAAAATTGCAACATTGTGTAAAATATACGGATGATAACTTATTTTTGCCTTCTCACATCAACCATACGAAAAAGATCAGAGACTGATTATGAGCACGGGTAGTAATAATATACACCATGGATATGTAGGACGGATACAGAATCACGAACTAAATAGCTACCCCGCAAAAATACTCCTGCACCTTAACGGTCGAGTTTGCAAATTCGCTGATCATTTAAAAATAATCTTTCCAATTGATCCAAAAATGTCAACTACTCCATTAAAAATGTGAAACTAGATTTGTATGATTTAAGTAGATATTTGATAACACTAGAGCTGAGAATAAACAGTAAAAAGACGAGAGATTTAAAAATAGGTAACAGAACAGAATTTAATTATATTTATTTTCATGATGCTGTGATTAATGATGTTTTTTTGATTAAACTTCTGCAAGAAATTAAGTATTTAGGCATAACTATTCAATGTACAGTTTGTGCTGAGAGACATATTAAATGGATAGTAGGCCGTGTTAAGAACAGATGGGCTCTAATAAATAGAAATATTTTATCGAATGATATAAAATTTAAAATGTATATAATTTGGATTAGACCGATACTAGATATGCTGCCGCTACTTGGAATCTATTAAAAAATGTCTTATGAAGCAAGATAGAATCTATGCAAAGAAAAGTTTGAAACAAATTAGCCCTGTCTCATGCACAACATGCGCCAGTAGATTACAGTTTATATCATTGCCAACTTTATGGTTTCGGAGGATGTGCTATTGCATAAAAGTTTTCCATTTGAACCAGTGGACTGATGCCTATATGAATCCAATAAGAAAGATTCATGAAGTTGGAACTAGATCTGGACATTTAGCAATATCTCCTCCTTTGGTGGGGAATATAGCGGGCAAGTTATTCTCTTTTTAGAAAATTTACAAAATTTACAATCAATTGCCAAAAGGGCTTAGAGAAACGCCTCCATCTAAGATGTCTTTTAAATTTTTATGTACTGAACTAGAAAAATCTACAATCCTGCTAATATTTTTAATTTTGATTATGATAATACTTTCTCATGGTTGAATAAAAGACAAAGATAATTGTGATCAGCAATATACCTTCTTGAGAATTTTATTTCCACGTTCTCTTTTATTAAAATTGGAATGTTATGCAATATATCATAATGTTAGTCAAAAATATATACAATCAATTGCTAGTCATTTCTTGCATAATGTTACATTTGAATTATATCTTAATTTTCTTTTCATCTTCATCTTTGTTTTCGATCTCACATTCACCTTGAAGCTCTGATACTTCATGGACTATCTCCAATTGATCTTGTCTAGTCAAATGGAACTTCGTTTCTATTTATTTTTCACCAGATTGAACTATCTTGATGTTAATGATACTTTTCCCTTCCCCAACCCCTCCCCCTGCTATTAAATACTTTGCTAGTCACAATTCCACTCACCTCCACATATCCTACCCTTGATTTGCTATTTCAATGGTTGGGCCAGTTGGCCTTTGATGCCAAATAACTGTATTATTATTATTATTATTATTGTGTGTGTATTATTGTGTGTGTGTGTATGAATCTATTACTCTTTACGGCCGAACTTTCTGATGTTGATATATTGTACAGTAAAACTAGTGAGATTTATTAATCAGTACGAGACTAACTGCACATATTTATGTGATGTGATATATTTTTTATATTGTACATTTTCCAATATTATATCTATATGATGGAATATGTTTGGTTTGAATCCAAATAAAGATATTCCATTACATTACATTCTCCCAATAAGTACAATTAATGCATCTAACTTAATCTCATCTAGTGTACTTACATCTTTTCAAATAAAAAGCATATTGGAAATAGTCAATCTGTCTTTCGTAAAGCCATGTTGACTTGTATATAAACCAACCGGCAACATACATTCTAAATGATCTAGTATCAATCGTTCTATTATCTTCAAAAACAAAGGGATAGTAGAGATTAGTCTATAATCACTGGCGTACGTTGGCTTACTTACTTTTGGCAACGGTTTAGCTCCTATCGTTAGAATATCGATTGGTAAATTCCCGTTCTTCAAAATTGTATTTATAAAATTGCAGAGCGCATTCATAAAAGTTAAAGGTAATTGAAATAGGTTCTTTGTTTTGATTTTATTTTTAACATCAATTTTATAAATACATCACTTTCGATAAGAAGTCCTGGTACGTGGTCACTCAAAGGATCAGTTAGATATATGAAATTGATTTCATTTTTTGGATTACATATCAAATTGCCAATTACTTCATCTAATTCCCAGAGAAATTCACACTCAGTTTAATCCACAAGTATTATGTAGTCTTTGTGGATTTTGTATCATAGTCTAGGGTAATTCTTCATTTTACCCAAAATGTTTATTTCTGATCTTTGACAGATAATCATCAGTGATGAATTAATTAATGGACGGTCATTTCTCGTCGTAGTATTATGATGACTTTCCGTGAAGTAGGTAAAATAAGAAGAAGAGCTTTACCAGAGCCTTAAAGTAAAATTAATAAATGCGTGTGCTTATAAAAATTCGGATCTGGAATTAATAGGAATCCAATTAGTTAGTCAGAAATAGCTTTGTGGAGGAAGTTAAATCTTCCGCCTTATGTAAAATAACATTGACTGATAAATTTAAACCACCAGGGCTGATTGTAACGAATTTTATTTAAAAAGAATTTTTTCTTTTTATTTTCCAGTACATTCTTCGTTTAAATACTTGACTTTGAATTATGCGCCATTTTCAGTTTTCGAGTGTCTCGTTCCTTGACTAGTCTTTTATATTTTGGTCTGCTGCATTTTAACATTTTTCTCTAGTAAACGAATACATCTCATGAAATATATTACTCCATCACTGGCTTTTGTTCTAATATAATATTGAAAGGAGACGTCCTGGAACAGGTAATTTGATTCTTCTGTTGTTCACATATATCTCTTTCCAGATTATTTGTGCGGAAGTAATACGTCCTACTTTCGCATTCCGATTGCCTAGCATTAAGTGTCGATTTAATTGCTATACCATTGAGACATGGAGACCGATATTAAATTTGAGGACACAAGTAGGTTAGTGCAGGACATTGCGGAATTGAACCTAGGAGATACAAATGAAAGTATAAGCCTATCAGACTCTACTGTGAATTTTAGGACTTCAAGCGATCTGGCATCTATGGGGCTCTCAGACTCGAATAGGTTAAGGGCCTCAACAAAATTTGGCGACCGCGCCAGTCCAAGAATTTTAAGTCTACTGCAGTACAAATCAGAAAAACTTTCAAGTTGGGTAGGAGATGCCCAAATGATATTTAGTGCTTATAATATTGTAAATCCAATGGAGAAATTTGTTGCAGCATGGATGGCATTGCCTGAAAATTTCCGAAATGCCTTAGAAAATTTCAGAGACAGAACTGTGGAAGAAAAGCCGTACAATGCATTTGAGTTATTAATGGCTGAAATTCAACAGAGATATCAGCTTGGAAGATCAGCGCAAATGTGCAAATTATTACGCTTAGAAAAATGGGGCGTCAAATACCGTCCGAATTTTATGAACGCCTTTGCACGAAAGCTTCCAGGTTGAATATATCTAGAGATGTAGTCAACTCCATTTTTACAGCTGAGCTACCAATTAGGCTTAGAACAACATTGGAAGTATTTGACACAATGAGCATAGATTGGCCAACAAAACTCAGAGGGTTAGACGGCGTGTATAAACAGCAAGAACCACAAGTACATGCTGTAATAGCAGATTGTGTAACGATGCAGCCTGTTAGGGCAGATACCGAAAACAACCTGACTATACAAGAAACCTTGCGTTTCTTATGTAGAGAAGTTGCTAGCTTACGCAGTGATATTGCACAACTTCAGAGTCAGGATAGGTACACTAGACGTCGAGGGAGTCACTCGCGTCAACACTTCGAAGGGCCACGCGGATGGTGTAAGGCACATTGCGAGTACGGACGCAGTGCGAAGTGCCAAGGTGAAAATTGTATATAATCGCGATTAGGTGGACCCAGATGGATAGGAAGCACAAAACCGGTAGAGAGAAATCCATCACCGGGAAGAGGACAAAACCCCCGCTAGTAGGAGCCGTAGGGGGGTTCCATTGCAAAGGCTCCCAGATATGCTTTTAAAAGGCATAATCAAAGCAAAAGATGCGACTAGAGCAAATAGCACCGATATAGAAGGCAAGAGAGTCCGATTCTCACTAAGCGGAGATCTGGAAAACATTGCCGGATTGTCCAGCAACAAGTTCATTATTAAGGATGAATTATCTGGATTAGAATTTCTCATCGATACGGGTGCTGAGGTAAGCATAGTTAGGTCAGACGTGGTGGAAGCAGATTGCCCCACATTTGATTATCAACTATGGGCCGCTAACGGTAGTCCGATAGGAGTGGAAGTGATAAAAGAAATGTCGGTGACGTTCGGCCAGAAATCTTCCTTTAGATGGAATTTTCTAGTAGCCGATGCCAAGGACTGTGGCAATAGCCACCTATAAGACAAATAATGAACAAAGGGTCTTATCTAAGGCAGATATTATTTAAACAGAAATTCCTCGCAGAAGCGCCCGTATAAGAATGAAGCAGTCAGCCCAATGAGAAAAACAGACTTAGAGCTGAAGTGAACATAAATTAATTAATGTGTAAATTTGTTTTATTAAATCGATACTCGTTGTGCGAGAAAAATTCTATATATAATTGAGTAAAAATAAAGCATTTGTCGTACATTTAAAATGGCTTCTGATGGGTTGGAAACGTTGATTCAGGCATTGACTTCTCAAATGAATAATTTAACTGCAGAATTAGGCATAATTAAGGCTCGTCTAGACGATACGCTAATAATAAACACTGATGACATACATGTACGTGGACCATCCAACATAGGTGGACATAACGAGGACCATATCATTGGCATGGATTTATTGACACATTTCAAGCTGACATTAGACCCCAAAGCTAGGACTATCGCAGAAGGCGAAGGGATGTCAACACATACTGAGTCCAAAACATTGGCAGTTAGAACTGTTCTTATACCCCATCCAATAGTCGCACAAGACTTTGCCGATATTATTGAGAAGCACCTAGAATTGTTTCAGCCTTTCAGTGCCAAAAGAATAGGATTGAAGACAGGAGTAGAACACCAAATAGAATTGGTGGCTCCGTTGCCTTGTTCACCAAAGGCTCAACCATTGGCAAAACAAAAACAACAAGTTGCTTTGTCCGAATTTCACCAATTGCGCAAAGAGGGGATTTGTAGAAGGTCAAATTCCAATTTTGCTTCCCCAATAGTGGTAGTTCCCAAACCTGAACCGGGTCAATGGAGGGTTTGTGGGAATTATCGTCTATTAAACTCAGTGACGAAGAGTGATTCTTATCCTCTCCCTAACCAGAGTACTTTGCTCCGAGATATAATGGGATATGAGGTTTATTCAACTTTAGATCTCCAGAAAGCGTACTATCAAGTACCAATGGAAGAAAGTTCGATAACACTCACCGCAGTCAGATTTCCAGGAGGGGGATCGCATGAATTTCTTCGAATGCTTTTTGGTTTGAAAAACGCCAGTCAGACATTCCAGCGTTTGGCTGAAGAAATCCTTCAGAGTTGTCCATTTGCGAAGGTATATGTAGACGACAATAATATTTAGTCGCTCAAGAAATGAACATCGTACGCATTTGGAAACGGTTTTGACCAGGCTGGAACAATATGGATTAGTGGTCAAACCTAATAAGAGTAATATCGGATGCTCTACAGTTAGATATCTTGGTTATATACTTTCCAAAGACGGAATTAAACCTTTGGAAGATAAGATCCAAGCTATAAAGGACGTAACGGAACCCCGAACCGTACGCCAGTTGCGAAGGTTCTTGGGTATGATCAGCTATTATCGTCGATTCATTCCAGGTCTAGCCGGAATTCTTTGATCGTTAACACGCCATCTCACTCGTGAAAAGAGCACGATCAAGAAGTCTTGGCCTATAAACTTGAGTCCAGAAGACCGAGAAAATTTCCAAAAGACCAAGGATATGTTAAGTGACGTAACCACAATAGCATCTGTCGATTGGGAAAAACCTTTCGAACTAATCACAGATGCCTCAGATGTTGCATTAGGGGCAGTGCTACAACAAAGAGATCACGACGTAGTAAGACCGATTGGGTTTTATAGCCGTAAGCTTAATGATCGAGAAAAACGTTATGATACGTTTGGCAAAGAGCTTCTAGCCGTGTATGCCGCAGTGTTACACTTCGAGCATTACTTAGATGGTCACAAATTTAAGTTATTGACCGATCATAAGCCATTGATCAGCATACTTGGTAAAACAGCTAGGCTTAATTACACTCGTAGAGTAAATTCCCAAATGACATGGTTAGCAGAGTTCGATTTCACTATGGCTCATATTGCTGGTAAGGAGAATGTGGTAGCAGACGCACTTAGCAGACAGAATGAAGCTGATGTCGAGCTGATATTTCAAGGTCCTTTGAAAATTTTAGATGATTACTTGCATGATTTTGTAAGTCAAATCGAGGAAGTGCAAGGATCGGATCCCTTTACATTAGTTTTGTCCAAAAGATCAGGATATGTTCGTAAGATCATAAGTGGCAAGTGGTGGTTATACGACGACCATATGTGCCATTGGATTTACGGGCCAAGATTATCCAAGCATTACATGACATGCGTCATCCATCCATTAAAGCCACCATTCGATTGATCAACGACAGATACGTATGGCCGCACACGTGTAAGGCGTGGAGACATACCAGAACCGAGATAAAGAATATTGGGATACAAATTGGACGGTTCAGACACGTACACATAGACATTGTCGAGATGCCTGAAGTTAATGGGAACAAATAATTGCTGACCATGGTAGATAGATTTAGTCGTCAATTTGAAGTGGCGATTTTAAAAGACATGACAGCACAAGAAGTTTTGTTCGCGTTTCTACATAATTGGATATCGCGTAATGGTGTTCCGGAAAAGGTCACTAGTGATCGTGGTAGTCAATTTATGTCAGAGCTTTTCGTAAGATCCCTCAACATCATGGGAACCACTATAATACATACTAGCGCGTATAACCCACGAGCGAATGTGATGGTAGAAAGACTACATCGTGAACTGAAAGCTGCATTAAGGTGTACTAGTGGAACAAGCTGAATACACGATCTCCCTATAGTACTACTCGCCATGCCCAACAGATATAGGGCACAATTAGGAACTTCCATAGCAGAATTGGTTTACGGAGAACCATTAAGGTTGCCTGGAGATCTTCTAATAGAAACTCCAAGTAGTCTTGATTGGGCTTCTAGTTATGTAGATTGGTTCGTAGGAGCACTTAGAGATAAGATGTGTCGTTTAGCTCCGACCAAGACTAGAAAGGCTAAAAACAAATGCTATGTGTCCTCTGATCTAAAATCGGCTTCGCATGTGTATATAACTAATGAAAATAGGAAGAACTGTCTAACACCATTTTATAAAGGACCATACAAGGTCAAGAGGATGACTGATAAGAATGTCATCATAGAAATAAATGGCATTGAGGATTGTGTTACGTTGGATCGTTGCATTCCCCAGTTTATCTGGATCGACAGTATCACTGAATTAACAGATGCGTCGAATGACCGTTCTATGGGCGAATCTGATGTGTGCAATCCCACCGTACAGGCACATAATGAAATGCAGAACTCTGAAGACGCGTTGTCTAATATAGCAAAATCTTATTCTACTAATTCACAGCATGAAAACTATTTGTCGATACCAGATTATTTTGAAGAACCAGTAATAACTGTACCGGTCGAGATGACGACGTCAGGGGCGCCATTATGCACAACTCGTTCTGGAAGAGTGCCACGTCAGCCGAAGAATTTTGATTACTTCTGTTATTAGCCGTCTTTTTTTGAGAAGGTGGTGTATGTGGAGGAAGTTAAATCCTTCGCCTTATGTAAAATACCATTGACTGATAAATTTAAACCACCATGGCTGATTGTAACGAATTTTATTTAAAAAGAATTTTTTTCTTTTTATTTTCCAGAAAATTCTTTGTTTAAATACTTGACTTTGAATTGTGCGTCATTTTCAGTTTTTCGAGTATCTCGCTCCTTGACTGGTCTTGTATATTTTGGTCTGCTGCATTTTAACATTTTTCTCTAGAAAACGAATACATCTCATCAAATATATTACTCCATCAATTGCTTTTGTTCTAATATAATATAATATTGAAAGGAGACGTCCTGGAACAGGTAATTTGATTCTTCTGTTGTTCACGTATATCTCTTTCCAGATTATTTGTTCGGGAATTAACGCAATCCTACTTTCGCATTCCGATTGACTAACATTAAGTGTCGATTTAATTGTTATACCATTTAGACATGGAGACCGATATTAAATTTGAGGACACAAGTAGGTTAGTGCAGGACATTGCGGATTTAAACCTAGGAGATGCAAATGGAAATATAAGCCTATCAGACTCTACTGTGAATTTTCGGACTTCATGCGATCTGGCATCTATGGGGCTCTCAGACTCGAATACGTTAGGGGCCTCAACAGTACAAATTTTTGATCTCGTCATTTTTTGTGCTAAACTGGATTAATGTGGTCTCTAACTATTAGTCTTTGTAAAAGCACTATTTTTGCATATTCGGCTCTAATAAAGGCGACCAACAGTTCTAACTCTCGGCCGTCTTGGTACATCATTACTTTGTAAACGTTTTACAGCATTTACATGAAGCTTGGGCGTTTTACAATGCTACATGCGTTTTTATTTGCTGTTTAATTTGAAAACTTGGAGCTCTGTTTCAATGTTTTAACTTTTAAATTAATTTATTAATTAAAATAAACCGGAACTTTCCTTCAATTATTTCAAACATCAAAAATATATAATGTTGTGTTTGCTGGCGCTGTTTGATATATCCTCAATAATATATACATTTACGCGTCTGTTATGTTTATGAATTTATTTTTTAACGAAATAATGAAAAGTAAACCGCCTTGGTATGTTGCCTGATACTGTTTAATTATTCTGATAGGATTATCGCCAAGTTTGTCCTAAATTATGTTGAATATAGAGATTAATAAGAACAGCGTATATGCCTCATTTTGTAGAAGCCCTTTGGTCACTACCAGAAGAGAGCCTCTGAGATGCCAGGCCCGGACAATCCACATATGCAGTGTGATCATATAAGCAGCAGGTTGTGCGCCTCATCGCAATGTAGAAATTCATAAAACTCAGTGTAGACGGTCGTGCAGCGTGCTCTTAAACCAAGTTTTCTAATGCACACCAGAGATCACATGCTACAAACGTCCGTTAGGAACATATCCACAACAAATAGCCTTTCTATTCTTTTTCTCAACGAAGATTTATATTGAGTTATTAGCGGCAGGTTGTGCGCCTCATGACCTTGTAGAAATTCATAAATCTCAGTGTAGACGGTCGTGCAGCGTGCTCTTAAACCAAGTTTTCTAATGTACACTAGAGATGACATGCAACAAACTTCCATTATGAAAAAATCCACAACAAATAGCATTTCTATTCTTCTTCTCAACGAAGATTTATATTGAGTTATTAGCGGCAGGTTGTGCGCCTCATGACCTTGTAGAAATTCATAAATCTCAGTGTAGACGGTCGTGCAGCGTGCTCTTAAACCAAGTTTTCTAATGTACACCAGAGATGACATGCAACAAACTTCCATTATGAACAAATCCACAACAAATAGCATTTCTATTCTTCTTCTCAACGAAGATTTATATTAAGTTATTAGCGGCAGGTTGTGCGCCTCATGACCTTGTAGAAATTCATAAATCTCAGTGTAGACGGTCGTGCAGCGTGCTCTTAAACCAAGTTTTCTAATGTACACCAGAGATGACATGCAACAAACTTCCATTATGAACAAATCCACAACAAATAGCATTTCTATTCTTCTTCTCAACGAAGATTTATATTGAGTTATTAGCGGCAGGTTGTGCGCCTCATGGCCTTGTAGAAATTCATAAATCTCAGTGTAGACGGTCGTGCAGCGTGCTCTTAAACCAAGTATTCAAATGTACACAAGAGGTGACATGCAACAAACTTCCATTATGAAAAAATTCACAGCAAATAGCATTTCTATTCTTTTTCTCAACGAAGATTTATATTAAGTTATTAGCGGCAGGTTGTGCGCCTCATGACCTTGTAGAAATTCATAAATCTCAGTGTAGACGGTCGTGCAGCGTGCTCTTATAATATAATTTGGAACACCTCCATGTTAATCACAGCAAATAATACACGCAATTATATAACCTGATCTCGTTGTAACACAAATTTATTGATAAAATCAAAATAGTAATGATAAGACCAAAAAATGTTAAAAGTTAACAGAGATCATTTTGCGT
The DNA here is from genome assembly GCA_029291075.1 of Eudiplozoon nipponicum. Taxonomy (NCBI): domain Eukaryota; kingdom Metazoa; phylum Platyhelminthes; class Monogenea; order Mazocraeidea; family Diplozoidae; genus Eudiplozoon; species Eudiplozoon nipponicum. The sequence continues at coordinate 95,630 of JAQBSW010000062.1, read as the reverse complement.
CCAGCACACAGAACAGACAACTCAAAACTCACTAATAAACAATTCTTACATTGTTAACATCGTTATTTGTTTACTAAAATAATTAAACCTTGTTTATATAAATGTCATTGCTTCGTACTACGTTTGCATAGTAACACAACGTGTAAACAGTGTTATGACAAAAGTAAGACTTTTATGTCAGAGGAAATAGCTTCCTCTACATACACCACCTTCTCAAAAAAAAGAGAGGAACGACTAATAGTAGATGTAATCATCGTTCTTCGGCTGACGATGTATTCTTCCAGAACGAGTTTCAATATGTCGTTCTTGTACTTCACTAGTTTTCGCTTTCATATTGCATTGTGCTATGTTCTCAGTCTTCTTGATTGTGCTCCTCCATTGGTACTCGATAGTACGCTCTCTGCAGATCTAAAGTTGAATAAACCTCATATCCCATTATATCTCGGAGCAAAGTACTCTGGTTAGGGAGAGGATAAGAATCACCCTTCGTCACTGAGTTTAATAGACGATAATTCCCACAAACCCTCCATTGACCCGGTTCAGGTTTGGGAACTACCACTATTGGGGAAGCAAAATTGGAATTTGACCTTCTACAAATCCCCTCTTCGCGCAATTGATGAAATTCTGACACAGCTACTTGTTGCTTGTGTTGTGCCAATGGTTGAGCCTTTGGTGAACAAGGTAACGGAGCTACCAATTCTATCTGGTGTTCTACTCCTATTTTCAAACCTATCCTTTTGGCACTAAAAGGTTGAAACACTGCTAGGTGCTTCTCGATTATATCGGCAAAGTCATGTGCGACTGTTGGACGAGGTAAGAGGACTGTTCTAACTGCCGACACGTTAGACTCATTATGTATTGATGTCCCTACGCCTTCTGTGATAGTCCTAGCCTTGGGGTCTAATGCCAGCTTGAAATGTGTCAAGAAATCCATGCCAATGATATGGTCCTTGACATCGGCTACTAGAAAATTCCATAGGAAAGAAGATTTCTGGCCTAATGTTACCGACATTTCTTTCATCCCTTTTACTTCAATCGGACTACCGTTAGCGGCCCATAGTTGATAATCAAATGTGGGGCAATCTGCTTCCACCACGTCTGACCTAACTATGCTTACCTCAGCACCCGTGTCTATGAGAAATTCTAATCCAGATAATTCATCCTTAATAATGAACTTGTTGCTGGACACTCCGGCAATGTTTTCAAGATCCCCGCTTAGTGAGAATCGGACTCTCTTGCCTTTTATCTCGGTGCTATTTGTACTAGTCGCCTCTTTTGCTTTGAGTATGCCTTTTAAAGGCATATCTGGGAGCCTTTGCAATGGAACCCCCCCTACGGCTCCTACTAGTGGGGGTTTCACTAGTATTCCGGTAGCTTAGACCGGGCTACAGGAAGAGTATTTCCTTTCAATTGGGAACCACCCAACTTTGGAAACGTGCATCCCTCCTCCTGACACTTTCCAAACTCGGCGTATTTACGATGCGAAATGCACCACTCGCGTTGGCCTTGAACACCCTTACGCGATTCGCCCCTCCGATGCTTGGAAGTTGAACTTTGACTTCGAGAATTCAGCATACCTCTGTTGGAACGTCCTTTATTGTTTTTTATCCAACCAACATCCCTGCGGAAGGTACTTAATTCATTCTCTACGGTCAGGAGTTTCTCTGAGAGTTGTCTGAGTTGCTGCTCCAGGCGTGAATCTGCTATTACTGCATACACCATAGGTTCCATCTGACGAAACACTTTGTCGATCCTGGCGCGGTCGCCAAAATTTTGTAGAGGCCCTTTGGTCACTACCAGAAGAGAGCCTCTGAGATGCCAGGCCCGGACAATCCACATATGCAGTGTGATCATATAATTTGGAACACCTCCATGTTAATCACAGCAAATAATACACGCAAATATATAACCTGATCTCGTTGTAACACAAATTTATTGATAAAATCAAAATAGTAATGATAAGACCAAAAAAATGTTAAAAGTTAACAGAGATCATTTTGCGTCCAGCACACAGAACAGACAACTCAAAACTCACTAATAAACAATTCTTACATTGTTAACATCGTTATTTGTTTACTAAAATAATTAAACCTTGTTTATATAAATGTCATTGCTTCGTACTACGTTTGCATAGTAACACAACGTGTAAACAGTGTAATGACAAAAGACTTTTATGTCAGAGGAAATAGCTTCCTCTACAATTTTGTTGTGGTATTTGCGTTAGTGACTAGCAATGTCGATGATTGTGTTACTATTTCATTCAAATACTTTATCATTACTTTTGTGTTGTCTTGAACTATTGAATTGTTAGACCAGATAGCCTTTTTTGCAAAATAAATTATTATTATATTTAGCCGATGGATTCTGTATTCACACATTGACACCGATAATTTAACTTAAGTTGTTTTAAGCCAAGTCTGAATCAGTCTTATTGAGCTTATTGTAGTCTAATAGGACAGTTTTCATGGGTACAATTTCCTGTACCACGCTATCAACGTTCTCAAATTTTAGATTACCCTCCATGTTAGTCAGAACTATATATATATATATATATATATATATATATATATATATATATGCCGAGTTGTGAGGGGACACCACTTGTACCAAATTCCCAGGAAACTCCATGAAATGTCATTGGAGCCAACTTATCTCCAAAAGGAGTCAGTTGTTACAATCAGCTATGGTCTGAGGTCGTCTAATTACAAATAGTTGTGGAAATATATATATATATATATATATATATATATATATATATATATATATATATATGAAATTGTGAGTATTGTACTGTGTATAGTTGCCTGAGAATGGTGCTGGAAAAGAAGCATCGTAACGTAGCCAGTAAACAAAGATGTGATAGAATCGCATTTCCATTGGGAAAAATACAAACTCAACCCGATCGAAGACAAAAAGGAAATGGAAATTGTGATCAATCGGATCTTTGTGAAACTGCTGGTGCAAAGCTACAACCCGCGTACGCAAAATGCGGCATTGTAAAATATGAAGCTGGCACTCCGCAATCAAATTTCAAAAAATCTCCGGTCGTATTTTTTATTTAATTATTACTTAAATGTTGTATTTTTTGCTCTGTGCTGTCCTTCTTGATGTGGGGTTGACCGCATTTTTGTTGTGCAGGACAATTGATAGCACTCGTAGGTGGGTAAAATCTCGAATACTGCACATTTTCAGCTGTTCCGATTATTTTTAGAATAGAATATCTTTATTTGGATTCGAACCACACATATTCCGTCAAATAGATAATAATATTGTAAAATGTACAATATAAAAAATATCACAGCACATGTGCAATTAATCTCATATAGATAGGAAAATCTCTAGTTATGCTGTATGGTATATCAACATCGGAAAGTTCGGCTGTAATATCGCTGCATACGTCATATTAATTTTTATACAGTTATTATGATATAGGAAAAAACGGTCTTGTTAATTAATCGCATTTGACCAATAATTGATTATATAAAGAGTAATAGATTCATTAGCGAAATAGTGAAAATTAAGGTATAATTCGAGTGGAACATTATGCAAAAATTTAGAACAATGACTGGCAATTGATTGTATGTATTGTTGACTAACATGATATAATGCATAACATTTCAATTTTAATACAGAACGTGGAAATAGATTCTCAAGAAGATATGTTGCTGATCACAATTATTGGCTTTGATTGATGGGTTCTTCCTGGTCCGTTCTTTTTTAAGCCTTCCATCAGTCCGTCTGAAAATGACGTTGCCACAAGATTTTTCACTCTTTTTTTCCACATTTTCTTAACCGAATTGCCAGTCCCATCTTCAAGGTTGTTTTTTGTTTATCCCGGTGCGTATGGTGTCAACCCTGAAGATGGAACCGGAAATTCGGTCTCGAAAATTTGAAAAATGAAGAGTGGAAAATTTTGGTCCAACGTCATTTTCAGACAAGAAGCTGATGGAGGGCTTAAAAAAGAAGGGGCAAGTGAGAACACATCAATCAAGGCCAATAATCGGAGCAGTTGAAAATGTACAATATTCGAGATTTTACCGACCTACGAGTGCTATCAATTGTCCCGCACTAGAAAAATGCGGTCAAATCCACAATTAAATTAACTGGTCTTCAAATATCCAAATATGCACAATATAGACCAGAAACTCGTTTTAACAGTTTTATATATTGTTAAGATAATTTTTTTAAATTGATCAAAGACAGAAAATGGTAACTGAAAGTTGACAGAGAATCACGCCAGTCCGCTACATAATACAGAAACTCCAATTACGCACAATTCAAAAGTATGTATAAACGAAAGGATTTAAACAAAGAATTTCTAGAAATTTTACGAGTATTTTCTTTTCTAATAATATTCGTTCTTATCAGCCATGATGGTTTAAATTTATCAATAATTGTCAATATTAACTCTGGAAAATACTATTTACCTTTTTCGGACCTGTTTACAAATTTTGTTATAATGTAAACATAGTACTGTAAACAAAGTCTACCCAGTTATTACAGTTAACAAATGATTTCGATGTAGACTTCATTTACGGAGATTTTATATATTCTGAACGTGGCCCCTGTTGACATGTAGCAGCTATCTTGTTTCAATTTTGCAATTTTGATGCTCACAATATATTCCTGTGTTTGATTTGTGCATATTGAAATTGTTCAGGAACAGGTAATTTAGTTATTCTGTTTTTCGTGTCTAATCTCTTTCCAGGTTAAGCATTCGGGTTACAGTGTTGCGTAAGAAGTACACAGTCCTTCACCTTTTACTTGATTATATATATATATATATATATATATATATATATATATATATATATATATATATATATAGTTGTGATTAACATGGGTAATCTTAAATTTGAGGGCACTGATAGCATGGTTCAAGGAGTCGTAGGCATGAACTTATTTGACATGGAAGAGAAAACTCTCCTATCAGACTCCTATAAGCTGACTAATGATAATTCAGACTTAGCGTCTATGCGGCTCTCGTTAGCTAATAGGAATAGAGCATTTACACTAGCTTCTCCATAGCTTCAAAGACTTCGTGATTTGTTAATTTCAATGCAGTCTACATGTTACATACTTTTAACCTGTTTTGGTACGTGGTCGCTATCAGAGGAGATCCCTGTGATGTCAGATTCGTGTATCCTAAGTTACTAGAATGATCACGACATTTAAAACAACTAAATTTCTCATTCATCTCAGCATCTTCCCTTAGACGAACTTTTCTAAGTACTTCGGTCAACTGCTCTGCATCCGCACACAATGCGTTTTTCTAATATACCATATTTAAATTTATTACAAACTGTTTATTGCCAGTAAGGTCCCTAAAACAGAACCCAATCAGTTAACCTGTGACGATTTGATATTCTTCCCGCGATGTGAAATATAATAAATATTTGTAACCTATTCGATATTTTATTATATAAATTCTACAGTGAAAATTCCAAATCCAAGAAAAGAGGAGCGTACCTTACATAGCCAACCTCTCACAAATAGTCATTTTTAAAGTCAACAAAGGCAAACCGTTAACTTCGACAATTTAAGCATTGATAATGGAGGTGGGTTGAAAATCTTTGAATTTGATTGATGTACTGTCACTATCCGTGATAAGACGAGATTTATTGTTTTTATCGAATTAGGAAACAGGGGTATTATCGAGACACCTCTTTAAAACATCTACAAGAGGAATGAAGTGATTTGAACTCAGACTGCTTTTACGACAACTTTGAATCTGTTTTGATAAAACATTGCTTATTTGGGCATCATTTAAGGCTTGTACATTTCTGGTTGGCAATGAGTCAACAATTATAATTGATTAACTGACTGCATAATTAAATTATGAAGAAAGCTTAAGTAATCATCTGTAAAGTTACTGTCATTTAAGCCCATAAATTCACATTCAATTTCTTGTTTTTTATAATAATTCTCTTTGTTTATGGTAAAATTCAAGTGTTTTTTCATTGGGATGAGCTGTTCAAACATCCAGCACTTGTTTGTTGAGTGTTAATCAAATATATTCAATATACAGTGGAGCATGGTCGTGATCAAGTGGTGAAGTGCGCAATTATGAATTACATACCAGGTTATGACGCGCTAGGTGTAATGTAATTCGACTGTTTTCTGTCTGGATTTTCCAGATCAACAAAGTATAAATCAAGCGTGCATAGAATGCACCATGATCCCGAGCGAAGTATTTTGATATATATTCTGGAGTGATTAATTCACATGAGACTATAATATCAAACCTCTTGCCGAATGCCAGCTTGAAGTAAACACCAATCTCATTGTATTTAACCAGTCGTCGAACAACATACAATGGGATTGATGTTTGCTTCAAGCTCGCAAACATGATTTAAAGAATTGTCACCACCACCCGCGCAATCAATGATTATTTATCTTGTCGAATGCTTCCCAGTTCGTAAATCTGTGTTAGGTCTTGAGTCATCGAAATTGTAAGGAATTTCGCGCCGCTTCAAATTAGCGAGTTACTTATTAGACAAGAAACTGTTGAGCTGACTATTGCATCGTACAATAAAATGCACGGATAGGTTGAACAGGTTATGGATAGGAAAGAGGCAGTAGCGACTGATTATCAAAGGACAATTTACATCATTTGACATTTGGAAATTGACTATCATTGACTATATTGAAATGATAAGGCGGTTGTTATGATTAGGCACGTATTTTGCCATCCGTGATTAAAAGATTCGATCGCTTATTACTTAATCTCCTGTATGCTGCTGGTACGATTAACGCTTATGTTGCCTGGGGAGCTTTGTAAACAGGCACATTAGCGTGGTTTCGTTTAGGTGATGGCCAGCTGATTGCCATGGCGCATTAATAAAAGCTTAAATTACGATCCGATCAGACATACATTGTGTGAAGTCGTTTTAGTGTGTTGTTTACATAGGTCTTTTAGTCGAGACTAGATCTGCTTCTTCCTGAACTGTTTCCATTTAAATTATTAGCTTTTTTATTATTATTATCATTACGTTATTTCTTTCTACTTTCTTATAGTTATGCTTCAGTTAATCGTAAATGTTTAAAATATTTTGTTATTGTTATTTGCGATAAGGACGATGGACTATGAGAATTGTGATGAATATGCTACATAACTTCGACAAAACTTTCTTTATGTAAGCTTAGGTAACGTGAGAAAATTCGTTGATGCAATCTCTCATATTAGTTGACCATGTATACATTTCGATTAAGGATTTGGTATGTCTCTTATCACTTCATAGACATTTAAGATTCACTGCGTGCATAAATAAGTTAATTCCTTTCGTACATGCAAACTTTGTTATAACCTTGTGGTATTAGAAGAATTAAGGATTAATGAGGTTTTCTATACGTTGTCTAAACAAGCTAATTTTTTTATTTGTTCGTATTAATAAAAGGGGAGCTTCATATATTGAGATTTTTTGTGTCAGGTAGATTACAGTTAATGGAAAATGAATATACATATGATTATTTTACCTTGATTCAATCCATTTATGAATTGTACCACTGAAACTGCCTGGTAGTAAAACCATCTCAATCTCTAGGTCATCAGAATGGTAACTACTAATCTATTGGCTAAATGAGGGATCTTAATTTCCATCCCAATGTGTTTCATAAGAGCCTATGCCAACGAATCCTGACTACCCAGGCATTCTCACTTGGCATTGTTTGCTGCTAGGCCCCCATGTCTTCTGTACTAACAGTACCCATTCAAAGCTTAGAGTGTGATTTTAGTGACCAATTAGCACTAAGCTTTAAATTGATAGTGAATGGATATACCGGCTTCTCAGTCAGCTGATGTTTGCTGGCCTGACGTAGCGTAAAACACTAAAAGCTATCATTTGTTTTATTTTCAGTAAAAAATACGGACCACGTAAGTGTGGTCTATTGATTCTTTTGATAAGAGAGGATAACTCTGAATGAAAATTATCCTTTCCAAATAAGACATGGCGGACTTGTGCTGGTTTTCAGCCCAAACAACCACAATATATTTTTTTCATACTGTATTAGCCGGCGCGCATTAAAAGCCAGGCTATCTCATCTGTCGAGACTGGTGGGATGGATTATCCAAAGTAAGCAGGCGTATTTTAGTCTGACATTGAGACCAGAGATGAGATGGCTATTTTTGTGATACTGGTTTGTAACCAATATCGACGCGAACACGTTGGAGTGTAACCAAATAATGTTAAAACACTTCATTACTATTTTGCATTGCCGTGTTTTGCGTACGCGGTTTCTAGCTTTGCACTGATAGTTTCACAAAGATCCGATTGATTAACCTTTCCACGTATGCCTCTGTTTTGTCTTCGATCAGGCTGGATGCGTATTCATCTCTTTCTTCCGAAGGCTTCAACATCGCTCATACTAATCATTGGAAATGCGGTGTTACGTAATCTTTGTTTACTGGCAACGTTTCATCATCAGACCAATAGTCACATATATACACAGCACAATACTCACAATAGTACATTTAAGAAAATGTGGTAACCTCGTTCCAAAACCTTCCTATTTATATTTCATTTTTTGGACTCACCAATCCTTATATATAACTGCAGCTATCTCAAATTCCCGGTATAAATAATCTCATCTCTTGTGCAGAATTTTGTAAGGGAGAGAGAAGGAATCGGTTGTTTTTGTTATGACTGTATTGTTGCGATATCACGGTAATCAAAGTTAGAAATACGAAAACCGATAAAACGAAAGACTTGAATGCCGAATACTTTGTTTTCTCTTAAGCGGGGAACTGTAATGTATGCGATTGCGCACCTAATAACAAATTAGTTCAAATATCACAGCAAGTTACCTAGATGGAAAGAGAGTGAATGTCAGAGTGACGCCTTCTAGTGTCTCATCAGTAGGAGCTGGTATTACGCCCTTTACCCACTATATATTTGGGTGAGCAATGTTGGAAAATAGGATGGTAAAATCTCTTATACGATTGTGTAAACCTACAGTAGTGAAGCTAATTTCATATAAAGTCTTCGGCAAAGCTAACTCACGAACATTATATATATATATATATATATATATATATATATATATATATATACCGAGTCCGTAAAGGGTATTAGCACTATAGCTATTGTATCAGTACCCGACACCATCACTACTATATCGAAAAAGTACCTGGTATCAAAAATAAGGCTGTCAAGTTGGTATATGGTACCCACACAGCGGATTTCAATGTATGCTAAAGTTCACCAAAATTGAAAATTACAACTATTTCTGAATACCTGTTACTCCAGAAAATCCATATATAACCTTGATCGATATCAGTTATCGCATTTAGTGGTAATCATGACATTCAATCAAATATGTAAAAGTTCATGTCCAGCCACACAAAAGTCAAGTGACTAATGTTTCACTGCCATATAACCATAATGAGTGAAAAAAAGTATATAAGCTAATTTAGACAAATTATTATTGAGATTTACGAGAGAGAGAGAGAGAAGGAATACCTTGCTACTATGAGTAAATTTATCAGGATAACTCACAGAAATGAGGCAAACTAAACCTCTCCACAGCACCATTATGGCCAAGTTAGCATTCAGGCAAGGCGACATCAGCAATACAGCTTCCTTGCGGATTTCACTGTATCACATCATAAACAAGCCAAACCTCACAACTAGCTTTGAGCTACTAATAAAAAAGATAGTTACGAAGATGATTCTACTAGACATCTGCAACAAGATCGCTACGGAGCTCGAATCGATGCCATATCGCGAAGAGTTTCTATCAAAAAGTACGATGCGCACGTGGACCCCATCCTGGCAGATGAGTGGGTCCTATACTACTCAATTTGGATGTAAGTGACTTCAACTGTTTCTGCCATTTAAAAATCTGCATATCGTGTTTCTTACGCCAATCTGGTGCTGGATGATGGAACAGAGCTCTTTTAGGCAATCGAAATGAGGGCATACGCAAAACGTGACCGAACCAACGAAGTTGATGGAGCCTTAATTGTTTTTCTAACGACGAGCACTTATTGTCAGATCCAAAAATACGTCTACGGATGTCAACGTTAGTTATTCGTTGTTGGTAACCAACATGTGCTATACTTCTCAAACAACGATGATCGAATGCCTGTAAGCGTCTCAGATCATCAACTCTAAGAGGCCAAGTTTCACTAGCGTATAGTAAGACTGCGCGTACAGATGCATTGTAAACACGACCTTTAAGGCAAAGTGAAATATTTGCGTTTCTCCATAAATGACGAAGGTTCGAGAAAGCTACTCTAGCTTTCGCGATCCGTATTCTCACCTCGTCGGATATATTGCCTACGTTATTGATAGAGCTCCCAAGATATGTAAACCTGTCGACTATGTCAAGATCTTCATTCTGCAGTCGCAACGTTGGAGTGAGTGGTGGGTGATCCTGTAACAGTATCTTACATTTAGAGGGTGCGAATTTCATACCGAAAGACGGAACAACGTTTGCTAATCTATTTAAGGTGGTCTGGGCAGCATGCTGATTGTCGAATAATAGTACGATATCGTCCGCATAGTCAAGATCGACTAGTTTATCTCCCGGGAGAACTTCAACTCAAGAATCCTGAGTGTGTGGGAGAGTGTTGTTCATAATAGCATCGATTACAAAATTAAACAAAAATGGGGAAAGTGGACAACCTTGACGAACACCACTGCTGGTTGTAAAGTTATGCGTTAATTCGTTGTAGACCTTAACGCGACCAGAAGTATTTGTGTAGAGAGCTCGTATAATATTAACAAATTTTGTGGGCACATCACTTTTCGACAAGATATGGAATAAAACATAGCGATCCACCGAATCAAATGCACCCTTGAAGTCTAGAAAGACGACTATTGTGGGACGGTTATATAAATTTCTCTGTTCGAGAACTTGCCTTAACGTAAAAAATATTATCTATACAACCTCGTCCTGCGCGGAATCCGGCCTGTTCTTCTCTTGTGTGATTCACGTGAAGCGCTAAGACGACGTAGGATAATCGAAGCAAATAACCTTGATACGACCGGTGTCAAACTTATACCACGATAGTTATCGCACGAATTACGATTGCCTTTTTGAAGATGGGAATGATGGTCGACTCATTCCAGTCAAGTGGTACGGTTTCCTCATTCCATATAGTATGAAAAAGTTTGGTCAACGCTCCTGAAATTATATTGCCACCATCCTTAAACAATCTCGGAAGTAAATCATCCGGGCCTGCGGCTTTGCGAAGTTCAAGAGATAGGATTGCATCGCGTACTTCTAACTCGGATGGTTCTTCGGGACTAACATTTCACACTGTTGATGCAGACATGTTTTCGGGAATCGGAACAGACGCGGGTGGCCAAGAAAATTGATCTCTAAAGTGTTCAACCCACCTGTCAAGACGACTTATTTTATCGATTATTAATTCGTTGTTACTATCATTTATAGTTTCGCTAACTTTTAACTTTCTCGGACCTGTTGCGCGGATAAGTTGGAACAGACAGCGACTATTACCTGACGCGAAAGCTACTTCCATTTCTTCAGCCTTTCTGTTACAAAAGTTTTCGAGATCGCCTTTTAGACTGCGCTTAAATAGGCGTCTTATATTGCGACGGGTATTATTATGATTCGAGCCAGGTCGAATTTGGCGCCTTACTTCGAGTATCTCCATAGATTTTACAGAGAGCCAGTGATTATTCCTACGGGGGCCTGCTATGCCACATACAGTAGTACCTGCATTGTGCATAGTGGAACTTATCTTGGACCAAAGTATATTCGGATTTTCGCTATTCAGACCAGTTAGATTAGCCTTTAGAATATTTTCATAGTTTTGTCGGATGGACGGTTGTTCGAGTTTGCCTACATCAATTTGGGGTTTATTCTTAATTATTTTCCCGGAAAATTTTAGAGCAAATCTACAACGGATAAGTGCATGGTCCGAGTCGACATAAGTGTTCCAAAAAGAGCGACAATCCTGGATGCAACCACGCCATCTATAACTAATTGCTACATGATCTATTTGAGTCCACCGTTGTCCGGGTGCTGGAGGACGCCATGTAGCACAACGTTTAACACTACGTCTGAAATTTGTACTACTTAAATATAGTCTATGTTCAGCGCAGCTATCCAAAAGCCGTTCACCATTATCATTGCGAGTCGAGCTTAGAGTGTATCTTCCACCTAAATGAAATTCTGTTACTTAAGCGACCAACTTGAGCATTCATGTCACCCATAACCAGGACTATATCCGAACTTCGTGCTTTACTTAGAATGGAGCTTAATTCGTAGTAAGTAGCGTCCTTGCTTTCGTCTATGCTGCAATCGGTAGGAGCATATGCAGATACAACGAAGAGGCAACGATGATAACGGTTTTTTGCTTTGATTTTAGTAGATGTATTTAAACGTGCCTCACACAATCGACTATTTAAAGGGATCCATTCAATTAAGCAAGCTTCAGCTCGCGCGCTAAGGGCAATACCAACGCCCCATTTACCGGCTTGAGAGGACTCTGTGGAACCAGATGTTCGAAGCCAATAACGCGTAGATAGGGATGGTGCAACTAGTTATGTAATACACGTAGGATCCTGTATTCTGGTTTCAGATACGCAACATATGTCGATTTCTAATTTATCCAACGAAAGAGCAAGAGATTCTTGCTGTCCAAGTTGTTTTAATGATCGCACATTAAATGCGCCCACGTTAAAACCTAACCTAGGTTTAATGAATGATCGTCTACTAGAACCATTTTCGATATTTGGCAACCTGGTATTGGGCTTAGTGTTATGATCTAAACCAACCATATTTATAGTATCTAAAAGAGTATTATTGTTAGATTGAGAAGAGGAAGGGGAAGGAAAGGAGGCAGAATCGGAGATAGAGTTGCCTACAGTAGCCTATTTTCGCTTATCCACCCTGCACGGCTCAGCAGATAAGGCGACCCTTTTTATACTGCGTGATGGCCGATGCAGTAAGTAATTATTGTAAGTTGTACTTGTCATGGTTATATGTGGACTGTAAAAGAACACTAGGTCGCCCATTCCTAGTGATGGCTTTTATTCTGAATTTTCCTTCTCCTGGATAGTCTGCCAACCAAGGCTGATGAGCACTATCTGCTCAGATGCCAGTGGCCAGAGTTTTCTTCAGCAGCCGAATCTTGCCCTTCACGTCTGGAACGCTTGCTCTCATTCCGTCACTACACATTTTTTTAAATGTTACAGTGCAGTTAGACCAAACTCGAGGCTTCACATGAAACGGGATGATGTCTGTGTCTTTATGGTCAGGCAAGGTTCATGCTACCAATCCCGGGTCGACTAGCTTGTGCCCGCCGGTCGTCAAGCCGGAATTTCTATGGCTACGGGCTCCCTAATATAGTATGTCAGAACTAATATATGTGCAATTGTGTATTAGGTGTTGCGCACCTATTATCAAATTAGTTCATATATGACCAGAAGGAATAAACCAAAGGCAGGATCGACTGAAAGTATCATCTGATGCACATTCGTTTTCTGCTTTCCGTTTATGCTGTCCTTCAGTTATCCTTCTGGTCATATTTGAAATAATTTGTTACTAGGTACGCAACACCCAATACAAAATGGCATATATATTAGTTATCCGCCACAATCAGTATCTAACTGTTATATATTTGATTGAATGATGTCATGATTACCGCGAAATGAGATAACTGATATCGATCAAGTTCAGAGTATATGGATTTGCTTTGCTATTGAAGCGCGACAGGAAACTGAAAAGTGTATCGAAACGCACACTTGATTCCAAGAATAGCAAGTTCTGAGAAGATTGATAATTATACAAAATAACTATTGGCCGCTCATTACAAGTCAAGTTATACTGTGGTAATATCTCTGTTGATTTGTCTGGTTTGCAGCAGTGAATCATTAGGCTTTACTATTGAAGATGATGCTAACATTATCAGTTTTATCGTTTTTATAAAGACGGCTTTTTCATTCGATTTCTTGCATATCCATTATGCAGCTACATTTTTATATTTTAAATGTAGTAGTAATCCTTTCAAACGTTTAATCACTCGTGATATTTATTTTTTCTTTCTAGAACCATAAATTATATCAAATGATGGATGCTCCATATTTTTCTTTTTGTGATTTACATTTCTAAAGATTCTAAATACTGATTGAAGCAGGTTTCATCAACGAAGTCATGGCCTTATTTACCCCAATTAATCAGAAAAAATTAACAAATGTGACTGTTGTTCGTCTAAAGAGAGGCGGCGAAAGATTTGAAATAGCGTGTTATCCTAACAAGGTTATGACTTGGAGATCGAAAATGTAAGTAAATGCTATTGTTTTATAAACAGCGAGACCAGTTTAGACGAAGTACTGCAATCAAGGTTTATATTTAGCAATGTTTCGCAAGGAAAGATTGCTAACAAGCAACAACTTATTGATAACTTTGGAACTGATGATGAAAGTTCTGTTGCTATTCGGGTATGTTGTTGTTTTTCACAAGACAAGATTTTAGAAGACGGAGAAATTCAGATCACAGGAAAAGAACGAGCTTTAGAAAGCCAAGCGTTATATAGGGATGTAGCGAAATTGGTTTCAGAACGCTGCATTAATACGGAAAATCACCGTCGGTTCCCGGTTACAATGATCGAGAAAATGATGAGAGACTGTCATATTAACTTAAAGCCGAACAAGTCGCCTAAGCAGCAAGCATTAGAGGTAATAAAAGTATTGCGTGCAAAAGAAGGACTTAAAATTGCGCCTACAATGTACGAAGTCGTGATAACCATAAACAATAAGCACCTTTCTCATGTAAAACCAACTCTAAAGCAGTTGATTCAACACACCATTAGATGTGATCAGATTGAAGGTGGATGCTCGGAGCTTGTAAGTTTTCTGAATCATTCCTTATTCTGATTATTACGATTCTAAATGATAATTTTCCAATTCGTTAAAATTCTCGATATCGCGGCGCCTACCACATCATAATGCAAATCTGTCCGCAAATATAGGAATTTTTTGTCTGATGACTGCGGGTTGTAGCTAGTCTTGCCGGAAATAATATCAGGACCTTGCTGTCGAGATACTATTTGAACAGGTCAAGTTTTTATCGTAATCTTTTAACATAAATATCCCTGGTATGGACTTGTATCTATGAAAGCGCATTATTTATCAATTTTGCTATACATTTTTAATCATTCTTGTGTGATAATTTTATTTCATAACGTACAACTTTATTTTTCACGTAAAACGAGTTTTCTCATAAATATGTTACATTCTGCACCTCGTTTGAATATCAACCCTCAGACATTTGACTAGAGTTCAAGTTTTCTTGTGCTTTATTGCGGTAAAGCTTTTATAAGTTGTTCAAACCATGATCAATTTTGAGTACGAGAATTTACTTGAAATTACATGGGTTTCATTCAGATAAACTTGGATTGAATGTGAAATAAGGGACCAATCAAACAATTGCATACATCACCTCCAGTTCAAGCTCAATTACCGAACATTATTTTTCTGCTTGCATAAATCCGAAAAACTGACATTCTATGATTTATCTGTATATGGGCAGGTAGTGCACGTTAGCTTTTGGTGGTAAGCCATCTACATTGAGATCATCAATGCGTGCAGGTATTGGGCTTTGCACCCACAAATAGTTATGAATATTATTCATACCACTGATTCCATACTGCATCGATTCGCGCTTACGATTAATTGTTGTCTTGTGTACTTAGTCATGCAGATTAGACTAGCTATGGCAAGCTACTTTGAATGATCCTGAAATTTGGGTTTCCGATATTGAATGCTGTGTATGCGATTGTACAGAAGGACCACACGTAATAATTCCATTAACAAGTAATAAAAGTGTAAATGACGCTACCTCTTTTTTTAATTAGAGCGGAGCACGCATAAATGCGCACGGTTGACTTCAAGCTACTTTTGCCTGTCCTTGTGTGGCGTTTTTTTTCACTAGGAACGGGCGACACAGAGTTCATTTACAGTCCATGCGTAGCTTTGTTTT
The DNA here is from genome assembly GCA_029291075.1 of Eudiplozoon nipponicum. Lineage (NCBI taxonomy): Eukaryota > Metazoa > Platyhelminthes > Monogenea > Mazocraeidea > Diplozoidae > Eudiplozoon > Eudiplozoon nipponicum. The sequence goes on along the minus strand of JAQBSW010000062.1, from coordinate 79,679 downwards.
GCGGCAGTACGGCATCAGTGTTTTGTGCTGCTGTGACGCTGCCTGGTGGGTAGGTGGGGATGCAACCAGCTTATGCCACATAAATCTGAAAATTCGTGTTTACAGGACAGTCAACGATTAATGGCAAATTTGTTAAGCTGGAATCAGAGTAAGTGCGCCAGACTCGGGGGAGGGGCAAATTTTGGCTTTGAATAAATAAAAAAGACAATGTCGCCTCAATATTACAAGGTCCGAGAGTACATTGCACGGCGGCCTTGGTTGGCAGATCATTTTTGGCATATTGAATAACAGTTACCTATCAACAGTAGGAATTGGTGCGGCAGAATGGCTCAGTGGTTAGAGCGCCAGATTCCCAAGCAGACGTGCCCAGGTTCGAGTCCTGTCCGCGGCAAATTCTGGCCAGTACTTGATGAGTTACCAATAAGGACGAAACCGGTCTACTGGATGAATTGCCTTTCTACACTATACAATTCTTAGTTTATACTGACATATGTAAGTAATTAATGGGTCAGGTGTTTATATCAAGACCGCAACCACTGTTCGTTTAAGTAGGAACTGGTGTCTGCTTTCGTTTTACAGTCAATTAGTTACATGATTTTACTCCAGTGATTCCCACTGTGCGCGGGACTGATGTCATTTTATGTGTGTCATCTATCGATTTTTGTTATTAATTTTCTTAACATATCTCATTGCCTTATTTCAAACGTATTGCGTCATACTTAACATGCTTAGCCGGAACTATTGTATTATTTAAGTGTGTTTTGCACTGTTGTTGTCTGCAAATTTTAGGTATGCCTGATGGAGCCAGAAACATTTCATTTGGTTGAAAAGTATCTCAACAAAGAGATCAAAGGTCAGTATTGCGTTGAGATGCGTGGACGCGCCAAAGTTTTTCTGGGACAGAAACCTGAAGAAAGTGGCCTAATAAATTCAAGCAAAGAAAATCTCTGCACAGAATTGCTCCAAAATTGCAGCGTGCGCGACCATTTAGAGGATCGTAATGAAGTTTAATGCAACGTTTGCTGTTGAATTAATAAATTTTGGAAAATTTTCCAGCTGATATCATGAAAGAGACCATAAAAACTTGAAGTTACCATGTAGTTTTCTTTCTTTAAACGATTAAATGGGATCTTCATGATAGCCTAGACTACTTTTCTTTAAGGTTTACTACTTTCTATCTGGCGGTGGAAAATTTAGATTCCGAGTTTTTCATCTGTGTGCTATGCCGTCAAAAAAACATGTTAAAATAACGAGTGTAGGTTTGGTCCATTTTGCGGATTCTCCCAGTTTTAGCAATACTTGTCTCTTCTAGATATGCTTTGATATTGGCTCTTGTCTTTTCTAAGGCACTCATTTGACCAGCTCTGCTGCAGAATATTAAGAAGCCACTGCGACAAGCACAAGACAAACAAAAAACGGTTTTAGTATCGCATGAAGCACTACAAATTGTTCAATTTTTAAAATTTACTTTTTCTTCCTTGTGTACGGCTGCTGTCGCCAGCACTATATTGAGCACTTTACTCGCACGCATAGGTAGTTCTCAGGTATACAACTCAATCCTATAGAAAGTCAAATGCTAGCTCTCCGCACCCGGGGTGGCCACTGCGTAAATTGGTCTAATGCATAGCGTTCCAGAGAAGCTGACAACTTCTCAACTGAGCCCTATTTGCCACTACATTTCCGAAAATTTTAATTGCATCGGGCTCCATTCTTAATAGACTTCCTTTTACAACAGAATAGATACCACAAACTCAACCGAGATTCTTTTTGATTGTTCGATCGACACGCCGGTCTTCTTTCATTTGGTGGTGCAGAATCTAGTGCTGTTGAAAGCAGGAGCCCTATTTTTTTAAAACGACGACCAGCCCGCTGATCGAAACATCAAGAAAAATTGCGAATAAATGCGTGATACCTCTTTTGTTGCATAGTACATTATAGATATAATCAATTGTCGGTATTTTGATAACAAAATCAGCAATTGAGTAGAATTATTTACAGCAGGTATTTAAAAACGCGGAAAAATACAAATTTTGGACTGAGGTAGGTATAATCTTTTGAAATAGTTAGTCATTTTACTAAGTCGTGAAAACACCAAAATATAATGTGCCCTATAACACAAATATTAACACTATTGCCCAGCAACCGAAGTCGTTGTTTTTCTGTTATGTCATCGGGGAAATCTGAAAATGCGAAAATAAAAAAAAGATTTAACCAGTCGTAGACTTACAAAGCAAAGCCAGAAAACGAACCAAAGAATAGAGACTTGACAAATAAAACCGGAAGGTGTCATAAATAGTGAGTTATATTAATCGGAAAATAACATATAAATAAATATATTTATAGACCTATTCCTATGTGTAAAGGTAAAATGAAGTTTTATGAAACAAAAGAACAGCTAATAATTTACTCCTGAAAAAACAAGCAGAATTGACAACGGGGAGATTTTGAAATAAAAGAATCACACATAATGTTTGTGCATCCCATCTTGTTCAAGCAAAACGTCTGAACATGCTTTTCTGCTTGCATCGATCAGGCTGCAGTTTTTTACCCACAGGTCTTCTTATTTCTGACTTTTTTAAGCTACCTTAAATATCTGAAATATACGTGCAAGTTTCTAATGATACGTTGCGTATTTGCAGAAATGTATCAATGATTTGATATATCATGCTTAAGTGAGCGGCAGTGTGGCACCAGATTTCGAAATAGACCTGTCAAGGTTCGAGCCCTGTCCGCGGCAAATTCTGGACAGTACGTGTTGAGTTCCTAATGATAACGAAAGCGTTCTACAAGATGAATTTCCTTGTCCACAAAATACAATACTTAGTTCATATTGACAAATGCACGTACATAATGTGTCAGGTGTTTATATCCAGGTCGCAACCTTGATTAAGGAATTCTTTATCAACTCCAATGCAATCAATGTTCGTTTATTAGATTTTTATTTCAGTAATTTATTATTTCGCTGTTTATTAAAATTTTCTCGGGCGTGTTGCACAAATATGTTACTCGTCTTATTGTTCTGCGAGTAGCAAAGGCGGAATAATCACGAATTTAGCGCCTAGTTTGTAGAATCTCCACAAGAGACTACAATGTCACAGACCAAAGTATTTGCAATATACATGTCAGATTTCCACCATCAAGACACGAAAATATAGAGTTAAATAAACCTGATACGTTTTTGGAAATACGACTTTTAGAGTTTTAACTTTCATTCTTGCTCGAAATGGGTTGCCCAAAACTAGCGACAGACCTGGATTCAACTAACATGATCTATTTAAGTTCAGCTTCTAAGGTGCTGCGGTGCAACGCCTCAACCCACATGCAAGAACAACAACTTTCGTTCACCATTATCATTTTGTAATGAGGTTATGGTCTGTTTGCTTCCTAGATGAAATTCTGCGACGCTTAAGCGCCTAACTTCAGCATTCACGTCAGTTGTAACTAATAAAATAGCCGAACTTTCGCCCTACTTTGTAAAAAAACTTAGGTCGGAGTAAAAAGCCTCCTTGTTGTTGCCAGTGCTGCAATCGGTAGGAGTAAATGCAGATACGACGAAAAGACAGCGTCGGCTAAAGCTTGGGGAATTGGATTTAACAGTTGTGTAAAAGTGTGCTATACACAATCGGCTGTTTACAAATGACCCAGTTAAACAAGTTTAAACTCGAAAACTAAGGACATTACTGACTTGGCTTGTGAAAATTAGACGGAATTACATTTCGAAGCCATAAATGAGTAATGACAATTGTGGGCTAAATTCTGCAATATCTTTAGGATCCCACGTTTTAGATTCGGAAACACATCATACATTAACTCAATACTTTTTAACAAACGTGCTTAAGCTTCTTATTATAGAACTTGTTTCAATGCGCTGACGTTAATTCCTAGCCTAAGTTTAATGAACGGTAGTTAACCTGGACTATTTTCGATATTTGCTTTCTAACGATTGACTCTGTGATTCGAGCAACGACCTCTATTTTGATTGTATTCGATAAAGAGAAAGAAATGAAGCAGTATCGGGATTAAAGGCCCGTAACTATAGAAATGTTTGCCCTGGTAACCAGCGGGCACTAGCTAATCAGACGAGTAATAGTAGCAAGACACTTATTGGGTGCAATTTGCTAAAGATATTATCCCGGTTCATATGAAGTCTCAAGAGTTCGGTTTGAATACACAATAGTACTAAATGTTAAATAACTAGTGCCAGACACGAATGGCGAATTTCGGATGCTCAAACCAACGTTATCCACAAGTGTCTGGAAAGAGAATAATCATAACACTTGGTCGGCAGAAAATTCCAGATAATGAAACCATCCACAATAGGAATCGGCGATATGTTTTTCTTTTACAGCCAAAATAAAAACACGAAAAATACGAATAATGGTCGCTATATCTGTTGAGCAATGCAGGGTAGATGAAGGAATTTAGGCTAATACAGAAAATCCCATTATGTATGTATATCACTAATAATATGCTTTTTTGACTTTGTCATATATGTTGATAATCTCCAGGTAGGAACTGAAAAGAAAACGAATTTGGGTATGTTAAGCTTTTACTTTTTATTAATTATGTGAAATCACGTGATTTTCTGCATTTACTCATCGGAACAGTCAAATGAAATCCGTAAGCATTCACCGATCAAAGCTACCCGAAGTAAAATTAACGAAGATAAATAGAGACAGACAACCGACACAAACACAACTAGTTATGCAAAGAAAGCTCTATCTTCATCGGCGTACTTATACAGATCAAGTAATGAGAATTTACTATCATTAGCGAAATTATCATTACCAGATGCTACACGCTATGCGGACACACATAGGCTGCGAAAAACTAATGTAGAGAATTTAACAATAATTGTTTGCGCAGGTGGTGGTAACAATTCTTTAAATCAAGTTTGCGAGCTTGAAGTAAACACCAATCCCATTGTATTTAACCAGTCGTCGAACAACAAAACAAAACTACCGCCAGCCGCAACGCACTGACGCGTTTCGACCTTCCATGATCATCATCAGAGTACGACGGCAAACTGACTATCGAGGATCATACCGCATTGAATATATATGGAAATCAAATTTAGATATGCGGCTCTCACCTCTAGCAGTCTCGCATACATTGAACTTGACTGGAAATGTCGGCTGCACAATTTCTATGCAGTCACGAACATTAACTGTTTGCAGCTTTCGCCACATATACATATATAGGCAATACAATTTAACAATAATTGTTTGCGCGGGTGGTGGTAACAATTCTTTAAATCAAGTTTGCGAGCTTCAAGTAAGCACACCAATCCCATTGTATTTAACCAGTCGTCGAACAACAAAACAAAGTGCGTTGCGGCTGGCTGTAGTTTTGTTATGTTGTTCGACGACTGGTTAAATACAATGGGATTGGTGTTTAGTTCAAGCTCGCAAACTTGATTTAAAGTAATGTAGAGAATTTAATTAGCGGGCGCTCATCAGCCTTGGTTGACAGACTATCAAATAGAAGGAAAACTCCGAACACAAACGATCTCCCAGTACAAGTTACTGAAACGGACATAGATTGCATAAAATCACGGAAAATAATCCAAACAATTAAGGAAAGTAAAAACCTTGCCTCAAACAATGTTTCCTCATACGTGTGCAAAAAACACAAAAATTACCCAAAAACAGGCTACAAATGCTATATTTTAATGTATAATAATGAATCTCCTTTTTTGACTTTACAGCGTTTTCAAAAATGAACGATTTTCACAATATTCAATTTAAGTCCTAACAGCAATTTATGCTGCACTGCTATGTGCAGATGAGTAAATGCAGAAACAGAACAACTAAAAAATAAATCTTAAGCACCTAAATTCGTTTTCTCCTGGATCTGATTACGCCTGTCGGAGCACATACAAACCTGGTTGTTGCAGAATCAGATGTCTAGAAGTTGACATGCTATGTTCTGCAAAAATTGCGACACGCTTACAAAGCACTTTCCAATTATACTGAAAGCTGGGTTTGTTGGTGTGCTTTCCTATTTGGCTGCTATTTCAATGAATCAACGTTGGTGAGAACTATGCCAGCAAAAAAATTTTGTCCGTGCACTGGCACCGCCATGGGGCTTTCCAAGTCACATGTAAATCCGTGTTTAGTTACGTATCCCTTTTTTCAACACTTTGGACTAATAAATATACTTTTGTGTACATTTTTAAACTAGGACTGTCCTTACATATATATTGATTTATAAAGTCATCTCCCCTTTAAGTGTCTTTTTTTTGGTTCAAGGAGTTAATTAAATTATGAAGTGATATTTTGAATACCGCAAGGAAGGCCTTTTGATGACGTTGTCATTCATTGAAGTTTACTTAGCTCAGATTATGTTAAGTTATGGTTTAAGACACGTCGTTCCTCTGATTTGGTTATGTAGGTCCCTCTATCTAGACTAGATGCGCGCCTCCAATAATCACTCTTATTTTACAATTTTTGTTTTAAATTACAAATCTTCTTATCATAATTCTCGTTCTTCTTCTTATTATTATTATTATTATCATTAATAATAATATTAATATTGTTATTGTTATTATCATAATTATTATTATAATTATAATTAATTTTATCGTTTTTCTTTTCTCTCATACTAATTTGATAATGAAACTCCACATTTTAAATGAAGATTTATCGTTTCTACTGATGAGAACAACTATGATAAATGTACATCAATACAATAAAATTTCGGAGATTTAAGGATAACTTACTGAAATATTTAGGAAAGTGCATAAGCCTTGCGATTTCTTCTGAATGGAAATATCGTAGTCTTAGAGCCTTAGCATATGCCAGAACCTCAGCCTCGTTGGAACACGTGCTTTTTGTGTTGTCAAGTTCCACTTTTTTCTAAAATTATAAAACATTTACTTACAATATTAGTATAATGCCAGTTTCATTGTGTAAATAAGTTTGCCACATATAAGAATATATCCCAATCAGTAGCCCATGTTTACATATTTATGGAGCTAAATAACAATAGAACAATAGGCATACTTAAACTTGCATGGCGTATGACGACAACAATGTCGTTCTATTTAAAAGGCTTTTTTACTGTATCGTTTCATATACAAGACCAAACAGCGAAGCTAACTGTGCTCAACTAAGTAGAGAAATTTACGAATACGAGTACAAAACAAATCTGCGAAAAAAGTTCGCTATTGAGCACGACTCGATATTATAAAGAGTTACACGGGCAAGGTCGATAATGCGCACATAGACCCCATTCTGGGAGACGTGCAGGCGCTTCACATTCCAATTTCAATGAAGTCGACTTTAGCTGTTTCTACCCTGTCAAAATCTGTTCACTTTGGTTCATAACAGCATCTATTATACAATTCAACTTAAAAGGAGAAAGTAAACAGACTTAAAGAGCACCACTGCTATTAGTAAACTTGTGTATTGATTTATTTTAGACCTTAATGAGTCCAGATGTGTTTATGTAGAGAGCACCTATAATATTTACAAATTTAGAGGGCACGCCACATTCCGAAAGAATATCAAATAAAACGCTGTAATTCACTGAGTTAAAAGCACCATAGAAGTCTACAAAGACGACTATTGTGTGGTCTCCTCATTCTATATAATTAGAAAAAGAATATGTAACGCCCCCACCCCCCATTCATCATCATCATCATTTCCAGCCACACAAAAGTCAAGTGACTAATGTTTCACTGCCATATAACCATAAGGAGAGAAAAAAAAGTGAATTTAGATAAACTATTATTGAGATTTACGAGAGGGAGAGGGGTAGAGAGAGAATGAAAACCTTGCTACTATGAGTAAATTTATCAGGATAACTCACAGAAATGAGGCAAACTAAACCTCTCCACAACACCATTATGGCCAAGTTAGCATTCGGGCAAGGCGACATCAGCAACACAGCTTCCTTGCGGATTTCACCGTATCACGTCATAAACAAACCGAACCTCGCAGCTAACTTTGCCCTACTAAGAAAAGAAAGTTACGAAGATGATTCTACTATACATCTGCAACAAGATCGCCACTGAGCTCGATTCGCTGCCATATCGCTAAGGGTTTCTAACCAAGAACTGTGATGTGCACGAGGACCCCATCCCGGCAGACGAGTGGATCCTATACTACCCAATTTGGATGTAAGTGACTTTAATTGTTTCTGCCATGTCAAAATCTGCCCACCTTGTTTCTTACGCCAATTTGCTGCTGGATGAGAGAACAGAGCTCTATTGGGCAATCGGAATGAGGGCATACGCAAAACGTGACCGAGCCAACGAAGTTGATGGAGCTTATTTGCTTTTCTAAAGACGAGCACTTATTGTCAGATCCAAAAATACGTCTACGGATGTCAACGTTAGTTATTCGTTGTTGGTAACCAACATGTGCTATACTTCTCAAACAACGATGATCGAATGCCTGTAAGCGTCTCAGATCATCAACTCTAAGAGGCCAAGTTTCACTAGCGTATAGTAAGACTGCGCGTACAGATGCATTGTAAACACGATCTTTAAGGCAAAGTGAAATATTCGCGTTTCTCCATTAAATGACGAAGGTTCGAGAAAGCTACTCTAGCTTTCGCGATCCGTATTCTCACCTCGTCGGACATATTGCCTACGTTATTGATAGAGCTCCCAAGATATGTAAACCTGTCGACTATGTCAAGATCTTCATTCTGCAGTCGCAACGTTGGAGTGAGTGGTGGGTGATCCTGTAACAGTATCTTACATTTAGAGGGTGCGAATTTCATACCGAAAGACGGAACAACGTTTGCTAATCTATTTAAGGTGGTCTGGGCAGCATGCTGATTGTCGAATAATAGTACGATATCGTCCGCATAGTCAAGATCGACTAGTTTATCTCCCGGGAGAACTTCAACTCCAGCGTCCTGAATGTGTGAGAGAGTGTTGTTCATAATAGCATCGATTACAAAATTAAACAAAAATGGGGAAAGTGGACAACCTTGACGAACACCACTGCTGGTTGTAAAGTTATGCGTTAATTCGTTGTAAACCTTAACGCGACCAGAAGTATTTGTGTAGAGAGCTCGTATAATATTAACAAATTTAGTGGGCACACCGCTTTTAGACAAGATATGGAATAAAACATTGCGATCCACCGAATCAAATGCACCCTTGAAGTCTAGAAAGGCGACTATTGTGGGACGGTGATATAAATGTCTCTGTTCGAGAACTTGCCTTAACGTAAAATATTATCTATACAACCTCGTCCTGCGCGGAATCCGGCCTGTTATTCTCCAGTAAGTGATTCACGCGAAGTGCTAAGACAACGTAGGATAATTGAAACAAATAACCTTGATACGGCCGGAGTCAAACATATACCACGATGGTTATCGCACGAATTACGATTGCATTTTTTGACGATAGGAATGATGGTCGACTCATTCCAGTCAAGTGGTACGGTTTCCTCATTCCATATAGTATGAAAACGTTTGGTCAACGCTCCTGAAATTATATCGCCACCATCCTTAAACAATCCCGGAAGCAGATCATCGGGGCCGGCGGCTTTGCGGCGCTTCAGAGATAGGATTGCATCGCGTACTTCTAACTCAGATGGTTCTTCGGGACTAACATTCCACACTGTTGATGCAGACATGCTTTCGGGAAGCGGAACTGACGCGGGTGGCCAAGAAAATTGATCTCTAAAGTGTTCAGCCCACCTGTCAAGGCGACTTATTTTATCGGTTATTAATTCGTTGTTACTATCATTTACAGTTTCGCTAACTTTTAAATTTCTCGGACCTGTTGTGCGTATAAGTTGGAACAAACAGCGACTGTTACCTGACGCGAAAGCTAATTCCATTTCTTCAGCCTTTCTGCTCCAAAAGTTTTCGAGATCGCCTTTTAGACTGCGCTTAAGTTGGTGTGTTATATTGCGACGGGTATTATTATGAGTCGTGCCAGGTGGAATTTGGCGCCTTATTTCGAGTATCTCCATAGATTTTACAGAGAGCCAGTGATTATTTCTACGGGGGCCTGCTATGCCACATACAGTAGTACCTGCATTGTGCATAGTGGAACTTATCTTGGACCAAAGTATATTCGGATTTTTCGCTATTCAGACCAGTTAGATTAGCCTTTAGAATATTTTCATAGTTTTGTCGGATGGACGGTTTTTCGAGTTTGCCTACATCGATTTGGGGTTTATTCTTAATTATTTTCCCGGAAAATTTTAGAGTAAATCTACAACGGATAAGTGCATGGTCGGAGTCGACATAATTATTCCAAAAAGGGCGACAATCCTGGATGCAACCACGCCATCTATAACTAATTGCTACATGATCTATTTGAGTCCACCGTTGTCCGGGTGCTGGAGGACGCCATGTAGCACAATGTTTAACACTACGTCTGAAATTTGTACTACTTAAATATAGTCTATGTTTAGCGCAGCTATCCAAAAGCCGTTCACCATTATCATTGCGAGTCGAGCTTAGAGTGTATCTTCCACCTAAATGAAATTCTGTGTTGCTTAAGAGACCAACTTGAGCATTCATGTAACTATAACCAGGACTATATCCGAACTTCGTGCTTTACTTAGTAAGGAGCTTAATTCGGAGTAAAAAGCGTCCTTGCTTTCTTCCGTGCTGCAATCGGTAGGAGCATATGCAGATACAACGAAGAGGCAACGATGATAACAGTTTTTTGCTTTGATTTTAGTAGATGTATTTAAACGTGCCGCACACAATCGACTATTTAAAGGGATCCATTCAATTAAGCAAGCTTCAGCTCGCGCGCTAAGGGCAATACCAACGCCCCATTTACCGGCTTGAGAGGACTCTGTGGAACCAGATGTTCGAAGCCAATAACGCGTAGATAGGGATGGTGCAACTAGTTCTGTAATACACGTAGGATCCTGTACTCTGGTTTCAGATACGCAACATATGTCGATTTCTAATTTATCCAACGTACGAGCAAGAGATTCTTGCTGTCCAAGTTGTTTTAATGTGCGCACATTAAATGCGCCTACGTTAAAACCTAACTTAGGTTTAATGAATGATCGTCTACAAGAACCATTTTGAACATTATATCGACACAATGCTCAAACAAGAAACGAAGCAAATCGTCTGAACCAGCAGCTTTGCATCCCGTTATTCTAACCCTGATGGCTGCCCTTGACTAGCGTTCCACACTATTGATAAAGGCACACTTTCAGGAATCGGGATTACCGCAAGTGCCCGAGAAATTTGATCTTTTATATGTTCAGCCCTCCTTTCAACACGACACATTTTAAGGATTGTTGTTACTCTAAGTTATAGTTTCGAAAACTTTAATTTAAAAAAATCTGTTTCGCGTATACGTTGGAACGCTTGGTACATTTTTTCAGCTTTTGCGACCCAAGGCCAACTTTTAGACTGTGTTTAAGTTGGTGTCTTTTAATTGAGCGAGTATTATTATAGGCGAAGCTAGCCGAAAATTGGCCCCTAGTTTCGAGTATCTCCTTAGATTTTACACAGAGCCAATGATTATTTATCAGGGTGGCCCGCAATGCCACATACAGTAGCACCTGCATTGTGCATAGTGGAACTTATCTTCGACCAAAGTAAATTCGAATCTTCGCTATCAAGACCAGTTAGCTTTTACTTTATACTGTCTTCATATTTTTGTCGGGAGATTGATTGTTCGGGCTTGCCTACATCTATTTTAGGTTCATACTTAATGAGTTTTCGGTTAAACGTAAGTGTAAATCTAGAACGGACAAAGGCATGCCTCGAGTCGACATATTTTTCTGAAACGAATGCAGTCATGGACGCAACCACGCCGTCTATAGATAATTGCTACATGATTAATTTGAGTCGAAATTTGGCCGTGGGCTGAAAGACGCCATGTGGCGCAACGCCTTACATTACATCTGAAGTTCGTGCTACCTAATTATAATCTGGGCTCTCCGCAGCTATCAAACAATCGTTCACCATTATCAAAATTACCTGATCTGTGTTGTGACTAATACCGGTTAAATTCAGATGAATAGCACAAAACAAATAGCCTAGCCTATATAAATGATAAATTCGTATTAAGCCACTGTAGTTACACTTAATTGGATAAACACAGCACGTGACACGTCTTTTGTATAAATTTCATGGCTAGAGAATGTTGTACTTGCTTCATTAGTCTGTTTTTTTTAATTTGTCATGATGGGTGAACTGGAGATGGCATCCGCTGAAAGATGCCGAAATGTCCTCAAAGCACAAATCAACTTCAATTCAGTCGGTGTTAGTCACAACACAGATCAGTTAATTTGATAAATCCAGTTTCACCTATTTTCCAACTATTTTCGTTACGCATTGAGCCTAAAATGTATCCGCCACCTAGATGAAATTCTGCGTTGCTTAAATGCTCGAAATTGAGCATTCATGTCATCCTTAACCAGGAGTACATCTGAACTTCTTGCTCTACTTACGAAAGAGCCTAGTTCGGAGTAAATGTCGTCTTTGCTGTCGTCTGTGTTGAAGTCGATGAGAGTATGTTCAGATACGACGAATAGGAAATGTTAATTAGGGTTTCTTGCACAAGTTTTAGTAAACTTATTAAGGCGCATCGTACAAAGTCTGCTGAATAAAGGGATCCATTCAGTTAAATAAGCCTCAGCTCGTTTGCTCAGGACAACACCGACAACGCAATGCTCGGTTTCAGAAAACTCAATAGAACCACAAACGCGTCGATAGAGATGGTGCACCAAATTCAATAATGCCCGTTAGATCCTGCATTCTGGTTTCGGATACACGACCGTTATCGATTTCTAATTAACTCGACGTACATGGAAGAGCTTTTTGTTATCCAATTTGTTGTAATATTCGCAAATTAAATGCACTTAAGTTAAATCCTAACCAAGATTTAACTATTTTCTGTTTGGCGATGGAGGCATTACATTTGTACAAGTAACCGATGGAGATTTTAATGACTTCAATTGTATGAGAAATGACTACGAAGGTAGCCACTAGACCAAATGGTAAAGAGGATTGGTATCTCCTAATCGTTGCATTCGCTAAGTTACCAGAATGGACGATGATATCGAGTAGGAACGCCCGAGGTAGTAACTGACACGCAAGGTCTCACATCTGGAATATGACCAGTACGCACAGGGAAATGCATTGCCACAATCAGAGCAACGCGAACAAGATGATTGATCTATCAGTTTGCAGAAGACCTTTACTACTATGTATACTCGTCATCTAAAACGAGAGGGCATAAATTTGGAGGTCGATAACTACTCAAATAAAAATAATATATTATATTTGTCTGCTATAATTCTCCACTAGTCCTTCATACAAATAATTTATGGTGCAAATTATTTTAAAACCATTTTAATACTTCCTGGAACATTTAAAAAATGCTTTCGTGTATTTATTATATATATATATATATATATATATATATATATATATAATATATATGTAGTATATATGAAGTTCTTCATTATTGAGAATGCACGACATCATGGGCCAGTTACAATGATAAATAATGCAGCTTTCTAGGGCCACTAAAGGACTAGCAAGAGTACAACAAAGAACGATGGCTAAAATGCAACACTGGTATTTAGGAGGCTTTATCACTTTTGACATTTTTATGTGCATAGGAGATTAAAAGATAGAGTCCAAACAAAACGGTAAATGAATGCTAGAAGAATTTAAATGACTAACAAGCCAACACTTGAGCGAAAGTCCGAGCGAGCATTCAGTCTCTAAACGGAGAAAGTCACAATACATATGAATGCAAAATTAAAGAACCAATGCACACATATATCCCGCTTCCCTATGATCGCATACAATCTGAACAGAATGAAAATAAAAGACACCGAAATAAAGATTGTTACGAATTTAGTTCAGAAGGGAAAATTCTATTACATGTATCGAAATAATCAATAAAAACTCTATATAGTGATGCAAGTTTATCTTAACTTGCCAAGATGTTCCTACTAGGCCCAACAAAGGTAGGAAAAATGAAGCACTATTTATTAAAAAAATTTAACAAGGTATACAGCCAGCGTTAAATCACGAGTCTTAGAAACACTTCTCAAAGCCAGATCATCCAGTTAAAACAGCAACATATGACGTTTATCGCCAAATTAACTTACTCAAATAACTGACAAAGCTCATAATACAATAGACGTACACTTTTATGACTATTATTTCAATGCAGCTTTAACATTTTTTAAAAATTATCGAATTGACGGGACAATATAGCTGGTCAGAACAACTCACCTTAGGAGATTCTGCCATTTGCAAAAACGAACCAGTACCATCCACCCGTTTGCAGTATCCTTTTGTGAAGCACATCGTGCGTTGACTGGACGGCGAGACTATATCCATGGTATGAAAGTATTTTTCCAATGTACGATCACTTAAATAAAGGTCTTCCTAAAAAACAAATGCAAACACAATTGCGCGGGAATGAGAACATTATATATATATCAGTCAGATTTGTTGCCACCCACATAATCAAATGAAACCCAGAATATATATATATATATATATATATATATATATATATATATATATGGCAGGATTTTGATTATATACGTTTTTAATATAAACACATCACGTTTTACAATACTGCTTGTAGGATAGCTATTCGTCAAATACCCAATGCACTTATTACCCTATATGAATTAAAATATAAATTCAAAATTACACATTTAGCTCTGTATGTATAGTTGAACATTAAATATGAATTGAATATGTGAACAACATAAATATAAAATCATTTCACCTGCGCCTCACTTAGTGTACAATTTTGTAATGATAAACAAACACAGTAGCTTTCTTTAAAGCCAAATTAATAAATAATGATCCAAAAGCAAACGAACACATCCAATGGCTTTAAACGTTCCATGAGTTGGCGTATTTTTAATTGAAAAATTATCATCATCATCATCACGGAGAGCAAAAGTCGTTAGTAACTGATGCATCACTGTCATATAAACGTGAGAAGAAAAAATTAAATGACGAAAAAGATAATCTGCACATGGCCCTCTTTAATTACTTTGAAAATGTGGTAGACAACAAAAGCTGGTAACGTTAATTTGGCATTGCCTCTGAGTAAAAAATCACATTCCAATATGGCTGAGCTGTGATTAATGATCTTAGAGCATAATCCGATTATTTAAGGCTTTGTATTACCTCAATCTTGTGTAACGTGTATTCCGGTCCCAAGAGTATTTTTAAAGAAGCGATCGATGATCTTAGAGAAGTTGGCCAAGGAGGCGCAACTGGACAGAGTATTTTTATACTAGGACGGAAATGCAGCGGTAACACTGTAGAAGCGGTTGTCGGCGAATCAAACACTGCGTGAGACAGCCAATTAAATTCACCAAATAAACTGTTTTTATCAACATCGTGCACTAGATTAAATACCTTATCGTAAATTGGAACTCAGAAGCATTAAGTTTAGTGTTGGAACTCGATAAAGATGCAACCCGCAACCGCGCACTGCACGGACTTTTGTCCTTTGTTCAATCAATATTTATGTATCCTTTTGGTTATTGCTTTAGACATAATGTTACCACGAACGATCTCATTACGTCCTTACTAGACGGACTCGATAACGTCGGAGGAAATGATTTTTAATTAAAATAGGAAAGCATAATTTGATGAAAATCGTTTTCGATATAGACTAAGCACTGCCCACGATTTCAACGTCCGCGAAACGGACCTAGACGCATTTAGCTTCAAGTGTTGTAACTCATTCTCAACCTGTCCTAGTCCACACACTGCACGCAAGTTTCCGCTTTACAGCTCATGCACACCAGCACCATCATATTCATTGAAAAAACAGTAACTTAACAACATAATCATTAAATAAATTGCTTCATGTGTGAGAAAGAACAGAACGTAAGCGAGGTCATCTACCTCTAGAATGCGAGATGTGAATATCAAATCCAGCAGCATAATAAACATTTTACTTCATCGGAACGGCAGCTGCAAAATTTGATAATCTCTTCCCCACTATTATAAAGGGCATATTGTTAACAGATCCATCTCGTTTGACGGCTTTTTATCGCGGTATCATTAGGACAAATGTCGAAACGCCTCTATAAATGTAATGATGCACTTTAACTATGGTATGTGACTGGTTATAAGTTTGATTTTTGTCCATCACAAATTCGCATAATTGATTGTAATTTATCACGAGCCAGGTAAGTACTGAATTCAAAACAGAGTATATGTAGGGACATGAGTAATTTTTAAATATTCGTGTTACGATTTGTTCGATTTAAATCGGTTTTGACGTCAATTTTCTACTTCATATATTTTCTACAAGACGGATTATTGCTTATTTACGTGGTCCTTCTTTTATGAACCAGATATTGTTTATAATTTCATTATTGGCTACTCGAAGGTAAATTTAAGTGTACCAACACGATTACCGTACCAAAATTTGGAAATGTTTATTCCAATATTTAAATAGTAATCTACATCTAAATTCAATGGGGTTTTTTTAATTGTAACTTATAACACAAGGAAGAATAGAAAAAAGGAAAACAACATTTATTTGTTGTCCTTTTTTGTCTTTTTGTGTTATAAAAGACACATACACAAAATCGTGACCAAGTATTGCTAAGCACTTTCTAAAATTATTTAAATTAAGTTTGAAAGTTTGAGGAAAACACCAATCCCATTCTATTTAATCAGTTGTCGAGCAACATAGCTCAACTAAAGCCAGTCGCAACTCACTGACGCGTTTCGACCTTCCATGATCATCATCAAAGTACGACAGAAAACAGACTAGCGAGGATTAAACTGCAAAAAATATATATGTGGTTTGATACTCGATAGTCAGTTCCTCTTTGTACTCTGATGATGATCATCGAAGGTCGAAACGCGTTTGTGCGTTGCGATTGGCGGTAGTCTTGCTATGTTGTACGTCGACTAATTAAATATAATGGGATTAGTGCTTACTTCAAGCTCGTAAACTTGATTTAAAGAATTGTTACCACCCATGCGCAATCAATTATTTAAATTGTAATTCCTATATATATATATATATATATATATATATATATATATATATATATATATATATATATATGGCGAAAGCTACAAACAGCTAATGTTCGTGACTGCATAGAAATTGTGCAGCCGACATTTCCAGTCATGTACAATGTATGCGAGAATACTAGAGGTGGGAGCCGCAGTTCTATATTTTATTTGCATATATATTCAATGCGGTTTGATCCTAGATTGTCAGTTTGCCGTCGTACTCTGATGATGATCAAGGAAGGTCGAAACACGTCAGTGCGTTGCGACTGGTGGTAGTTTTGCTATGTTGTACGACGACTAATTAAATACAATGGGATTAGTGTTTACTTCAAGCTCGCAAACTTGATTTAAAGAATTGTTACTACCACCCGTGCAACCAATGATTGTTTAATATTTTTAATTGTTAGCTGCAGTGGCCGCATCGGTACGCAAAGCATTGCCTTCATAAAAAAAATTATGATATCAGCACAGAGCAAACAACTAAGGCGATAAAAACCTAGTTTTGTTTAAATTTAAAACATTATTTCTACAGTAAACAGCTACGTCTGCACCAAAATCTAACACCTTAGTGTTTTAGAATACAAAAGAATAAAAATAAAACGATTTGCATTGAGAAGTAACGCGGAGTAGGGGGAGGAGAAGAATATAATGGCCTGAAAGAAGACGAAAATCGCATTAAACCTAAAGAGCATCAAATTATGCAGACTGGGAGCACTAGAGTTAGCAAAGAAAATATTATAAACTGTGAGCACGAATATTTAAGTTGAAATGCATTTTTTAAATTAAAATAATTTTAGCGTTATTCCTGTTAGGCTTACCAAAACAGACTCATTGGTAGTAAGATAACTGGAAACATTTTCACAGAAAGGAATAATCAGCTCAATGTCACCAGTAGCTAATATATCTGAAACTCTGGAAATAAAAACATAATTAGTATTAAATGTATATATCTCAAGCCAATTAATTAAACATAAACGCAAGCAAGTATAATCCAACATCAAGGTCGTCCGTGCGGTGAGTTCAAGAAGATACACAACCAATAAAAGATTAAAGGATAAACTAGGCCTCATTAATAGATCCTTCATGCCACTAGATTCGAACACATTACTTATTAAGCAGTCAGTCATTGCATCATATTACGACGGCAAACTGACTGATGGTAGTTTTTCCATGCTGCTCGACGACTGGTTAAACACAATAGGATTGGTGTTTACTCCAAGCTCGCAAACTTGATTTAAAGAACATTACCTATTCAACAATGTTCTTCGGGTCAGTGAAAGCACAGCCGTTCAATACAGTATCCGCAGTGGACGGCGAGAAGAATGCGCAAGTAGTCATCTTAAGCGTTAACAGTCAGCATACGCCGTGTTCCTTAGCTAGAAGCCACTGCTATGGCATATAACAAAGAGGCCGCGTAGAACTAGCCAGCAAGTAAATTTTGTTAAATATTAATGTCACCTTTGGCTTGGCGAACAACGATCAAATCGATTCACGAAACTATTCAGATCATGCCGGCTACCTTTGGTCCAGCGGTATAAAAGAAGTACAAAAATATACTGAACTTATTGATATTGGACATAGTACATTGAAGTAATTCGGAGGATTTCAGTGCTTCATCCAACATGGCCTATAGGTCTGGTGATCGTCACGGAAGCTGATTCGCAGGTACACAGATTCGTTAAAAACCGGCAAAATGGTACCAATTCAGAATAGTTCTAGGTTTCCAAAGTACATTTATTAGCACACACGAGTTCATCTTTTTTACTCTAATAGAACAACCAGTGTAATCGAGGCATAAAACATTGTCCATTTACACTTCGTGTTATTTAAGAAACCACATCGATGTCAGCATCGACAGTGAGGCAGAAGCGGCTGAGAAATGTAACAATTCAACGACAGTAGACAGTTAATGGTATTGACGCCTAATTGCGAGAGCGACGGGGAGTGCATTCTATCCGTCAACGTAGCAAATCCATGTTGAAATCCTACCTGAAATGGGCTAATTAGTTTCTCGAGCGCTGCAAGAATTCTTCTGACGATATTATCAGAGACCGATATGATGAAATAAACGTTTGATGCTAAAAAGATAGCGACAGACTTATGGAAAGCGAGTTACACACAGAAAGAAAGTTTTGGGCAGCTGGACTCCACTAGCACCTAAAAAATCGGATACCCAACCCACATGGTGATCGTCATCCTCTGGTGGATGGTCATTTAAGTGGAAAATAACAAAATATAAAGCAGCTTTCCCCAACAGAAAATGGTATCCTTATGTTCTCGTATGGCCAACAAATAGCCTTAAATTACACAAAATATACTTCAAACACACAGAACGGATAAACGAATAAGGCTACTTCAAATTCTAGCCTCCAGGGCATAATACAAAGAAAAGAACTTCTAAAAATAAGTCTTAAAACAGTTAGATACTGTTTGTGGGGGAGAACTAATATATGTGCAATTAGGTATTAGGTACTGCGCACCTATTAACAAATTAGTTCAGTTGTGACCAGGACAAATTAAAGGCAGCACGAACGGAAAGTATAATCTCATGAATATTCGTTTCGTGCTTACTGGCGACTTACCAGTAGGAGCCAGTATTGCACCCTTTTTCCCACTATATATTTGAGAGAGGAATGTGGGAAAAGTGACGGGATAATAGGACGGTACAATCTCCTATACGAATGTGTAAACCTGCACTAGTGAAGCTAACTTCATAATGCGACTTCAAAGCTAACTCACTATATATAATATATATACCGAGTCTTTATTACAGGAGAGAAAAATGCTCTACTAATACTTATTTACTTGTCGAATGAAAAGCATCATCATCATTAGGCCCACCAATACAAAAGCCAAAAGTGACTAATGTTTCAATGTTATAAAACCATAAGAAGCACAAAAAAACATATACACAAATAATAATTTAGGCACACAATTTATTAGTGAGATATACGAGAAAGAGAGAGTGATAAATGAGCTCCTAGTTACTATGAGTACATTTATCAAGATAACTTACAGAAGTGAGGCAAACTAAACCACTCCACTACACCATTACGGCCAAGTTAGCATTCGGGCAAAGCAACAAATAGAGCTTCCATGCGGCTTTCACTATATCACATCATAAACAAGCCAAACCTCACAACTAGCTTTGACTTATTCAAAAAATAAAGTTTGGAAGATGATTCTACTAGACATCTGCAACAGGATCGTCAGTGACTTCGATTCGATGCCATATCGCGAAGGGTTTCTATCAAAAAGTATGATGCGCACGCGGACCCCATCCTGGCAGATGAATGGGTCCTGTACTACCCAATTTGGATGTAAGTGACTTCAACTGTTTCTGCCATATCAAAATATGCGTACCTTGTTTCTTACGCCAATCTGGTGCTGGATGATGGAACAGAGCTCTACTGGGCAATCGAGGTGAGGCCATACGCAAAATGTGACCGAGCCAACGAAGTAGATGGAGCCTTATTTGTTTTTCTAACGAGGAGCACTTGTTGGCAGATCCAAAAATACGTCTACGGATGTCAACGTTGGTTATTCGTTGTTGGTAACCAACATGTGCTATGCTTATCAAATAACGATGGTCGAATTCCGGTAGGCGTCTAAAATCAAGAACTCTAAGAGGACAAGTCTGACTAGTGTACAATAAAACTTCGCGTAATGATGCAAAGTAAACAATACCTTTAAGGCAGAGTGAAATACTCGCGTTTCTCCATTAATGGCGAAGGTTCAAAAAGCTACTCTGACTTTCGCGATTCTCAATCTCAACTTATCAGATATATTGCCTAATTTAGCGATAGAGCTTCCAAGATATGCAGTCGTCTTGCTGTCGTCTGTGCTGCAATCGAAGGGAGCATATGCAGAGGCAACATAATGTCAACGTTGAGTAAGGATTCGGGCACTAATTTTATTAAACGTCTTTGAACGTTTATTATAATCAAGGTTGCGAACTTGATATAAACACCTTACCCATTAAATACTTAGATATGTCAGTATAAACTAAGAATTGTATAGTGTAGAAAAGGCAATTCATCCAGTAGACCGGTTTCGTCCCTATTAGGAACTCATCATGCACTTACTTTACTTTACTTTACTGCGGCTGACTCCTTTTGGAGGATAAGCCGGCTCCATGTGATATTTCATGGAGTTTCTTGGGAATTTGGTACAAGTGGTGTCCCCTCACCACTCGGCTTTTTGATCGAGGACGCACCTCAAGCCTTTGCACATCCAAGCGCAGTCTGCAAGGCAGCAGTAAGTTGCATGGTTGACGGTGGCTGTTGAGAGCTCATTCGCCATTCGGAAGTACGGGGTACTGTCCAGGAGTCCATGTAATCCTGTGGCTGTTGAACCCTTTTGTGGCGGGGAACACACGCCGAGTCATGGTGCCGTCGTCAGGCTCATGTGGTATTTTATAGGAGATCCGATTGCCGGTCGGAAATCCACCACGCCCTGGCCAGAATTTGCAGCGGACAGGGCTCGCACCTGTTCACGTCTGTTTCGGAATCTGGTGCTCTAACCACTGAGCCACCCTGCCGCACGTAACGCGCAAATTTAGTTGTATACAAGGATCCATTCAGTAAAAAATCTTCATATCGTGAACTAAGAGCAATAACGGCGCCTACAGACCGGTTTGAGAAAACATCGTGTAACAAGAGGTTCAAATGCAATATCGCGTAGATAAGTACAGTGCACTCGGTTCTTTAATGCTCGTAGGATCTACAATTTTGGCTTCGGATACGCAGCATTTATCGACATATAAATTATCCAACGTACGTTCGAGAGCTGTCTTTGTATAATTTCTTTCAATACGAATAAGCTTATTTGAAAGCCTAATCTAGATTTAATGAATGGTAGTTTACTTTATTTATTTTTGAAATTTGGCAATACGACATTGAAAGAATACATGAAAAGCTTAAAATACTTTGGAGTCATAACTCTAAACTTCAACATACTTCTCCTCCTCATCCCTATTATCATCATCATAAACATCATTATTGGTATTTTATTATAATCATACGCCAAACCGCATTTAAACAGCAGCTAAAACATAATGATTCGCTGCTGCATAACCTTGAAAGAAACGAAATAAAAGTAAGACTGATGACAACAATAATAAATAAAAATAAGATGTCGTAAAAGAGAAAATAACTAGTTAGGAAGAAGTGGATCTAACCAACAGGCCTTCATAGGCAACACGCGTAAACGAGCTCATATAGCCTGCTTTAGAATAAATAACCTCAGCTATGCCAAATTTAGAGTAAAGGGATGTTAGTAGTTCAGCTTCAATACGGTTTGCGATGCACCGCTTCATGAACAATCAATTGACTCTGTCAAACAGGACAAGTCAATAAAAAAGCAGATTGTACTGTAAATGTGCAACGAAATAGAAGAGTTTCCAAATCAAAACTACGATAACCACGTTGACACTATCAAGGAAGATAGACTCGTCTCGCAACACTCATTTTTTGTACTTAACAAAATTGTTATTTCCATGCAACAATCTGTCATTCTCGTGTCTCACGCCAATCTGGAGCTAGCATAAAGAAGAGAACCTAACGCGACAATTGCATTGCAGGCCTGCCAATCGAGAAGTACTTATAAACGAGTCCAAGAATACGTAAACGGATGTCAGCAGTTTTTGTTAATTTGCTGGGAGCCTATATAGGCTATATTCCTCAGCCAGACGTGGTAGAATGCGGTGTCAATTAAACCGGCAGAAAAGGAGAGGAAGTATTATTTCTTAGCTTAACAAAACTGAGAATTTAGGCGAAATTGAATCAACATTTTTAAAGAATATTGATTTACCTTTTTTCTTTACGGCAAATTAGACAAAAACAGTCCGACAGAGATGGTACACCATCTGGAGGTACCCGATACAGACCATTAAGACTGTGCACTATATCTGCGCATGCGCCAGACTGTAGAGAATCAAAAGCCTCGGGAAATACAAAATCCGGTAACTCCCTGACTCTAGCTACTAAATAATAGCGCAATCGACTGTTCGGTATGCCAAACTGAAGGGAATTCAACAAGAAATGCTGTCAATGTAATAATCCAATTGGGCAACATACACGATAATTGTAGCCCGAACTCATAAGTGTATTCATCAGTGCGATCCAGACGTCTGATCCTTCGAATCCTTTAACATTTTCAAGAAAAATACAGGCTGGACGCAAACTGGCGCCGCTGCAAAAAACTGAATTAGTTACCTTTCAATCAATGACAATACATGAAAAAAGGACTCTGAACGACTGTCTTCGCCACATTTCTGATTGCCCATGCGCGTAAAAGGTTGGCACGGAGGACTCATTGTCCAAACATTACAGGCGAGACTTTGCAATTCATTCTCTGCAATGCTCTTCTAAAATAATGCAATGTATTGTAAACCTGAATTTCACGATTTCTAACAGGAACATCTGGAAAGTTGTGTTTATACACTTTGGTAGCAGTGTCGTTTATGTCGACGGCAAAAACAGCGGAATGCGGCAAAGTTGAATCTGTAAAATAATAGGAATATAGTAATACGTCTCCAAGACAACTGAATACCGCCTATTCCGCAATAAAGCTCCAGTATTCTAAAATTGTCAAACTTTTCGCAATTCTCTGTCATTCTAAAATACAAAATATTGAAGTAAAGTACACAAAAATAAATAAAAAAAAGTCTTAAAAATAACTCTAACTAAACGTGTTTTACACACGTATAGTCCAATTTATAATCTGTGTAAAAATAAGGACAATTAAAACCCAAGTAAATTTCCACTAAACTACATAAAGTTTAATTAGATAAAAATTAGATTGTCAGTTCCAAGTGAACGATTAAGACTTTATCTCAAAGAATTATATAGGCATAAAAACTAATACACCAACGACACGGTTGCGTCAAAAGTATAGTAAATTATTAGAACGTGTGTCGGGTGGAACGCAACGACCGGAGAGAGCGTGCTTGTGGTTTTCAACATTTTTCTCTACTTTTGAAGGATATCGGGTTTTATTTTGTTTTTATTTTCAGATTCTCGGGATTTCTTGTCTGATTTCTTCTCCAGGATACTCCAGGAATCTACCTACACATTTTTTGGAATCTAACTTCAGTTATCAAGGATCTATTTCTAGCCCACCCGATTTTTCCGTTTATTTCTACATTTTAATACCTATTGTTTTTCGCTCATCAATACTCATTCTTTTCCTATCTTTTACCGTAATCAACATTAATTCTACTCTTCTATCTAACTCCACCATGAACCAACTTTCGTCGCCAGCCCCCATCTCCCCGTTCCTCACCCAAAAGATTATCTCCAATATTTCTGATCTCCAACAGCAAATGGCGGACATCACAGGACTACTTGGAGCACTGACCGGCAACCTTTCAGTCTCCTCCGTTCAGCCCCATTTGTTGCGTCAAGCGGATGCGTTTCCGAATGGGTTAGCCAGGGAGGTTGCCCTGCGAAATCACAACAAGCGAAACCTCTTTCTTTGGTCTCCGCGCTCCCCACTCTCAAAGGACGATCTGGCCTCAGATCTCATCAGTCAAATAGGGGAAAACTTTAGCCACCTTAAAGAGATCTCCTCGGGAAAGGGTCGAGCCTTCATTCTCTCCTCGCACAAGAGACTGTCTGACGATGAGTTTCATCATCTCAAATTACACTCGCCCATCTAAACATCTGGACAAGTCAAACTCAAACGAGACTACACTCTGCTACAGAGGACTCTAGAGAAAGCCCAAACTCACAAACCGGACACCACCCCTCCTCCAGCTCATCACGCCTTTCCGGGCTGGAGCAACCCAAAGAAAAGCCGTTCAGTTCACGGCGGAATCCTTGGCGACGCACCTTCCTCCAGTCCACCCCTACTGACACCTTCCCGATTTGAAGGCCTTCCTCTCACTTTTAGCCCTTACTCCGCAACCAGTCCCCCCACACTATCTCAAGCATTACCACGTCGTCGTGGCCGACCACGCCGCGCTAAGTCTTCTAATAACGCATCTTCTCTCCCAAACTCGTCCGCCAGGTCCACATCCCCTCCAAAAGCTACCTTTGTGACAGATGCTATGACCCAGAAACCGAAAAAACGTAAGTCTACTAAGGCCAAACAAAACTTCGACCCAGCCCCATCAACTTCGTCTCCCCCTACTGAATCCATCATCGACCACACCCTGGACTGTTCCGCCCCAGCTCCTGATCTTTCTCTGTCCCTGCTCGCCCCCTCAACGCACCTTCCGAGTGCCCCCTCGAACCCAGATATCTCGCCCCCCTTTTGCTTTCAAACCCTACAACTGCCTCACCCACCTGATAAACGCGGGACAACAGAAATCCAAATCGACGCTGACCACTCTATCCTTGTCAACGAGCGGTCTGTCACCCTCATCAGCCCTAGATCTCGCTCCACCCGCCAGCGGAAAGCCCCCGCACGCTTCTCCTCCCCGATCTAACCATCCCTCTCTCAAAGCACTCTCAGCAATCCTCATCAACTGCAGGTCACTTACGCCTAAAATTAATCAACTACGGGCCTTTCTGTCCTCTAACGAGATTGACATATGCGTTCTTGTTGAGACTTGGCTGTCCCCTTCCATCCACTGTGATGATCTTTTCCTCATTCATGGATACACGTTCCTTCGTAGCGACAGAACTGTCGGTCGTGGGGGCGGACTAGCTGCCTATGCCGATCCCTTCTTATGCCCAAATGCTTGTCGACATCGAACTCTCAAGGATTGGAATTTTTCTCGTTTCAGCTACAAATCCATAACCAAAGCATATCTACCTGTGTTGTCTACAGACCCCCTAATATCTCACTCATCGACGACACCCGCGGGGCCCAACTTCTATCTACTTTTTTCTCTTTACACTCTGATCAGTACGTCGTTGTGCGTGATCTCAACCTCCCCATGACTAACTGGCATAATCTAGCTTATGAAAGTCATCCACTGCTTCGACTCTTCGCGGATAACCTGCTACACCAATTCGTGCATTTTCCTACCCGAGGGAACAACCAACTGGATTGTGTACTCTCCAATAACGAGGTGACCGATGTTCGCTCTCGGGAGATCTTCCCCATCCTTGATCACTGTCAGGTATCCTTCCTCTTACCTCTCTTATCCTTCACCCCTCGAGAAGACACCCAATCTTTCAGACGATTCACCAATTGGGAAGAGTTCCGCCGACTCTGTGACACAGTTAACTGGAGGGACCTCTTTCTCCCAAACAATCTCTCCTCCCACTATAACTCCGCCACCTCTATTCAACACGTATACTCGACGAATAAGTTGAACGGTCTGTTTAAGGCACGTGACAACCTCGCACGCAACTCTCGCCTACGCACATCGTCACTTGCTCGCGCCCTCGCTCTGAGACGCATTGATGGGCTCATTAAACAGGCTATCAACAAACAAGCGCTCCACATCGAAAAACGCATCCGCTCAGCTCCTAATCCCCGGACAAAGTTCGCCATCATCAAACACCAATTGCTGCAAAAGCCTAAAACCTCGTTTATCAACTTCTCTCAGTCAGGCGACCCCTGCTTCGCCAATGATTATCTGACTCGCCTTCTCGACTCCTTTTCCACTCCCACTCCGCCTGTTGAGATGTTAGACAACGGAGACACCGAGAACCTACGCTGGTTCCATGTCTCTCCGGCTTCCGTCGCCCAAGCAATTAAAAACATTAAATCTAAACACCAATTTGATCAATATGGTGTCTCGGTCAGTATGATTGCCCTTCTAGGCTGGAACGTCTTCTCTCTGATTGCAGATGTTATTAATCATTGTATCGAAACCACCTATCTTCCCCCGGACTGGCTCAATTCGACGATCTCTCCTATCCCTAAAAATGGCACTTCTTCGATCTCATCATTTAAAGATCTCCGCCCCATTACTATCGTCCCTTCTTTCACCAAAATCTTCGACAGGATCTTATACAACCTAATCTACCCCTCCATTAAGTCTCATGTAAACTTCTATCTCCTCGATGATCAACATGGCTTTCTGAATGGCCGCTCCTCTTCCACCAACTTAGTTAGTGTTCTCGATCATTGCTACTCCTCCTTCTCTAAAGGGCTCCAGTGCACCCTCCTATTCCTGGATATTTCCAAGGCTTTTGACTCGCTGTCATTTTCAGCAATCGAATCCGCCTTACTGAGAAGCGGTATCTGCGGCAACGTACTCAATCTTATTAGTTACTATCTCCGAAACCGATATGCGACAGTGAAAGTTTGCAGTATAAACACCTGACCCATTAATTACTTACATATGTCAGTATAAACTAAGAATTGTATAGTGTAGAAAAGGCAATTCATCCAGTAGACCGGTTTCGTCCTTATTGGGAACTCATCAAGTACTGGCCAGAATTTGCCGCGGACAGGATACGAACCTGGGCACGTCTGCTTCGGAATCTGGTGCTCTAACCAGACGTGCCCAGGTTCGTATCCTGTCCGCGGCAAATTCTGGCCAGTACTTGATGAGTTCCCAATAAGGACGAAACCGGTCTACTGGATGAATTGCCTTTTCTACACTATACAATTCTTAGTTTATACTGACATATGTAAGTAATTAATGGGTCAGGTGTTTATATCAAGACCACAACCTTGATTATAATAATTGTTATCACCACCCGCGCAACCAATGTTCGTTTAAAGTTTGCAGTAGTCACTCGAGGCCAGCCCATATCAGATCCGGTGTTCCCCAGGGCTCCGTACTTGGTCCCATTCTCTTCAACCTTACGCTCGCGCACATACAGGTTGATGACAACCTTTTCAAACTGTTCAAATATGCGGATGACATGGTTATCGTATTCAGCAACTCCAAAACATCCAACCCTTCCTTATCCCTTATATCGGAGCTCCTATCCTCGCTCCACTCGCAGCTCAGCAGAATCGGCCTCAAACTAAATCCCACCAAAACTCGCATAATGAAACTCTCCTCTGATCCATTCTGCTCTATCCCGGTTGCCAACTACCCCCTTGATATAGAAATAATAGATTCGGCCAAACATCTTGGCATTCACTTCTCAAAATCCCTAGACTTCTCCCTACACCTTACACACACTACCTCCAAACTCTTCAAATGGGCCCGTCTGATCTGTTTTAAGACTAACAATCCCACTCTCCAACTCACGTTATTCAAGGTCTACGTTCTGCCCCTCATTTCCTACGCCAGCGAATTCTACTGTCCTCTAACCCTCGCCTCCTCCTATACTATTGAACAGATATCCTCCAGATTTCTAAAACGAGTCTTCCCGAAATGCCAAAACTATAGGGAACGCCTTCTTCTGGCAAACCTTCTTCCGCTTTGGTTCACCCGTCACCTTCGCGTCATTTCTTTTATCCACAAGATCACAACCTGCTTACCACTCTCCAATTTTGCCCACCCCAGTCACCACTATGCCACACGTTCTAGTAACTCTTCTATCCAAGCCTACCATACCCCCACCATATTTAAAAAAATCTATCTCTTCTCCAAAGCCACTAATGTCTTCAACGCTCTCCCCACAGACATAAAACTCCTACCCCAGCACGAATTCAAAAAGGCAGCCCATCAGTACTTCTTCAACAAATTTCTTTGTGATACGACCGATTGGAAACGAAACTGGTTCCTTCTCAATCCATAACATTTACTTCACCCCAGGCTATCCTCTTTACTAACTTCGTAGGGTTAAATCCTTCAGGCAGCCATCTTCCACTCTACCTCTCTTGTCTTATTCTTTTCTTCTAGATTCACTAATACCACCTCTCAGCCCATTCCTAACCCCATTATATCCACGTTGTGGATACTCTACTACGTTTTGCTCATCCAACTCTTTTCTTTCTTTCTTGTTTCAGCGGAGGACCGGAAACCCAACAGCCCTACCGATCCACCAACGGTTCGCTTCGGACTTCGACTCTCCCTGGTCTTCTTTTAATCACAATCACGTTCTACGGATGCCTGCGATCCTTGCAAGACTCGCTCGCCTCAATCCTGCTGACTCCATCAATTCATTCGTCACGACAATGGACTCCATCGGTCGACGTCTACCTCCGGGCCGCCATCTTTTCATCTTCATCTTTGTTTTCGATCTCACATTCACCTTGAAGATCTGATACTTCACGGACTATCTCCAATTGATCTTGTCAAGTCAAATGGAACTTCGTTTATATTTATTTTTCACCAGATTGAACTATCTTGATGCTAATGATAACTTGTTACTGCACATAGTTCAGTTTTGTTGTGCCACCAACCTAACAACGCATGATGTATAGATTGCAATATTAAGCGCGAATCTAGTTATGCAGGTTCGGAATGTTAACGTTGACACGGATGACGTGTGCAAAGCTGCTTCTATGTCAATTTGTTGCCACTATGATTGACTTAGATAATACGCTTGGTGTTTGCAACGCATGACCAGTCCAATACAATATCACGTCGGTGAAACATTGAATACCTAAGTTCACGTTGTCTGATAATAATGGATGTGTATACGCATAATAGTTTTCCGGACTGCTATATGTGTATATGTGAAATTAGTTAAATTGAGTAAGTGCTCAGTTAAAAAATACGGTGCAAAATTTATGGTTTATCTGATGATGCTAAGAATTTATTAATCAATTTGTGGTATAGATTGTGGATTATACCGCATTTTTTTGTGCGGGACAATTGATAGCACTCGTACATAGGTAAAATCATGAATGTTGTTCAATTTCAGGTGCTCTGATTATTGGCCTTGATTGATGGGTTCTCACTCGTCCCTTCTTTTTCAAGCCTTCCATCAGCTGATTGTCTGAAAACGACGTTGGAACAATATTTCCCACCATTCTTTTTCATAATTTTCGGGTATAGATGTTGATAAATTGTGTTAATAAATTTCTTTTGAGTATGTCCAATAAAAATGATACTGCAAATACATACAAATGTAAAAATTACGAAGGATTTGAAAATAGTTAGCAATTGAGCTTGGGTATACAGCAGCATTATTCATTGAGTGTAGAAAGCGTCAACTAACAAATAAGAAAATTTTCCCTCGAGATTTGGACTTAACTGTCGCCTACTTACTGAAGCTGATGGGTTAACATTTAACGGCTAGAAATGAAGACAATTTTGCACTATTGAGCAGTAATAAGGCGTGGTTTTATATTGACTGCTACAACCCGCACAGTTCATAACCAAAATTTTCTTTAGGTAGCTAAGTTCTATCGTGATCCTGCGCTAACAAAAGTTCATCCTGATTTAGATCGTCAGGTCGTTTATAATGCATCGCCTATAAACTACTATCACACGGCTATTTTTACCGAAAGTACGGTTCGGTAATTATAGATTTTTGTACATCCCGTGTTAAATCACAATTTCCTTCTTTAATAAATTGCACGTGAAAAAATGAATTATGTCATTTTGTACTCCAATAACGAATTTAATATCTGGATCGGTCACATGGGCTTGTTTCATTGTTTCAGCTGGATTGACTGCTTCCAGAATGAATAAAGATGATCAAATACATGAAAGTGTTCATTAATGCACCGACCATTTATATTTTTAAGATATCTTTGCTAAAAATAGTACATAGATGCATTAATCATGCGAGTCTAAATACATTTTCTCATAGTTACACCATTGTAAATCTGAAAATTACCTGTTACAATAGACGGAATTCTTTAAGCAAAGGCTTATATACAATATATAATTTTTTTTGAAGTAGATCATCTGTGAAAGTAATTTATAACAGTTCGATGATGTAGCTAAGTGAAGCTGCATTACAGCTCTTCCGTAAAATGTGTATATGTACCCTATCAGGTAAACGAGTCTGTAAACTATTATTAGCCAGAGCAAACTTTACAAATATGATGCGGCAAATCTACTGTTGTTCATCCCAGAATAAAAGAACGCAGCTAAAATCACAAAAATCCCTGTAGCAAATTCACCCTCGAGATGTAGAAGGCAACACTTCCATTTTGACATATAACACTGTAAAAAAGTTTATTGAACTGAACAATCAATTCAGTATAACAAAAATGTGCATAATAATACGAAAGAAATTTAAAAAAACATAACAAATCGTGTCGGACGATCTAAAATAAACGAATTGCCGACTTATAGATAAACTACCTAAAGAAACTTTTCCAAAGTCGATATATAAAACTCAACGTCAGAGGCTCTCGTTCGTATATTGCGCATCCGAAACCAGAACGCAGGGTCCAACAAGCAAAACAGAACTGAGAGCAGCATCCTTATCTACGCGTTATTGGCTTCGAACCTCTGGTTCCACGATGTTTTCTCATGCCGGTAAATGGGCGCCATTTTTTGTCCTTAGCTCACAAGCTGAAGCTTGTTTAACTGAATGGATCCC
Source organism: Eudiplozoon nipponicum (assembly GCA_029291075.1). Taxonomy (NCBI): domain Eukaryota; kingdom Metazoa; phylum Platyhelminthes; class Monogenea; order Mazocraeidea; family Diplozoidae; genus Eudiplozoon; species Eudiplozoon nipponicum. Next base: position 48,396 of record JAQBSW010000062.1, on the reverse strand, counting down.
TGCAAACAGCCAACTTTGTTCGACACTAAAATATATTTACTGAAATCAATGCCAGAAATCTTAATCAACGTTGCTCTTTCGTTGTATCTGCATATGCTCCCAGCGATTGCAGCATGGTATACAGAAAGGCCGAATTTTACTCCGAAAGACGCTCTATAGAGTGAGAAGGTCAGATATATTCTTGCTTAAGGATTACATGAATTATCCAGTTAGGCACTTGCGTAACGATAATGGTGAACGATTATCGGATAGCTGCTCTAAACACAGATTATACTTAATTATAAAAGAACTTCAGACATAGTGTAAGGCGTAACGCCACCTGAGATTCCCCAGATCATGGACAAGATGAGAATCAATTAGATAATGTAGAGATTAGTTATATGGCGTGGGTAATACCTGGATTTTGCTCATTTACGAACACTCTGTCGATTCGGACTATATATATATATATATATATATATATATATATATATATATATATATATATATATATATATCTGTTGTAGTGTAACGCGCGGCTCCGCGTTACAACCCAACGAATCTCAATTTCGACAGATACGGTTTTCCTTAGGGTCACATATACGAATTCTGGTTTTAGACAATCTTTCTCTTAACTGTGATTTTAGAGACAATCTCTGTTAGTTTCAAGCAGTTTTAATTGAGATTTCTTGAACTGCAATTTTATTTGTAATTAATAGGGTTTTGTTTAATAATAATACACACCCGAGCGTAATACACCGGTAGCATGTTGTGGATTATTGTGTTATAACTATCAAAGCCAGGATTTATATTTTTGGGTGCTGTAGAACGTTTATCCGTGACTAGTAACTACAATGCTAAGACATTTTTGGTTTATTTATCGTGTTTAGTGACTGACTGCTTTTGTGCCTAGATATTAACTTTGTGTTAACAATATTTTACTGCGTTTGCCGTCTAGATCACGGTCAATTTTGACTAACAGTGAATTTTAATTTACTTTGCAACATTGTTCATAATACACGTATGATAATTCGAATTAGCCTTCTCAAATCACGACCCTGAGAAGAAAGGGATGGACGTCAGCTATAAATTTAGAGACTGATCATAAGCACGGTCCATGAAACCCATTTCTTTCGAAGTCAGCTACCAGGCATATGTCGGAATATCTTAACATCGCCAAATAAACTACCCCGCAAAACCTATTACATAAATCGTAATACCTCCTACAGTAGAGTTGCTCTCCAAATATATATATGAATATACCTCAAATAAATATACGCAAACTCGAAAACCCTTTTATTCCAAATAAAATATGAAGATCTTATAAAATCAATGTTAATTGTTCTTGATGGATAAAATTAGTATTTACGAAGGCAAGTTCTATTACTCAAAATACAGATGCTTCTGTATGTGGCATTGTAGGCGCCAGAAGAAATAGTCAGTCTGTAAAATCTATGGGAATTCTCGAAGCAAGAAGCCAAAGTTCTCCCAGCTCGGCTAATAATAGTACTTATATACTTGTAAGACGCCAACTTAAGCACAGTCTAACGGGTGATTTTCGATCTAATTTCGACCGGAATCGGCGAAGAGATGGAATAAGTTTTTGCACCAGATAATAGCCGATTTTTGTTCCAATATATTTGCGCAACTGGTCCGAGAAAATGAAAAGTTGGCTAAACTATAAATGAAAGTAACAAATAACAAATACAATTTTGATAGGTTCGCTGAATACCTCATAGATAAACTTTCTTGGGCACCTGCCTCAGTCCCGATCGCCAAAAGTATGCCTGTATCAACAGTGTGGAACGTTAATTACGATTAACCATCAGAGTTAGAAATACGGAATGCAATCCTATTTTTAAACGAGGTAAGCCTGCAAGCCCCAGCGGTTTGCGTCCAAGGTTATTTAAGGATGGTGGCGATATAATTTCAGAAGTGTTGACTAACCTTTTTGGAACCATATGGAATGAGACCGTACGAATTGATTGGAAAGAGTGGACCATCATACATATTTTTTAAAAAGGCGATCGTAATTCGTGCGATAACCATGGTAGCATAATCTTGACTCCAGTCGTGTCTAGGTTATTTGCTTCGATTATCCTACGTCGTCTTAGAGCTTCAGGAGAATCACATACTAGAGAAGAACAGGACGAATTCTGCCCAGGACGAGATTGTATAGATATGCTTACGCTAAGGCGAAGTTCTTGAACAGCGAAATTTATATCGACGTCTAACAGTAGCTGTCTTTATAGAGTTTAAGGGTGCATTTGGCTCTTTAGATCGCAATACTCTATTCGATATTCTGGCGAAAAGTGGTGTGCGCAGCAAATTGCTTAATTTTATACGCACTCTCTGCACAAACACTGTTTTTCGCGTTAAGGTTTGCAACGAATTAACTTACAACGTTACCACCAGCAGTGATGTTCGTCAATACTGTATAATTTCCCCGTTTTGTTTAATTTTATAATAAATGCAATTAAGGACAACACTCATCCGGGTGATAAAGTTCGCGGATGCGGTAAATTAGTCAATCTTGATTATGCAAGCGATATTGTACTATTATTCGACAATCCATATTCTATTTAGTTCACCTTGAACAGATAAGCTGACATTTTTCCGTTTTTTTGGAGTGAAATTCGCACTCTCTAAATGTAAGATACTTTTACACGATTATCCACCACTCCCACCAACTCCGCCACTTCAGAGTAAAGAACTGGACATAGTTAACGGTTTTCCTACCTTGGCAGCTCTATTAATAACTCAGGCAATATATTTGACTATGTGAGGATGAGAACCGCGAAGGTTAGGATAGCATTCTGCAACCTTCGCCATTTACATGGACTCCTGGACAGTACCCCGTACTTCCGAATGGCGAATGAGCTCTTAACAGCCACCGGCAACCATGCAACTTACTGCTGCCTTGCAGACTGCGCTTGGATGTGCAAAGGCTAGAGGTGCGTCATCGATCAAAAAGCCGAGTGGTGAGGGGACACCACTTGTACCAAATTCCCAAGAAACTCCATGAAATGTGGAGCCTGCTTATCCTCCAAAAGGAGTCAGCCGCAGTAAAGTAAAAGTAAAGTAATTTATGAAAGAACGAGAGTATTTCACTGCCTAAAAGGTCATGTTTACAATGCATGTTTACGTGGTTCTATTATACGCTAGTGAGACTTGGCCGCATAGAATTGATAATTTTAGACGCTTCTAGGCATTCAACTATCATTGATTGAGAGGCATCGCGCATGTAGGTTACCAACAACGAATGACCAATGCTGACACTCGCAGACGTATTTTTGGATCGGCCAACAAGTGCTCTTCGTTAGAAATATAAAATAAGGCTTTAGAAAATACGTTGGTTCGACCACTTTTTGAGCAAGCTCCCAATTTGATTTCCCAGTACAGCACTATTCACTCACCCAACAACAGATTGGCGAAAGAAACAAAATGGGCAGATTTTTTCATGGCAGAAACATATAAAGTCAACTACATCGAAATTGGGTAGTATAGGGCCTAATCGTCTGCCAGGATGGGATCCGCGTACGCATCATAGTTTTTTGCTAGAAACCATGCGGGATATGGCACTGAGTCTAGCTCGGTGGCGATCTTGTTGCAGATTTCAAGTAGAATCATCTTTGTAACTTTCCTTTTTATTAAGGCAGAGTTAGCTACGAGGTTTGATGTTGTCCATGACGCAATGCAATCAAAACCGTAAGGAAGCCGTATTGCAGATGTGGTCTTGCCTTAATGCTAAATTGGCCATAATTGTGGTGTTTAGTTGTAGTTTGTCTAACTTAAGTGTGTTATCTAGATAAAAACACTCATAGTAACTCATAAATCTCACTAAACATTTGTGAGCATAAACTATAATTTTGGTAATTTTTTATTGTTAAAAATTCGCCGTTTGTTTCTTATGGTTATATGGCAGTGAAACATTCGTTACTATTGCCATTGGTAAGTTTGTGCGTGATGATGATGATGAACTAGAAAAAGTCTACAATCCTGCTGATATTTTTTATTTTGATTATGATAATACTTTCTCATGGTTGAATAAAAGACAAGGATAATTGTTATCGGAAACAGAATTTCTTGAGATTTTTATTTCCAAGTTTGGTATTTTTAAAATTGAAATGTTATGCATTATATCATCATGTTAGTCAACAATACATATAATCAATTGATAGTCATGGTTCTCATTTTTTTGCATAATGTTACACTCGAATTATACCTTAATTTTTCCTATTTTGATGATGTATCTATTATTCTTTACAGACGAACTTTCTGATATTGATATATTGTACAGTACAACTAGTAAGATATACTTATCTACATGAGACTAATTGCACAATTTTATGTGATGTGATAACATTTTTTTTATATATTGTACATTTTCCAATTTCAATATTTGATGGAACATGTGTGGTTTGAATCCAAATAAAGATATTCTATTCTATTCTATTCTATTCTATCAGCAGCATAACTTCTCGAGATTCTATCTCCATGTTTTCTTATTATTAAAATTAAAATGTTATGCATTAAACCATCATGGTAATCAATAATACATACAATCAATTGCTAGTCATGATTCCCTTTTTTTGCATATGTTACGCTCGAGTTATACCTTAAATTTTCCTATTTTTGATGAAGAATCTATCACTCTTTACAGCCGAACTTTCTGATGCTAATATATTATACAGTACAACTAATTGCACATATTTATGTGATGTGACATTTTTTTATATTGTACATATTCCAATTTTATTATTTGATGGAACATGTGTGGTTCGAATCCAAATAAAGATATTGTATTCTATTCTACCATTTCTGGAGCGTTTACTAACCTTTTGCGTACTATATGAAGTGAGTCTCCCATTATTCCCATCTTCAGAAAAGGTATCCGTATTTCTTGTTATAACTATCGTGGTATAAGCTTTACTCCAGTCGTATCTGTTTGCTTAGAATATCTTACGCTGTCTTAGTGCTTCGCGTGAATCAAATACTCGAAAAAATCAAGCTGACCCCGGCAGGGTTGTGAATGCATATGTTATAGTTTTACCTCAAGGCAAGTTCTTCAATAGCAACATGCATATCCCCATCTCCCAATAGCCGTCTCTCTAGACTTTAATAGTGTATTTTACACAGTGGATTCAAATTCTTTGTCCAAATGTGTTAAGTCCACTAATTTTTTATACATTACACGCACTCCTTACACAAACAGTTCTGGACACCTTAATGTCCACAACGAGTTAACACTGTCCAAGTCCCCCATTTTTGTTTTATTATGAAATAAATGTTATGAATAATACTGGTCCATACGATAAGGAAGCACGTGTCGCAGTTCTCCTGGACAGTACCTTGGACGACCTTGTCTACGCAGACGATATCGTTGTACTATTAGATAATCGAGATTTTGCATAAGCAACCTTTACAAGATTAGCGGTCCTTGTTCTGTCTACCAGTATGAAATTCGCACCCTCAATGTAAGAAACTTATACAGGTTTACTGGCTCGTAGCCATAGAAATTCCGGACTACAACTGGCGGGCTCAAGCTAGTCAACCCCGGATTGGTAGCATGAACCTTGCCGGGTCAAAAAGGGACACAGCCATCATCCAGTTTCATGTGAAGCCTCGAGTTTGATCTAACTGCGCTGTAACCTTTTTGTTAAATGTGAGGTGACGGAATGAGAGCAAGCGTTCCAGACGTGAAGGGCAAGTTTCGGCTGCTGAAGAAAACTTTGCCACTGGCATCTTGGCAGATAGTGCTCAACAGCCTTGGTTGGCAGACTATCTAGAAGGAAAACTGCGAATACAAGCCATCACTACGAATGTGCGACCTAGTGTTCTTTCACAGCCCATATATATAACCATTAAATATACAACTTACAATGATTAAATACTGCATCGGCCGTCGCGTAGTATAAAAAAGGTCGCCTTATCTGCTGAGCCGCGCAGGGTGGAAAAGCGAAATCCAGCTACTGCTGGCAACTTTATCTCCGATTCTGCTTCCTTTTCTTCCCCTTCCTCTTCTCAATCTAACAATAACACTCTATTAGATACAATGAATATGGTTGGTTTAGTTCATAACACTGAGCCCAATATCAAGTTGCCAAATATCGTGAATGATTTTAGTAGACGATTGTTCATTAAATCTAGGTTAGATTTTAATGTAGGCGCATTTAATGTGCGAACATTATAACAACCTGGACAACAAGAAATTTTTGCTCGTAATTTGGATAAATTAGAAATCGACATATGTTGCGTATCTGAAACCAGAATACAGGATCCTACGTGCATTACAGCATTGGTTGCACCATCCCTATCTACGTTTTATTGGCATCGAAAATCTGGTTATACAGAGTTCTTTGAATCCGGTAAACGGGATATTGGTACTGCCTTTAGCGCACGAGCTTAAGCTTGCTTGATTGAATGGACCCCTTTAAATAGTCGACTGTGTGCGTTACGTTTAAATACATCTACTAAAATCAATGAACAAAAGTATTATCAACGTTGCTTCTTCGTTGTAACTGCATATGCTCCTACCGATTGCAGCACAGACGAAAGGAAGAACGCTTTTTACTCCGAATTAAGCTTCTTACTAAGTAAAGCACGAAGTTCAGATATAGTCCTGGTTATGAGTGACATGAATGCTCAAGTTGGGCGCTTTCATTTAGGTGGAAGATACACTTTAAGCTCGACGCGCAACGATATTTTTGAACGGCTTTTGGATAGCAGCGCTGAACATAGACTATATTTAAGTAGTACAAACATCAGACGTAGTGTTAGACGTTATGCTACATGGCGTCATCCAGCACCCGGCAGTGAAACATTAGTCACTTTTGACTTTTTTTATGGCTGGGAATGATGATGATGATGATGATGATGACAGGTTTACATGTCTTTGCCTTTGTAATAATAACTCAGGCAATTTGAGTGACGAGGTGATTGTGAGACTCATGAACTATCTCCAACCATCGTCATTTGTGTAGAAATAGAGCTCATTCACTCAGCCTTAAAGGTCGTGTTTGTAATGCATCTGCACTCGCAGTTTTATTATACGAAAATGTAGTTTGGTCCAATAGACTTCATGATTTAAGACGCCTGCAGGCTATTGATTAATATGTGTATACCATTAGAACGGTTGAGCAGTAGAGCGTTCTTCCACCCAGCGCCAAATTGGCGTAGGAAACCAGATGGACAATTTTTTAGATGACAGAAACTGTTAAAATCAACAACATTTAAAATGGGTAACATATGACCTGCTCGTCCAGCAGGATTTCTTCACTTGCGCATCAGACTTTGTGGTAGGAAACCCTGTGTGATATGCCATCGAGCCGGACTCAATGGCGAGCTTGGTGCAGAATTCCAGTAAAGCTATCTTCCTGAATTTGCAGTTGACAGAACATGAATTGTTTCCAATAAGGACGAAACCGGTCAACTGGAGGAAGTGCCTTTTCTACATTATAAAATGCTTGGTTTATACTGACAAATTTATGTATGAAACGCGACTGGTCTTTATACTATGGTTAATAAAAGGAACGAAATCCACAATTGATTAATGAAACCGCGACATTCGATAATACATGAGTCTATCTTTCGTAAAGCTACGTTTACATATATCAAAATCAGCCGGCAACATACGTTCTAAATGATCTAGTATCAATCGTTCTATTATCTTCAAAAACGAAGGGATAATAGAGATTAGTCTATAATCACTGGCGCACGTTGGCTTACTTACTTTTGGCAACGGCTTAGCTACTATCGTTAGTATATCGATTGGTAATTTCCCATTCTCCAAAATTCTATTTATAAAATTGCAAAGCTCATTCATAAAATTTAAAGGTAATTGAAGTAGGTTATCAATCGATACATCAAGGTGAACTTTTAGTTTTTGAAATTTTATTTTTAACATTAATTCTATCAATGCATCACTGTCAATAACAAGTCCTAGATCCTGGTTTCCCGAAGGATCAGGTAGATCAATGAAATTGCTTTCGTTCTGTGGATTACATAACAAGTTGCCAAATACTTCATCCAATTCACGGAGAAATTCATAATCTGTTTTACCCACAGGTAATATAAGGTTTAATTTTTCCTTATATTTACCGTAGTCTGTGAGGAGTTTGTATCCTAGTCTAGGATTACTCTTCAGTTTGGCCAAAATAATTCTCTCTGATCTTTGACGGATTATCAGCAGTGATGAATTAATTTCTTTATCGATCAAATTTAACCTCATTTTTTTAATACTATTGATAAGACTACATTTTATTATATTATCTCGTTTGATTGTTAGCTTACATAACTTCCTATTGATTTGCTTTGGTATAATATCCGTAAATGTAGATGCCCTAAATATATCAGATAATAACAATGAAACAGAAGAAACAAATTCGTCATTGTTCATGATAAAAAACATTCATAATCAATAGATAAGCTTAATTTTCTAAAAAGATTCCAGTTGATTCTGATTTAATTAGTGGACATCAATTAACTCCGCATATAAAAATAAATCAATTTTTATTTTTGGACATTTGATGTCATCGCTGGTTTCGTAAAACAATATTGTAATTTTTGAAAAAAATTGTAAAATTTTTTGGAAGTTCTTTTGTTCATATTATCGAAGTTTTTGACTTGTCTTGTCGAAGGAAAAAGTGGTAGTTTTTTCTGATTTGCTGAATTGCACAAGCGGAACACTGCATGGTTCCATCTCCGAATCTTTGCTAATAAATTATTTTCATCCACTTTTATCAATCGTTCTTATTACGTAATACTCAGAAGGATCTCAAATTTTCTTCAGGTAATTGACGTGGATATTTGTTTTCAAGGTCACCACCATATCATCCATATAATCTGTGGATATCAGCGTATCCTGGTAAGCTTAATTAATATAATATATAAGTACAAGTAATTTAATAATAATGTGGCTAGTTTATTAAATATGGAGGATACAGAGTAGTTAGCAAGTGGACTTAGGATTGTAGCTTAAAAGATAGTTCAGAGGAACTTAATGTTCCAAATTAGATGATCATACCGCATATATGGATTTTCCGGGCCTGGCATCCCAGAGGCTCTCTTATGGTAGTGACCAAAGGGCCTTTACAAAAAATGGCGACCGCGCCAGGATCCTCTATGCGGAAGGATATGATGTATATGATCGCTTTAGCTGCAATTCTATGGATAGCAATGTTAAGCTTAATATGTACAGACCAGACAACCATTCTGAATGGTTCGAAGCAAAATTTTATTTTAAACTAAAAAGGATGACCGACCCTATAGAAAGGTTTGCCTCGGCCTGGTGGTGCTTACCTGTGCCGTTAAAAAAGGATCTATTTATACTCAGGAAATTTGTTTCTGAGAACGAACCGGCAAATGCATTTGAGCTTCTAATTGAAGAACTCCATGGTCGATATCAATCTGAGAGGATTGAACGGATGACTGACTTGTTACATCAGGAAACGATGGGAAATCAACTCCCATCTGAATTCTATGACAGACATATTTCAAAATCCATCGGGCTTGATATATCTGAGGAAGTTATAAACAGTATATTTGTAGCAGAATTGCCTGCTAGACTAAGAGCCACCTTGGATGTATATGATACATTGGAACTAGAGTGGCCCAAGAAGCTCAAAGGGTTGGACAAAGTGTATCGTCAGAAGGAACCTAAGGTGTATGCAGTAACCGCAGATTCACGCCTGGAGCAGCAACTCAGACATCTCTCAGAGAGACTCCTGACCGTAGAGAATGAATTAAGTACCCTCCGCAGGGATGTGGGTTGGATAAAAAACAATAAGGAAAGTTCCAACAGAGGTAGGGTAAATTCTCGGAGTCAACGTTCAAATTCCAAGCATCGGAGAGGCGAATCGCGTGAGGGTGTACAAGGACCACGCGAGTGGTGCATTTCGCATCGTAAATACGCTGAGTTTGGAAAATGTCAGGATGGGGATGCACGTTTCCAAAGGTGGGTGGTTCTCGATGGAAAGGATGTAGTCTTCCTGTAGCCTGGTCTAAGCTTGCGGAAAACTAATGGAGCCCCCGCTAATAGGAGCCGTAGGGGGGGGGTTGCGCACGCAAGGCTCCAAGGTACGCATAATCGAGACCTCCTAAAATCATCGAAGTTAAGTTCGGAAGTAATACAGTCGTAAATCTGTTAGATTTCGGTTGGAGGGTAATCTCAAAGAGGTTGCTGGTTATAGCAAAAATGAGTTCGTTATAACAGATGAACATAGTGGGTTAAACTTTTTAATAGACACGGATGCAGAGGTGAGCCTAGTTCGATCCGATGTGGTGGAAATTGATAGCCCCATATTCGATTATCAACTATGGGCTGCCAATGGAAGTCCAATTGAGGTTAAGGGGGTTAAAGAATTGTCAGTGACATTGGGGCAGAAATCTCCATTTACGTGGAATTTTCTGGTTGCTGATATAAAGGATAACATCATTGGGATGGATTTTTTGATCCATTTTAATCTCGCTTTAGATCCCAAATCTAGGACCATTGGACAAAGCACTGGGATAGTGACTTATACTGAGACTGGGACCTCAGTAGTTAGGTCAGTGAGACTACCCAGACCCGTCGTCGCCGATGACTTGGTGAATGTCATCGAGAAACACCTGGCCGTGTCTCTACCATTCAATGCTAAACGCAATGGTTTAAAAACAGGCATAGAACACCAAATCGAGTTGGTGGAACCACTACCTTGTTCGCCGAAGTCTCAACCATTAGCACAACATAAGCAGCAGGTTGCTATTGAAGAATTTAAGCAGTTGAGAGAAGAAGGAATTTTTAGGCGTTCAAATTCCAACTTTGCATCTCCAATAGTGGTTGTTTATAAACCTGAACCAGGTCAATGGAGGGTTTGTGGTAACTATCGTCTATTGAATTCGGTAACGAAAGGTGATTCGTATCCTCAACCAAACCAGAGTACTTTTCTCAGGGATATAATGGGGTATGAGGTATATACAACGTTAGATCTTCAGAAGGCGTACTATCAAGTACCTATGGAGGCAGAAACAATTCCGCTCACAGCAGTGCGATTCCATGGAGGAGGATCGCATGATTTCTTATGAATGCCTCTTGGTTTGAAGAATGCAAGTCAGACATTTCCAGCGTCTGACGGAGGAAGTTCTTCAAGACTGTCCATTTGCTAAAGTGTATATAGATGACATCGTTATATATCTTCAATATAGAGAGGAACACCGGGAGCACTTGGACGTCGTTTTGTCTAAGCTGGAACGTTATAAAGTGGTAGTGAAACCAGAAAAGAGCAGGATTGGTTGCTCTATCGTAAAATTTCTTGGACACACCATTTCCAAGGATGGAATCCAGCTCTTGGAAAATAAGGTACAAGCAACCAAGGATGTATCAGAACCCAGAACTGTACGCCAGTTGCGTAGATTTTTGGACATGATTAGCTACTATCGTCGTTTCATACCAGGTTTAGCTGGTATTTTTCGGTCGCTAACTCGACATTTAGTTCGTGAACGGAGCACGATCAAGAAGTCCTGGCCTATTAATTTTAGCCAAAACGACAAGTAAAAATTCCAGAGGGCCAAAGATCTGTTAAGCCAAATAACCACATTAGCACCTGTGGATTGGACTAAGCCGTTTGAGCTGGTCACAGATGCTTCTGATGTATCCATAGGAGCAGTGTTACATCAACGGGAAAATGGTATAGTCAAGCCGATTGGATTCTATAGTCGGAAACTCCAAGATTGCGAGAAGCGATATGATACGCTTGGAAAGGAGTTACTAGCAGTTTATTCTGCATTGCTGCATTTTGAGCACTACCTAGATGGACATCAGTTTATGATATTAACTGATCATAAACCGTTGTTAAGTATCCTTGGGAAAACGAAAAGATTGAATTATTCTCGGCGGGTGAATTTACAAATAACCCGACTTGCAGAATTTGATTTTATCATTAGTCATATCTCAGGAAAATAGAATGTGGTGACAGATACTCTCAGCAGACCAGACGTATCAGATGATATGATTCGTTCGGAGTCACTTGTATGCTGTGTTGTATCTTCTAATGATTTTGTCCAGAAATTGATGGAAGCACAAGGTCTTGATCCTTTAGTAGCTGTGTTGGCAAAGAATCATACATATACACACAGGAAGATTGGAGATAAGTGGTTATTATGTGAAATCTCCAGGAGCAAACCTAGACCTTATGTACAGTTAGAATTAAGGTATAAGGTAATTCAACAGCTACATGAATTCAGTCATCCTTCCATTAAGGCAACTATCAGGATTGTCACTGATAGATATGTATGGTCAAAGATGTCGAAAGACATAAGAGCCTGGGTAAGGACATGTGCCCGGTGTCAAACTTGTAAAGTTTGTCGTCATACTAAAACTGAAATTAAAACGATTGGTATACCAGCGGGGCGTTTCATGCATGTACATATTGATATAGTAGAAATGCCCGAAATTTCTAGCCAGAAAGTATTTACTCACGATGGTCGATCGGTTCAGTCGTCAGTTTGAGGTAGCAATCCTGAAGGACATGACAGCTCAAGAGGTCTTACTTATGTTCTTGCATAATTCGGTGTCGCGATATGGTGTACCAGTAAGGGTAACTACTGATCGTGGTAGTCAGTTTATGTCTGAACTGTTTATCAGATCATTGAATACAATGGGGATAGAAGTAAGACACACATGTGTTTATAATCCCAGACCTATTGGGACGGTTGAAAGACTAACAGGGAGCTGAAGGCTGCATTACGCTGCACTGGTGGATCCAGTTGGATACATGATTTGCCCATAGTTTTGTTGGCAATGCGAAACAGATACAGAGCACAGTTAGGAACATCCATATCAGAACTTATTTATGGAGAGCCATTGAGGTTACCTGGAGATCTTCTAATAGAAGCTCCAAGTTGTCTCGATTCGGCCTCTAGTACAGTAGATTGGTTTGTTGAAGCATTGAGAGATAAAATGAGTCGTTTAGCTCCAACCAAAACTGGAAGTCCACAGTCTAAATGCTAAGAATCTTCAGATTTAAAGCTGGCATCTCATGTATATATTACTAACGAGAACAGAGAATTGTCTGACTCCGTTCTATAAGGGGCCATTTAAAGTCAATCATATGACTGATAAAAATGCATTTATAGAAGTAAATGACACAGTAGTGTGTAGCCCTAGATCGCTGCATTACACAGATTATATGGACGGAGGAGGAGACTGGGGAACAGTATCCATCGAAGTATCCAGAAGCTGAGGCGAGATGTGACTCGGAAATGTGTGAGAAAAATGGAAGAGTCGAACAAATATGGAAAAGAAGTAAAGATTAAAACCAAGACAACTGAGAATAAAGAACAATGCAATATGAATATGAAATCTGATGAAGTACCAGCACAACTTGTTGAGACTCGTTCTGGAAGGGTCAACAAGAACCGGAAGTATGAAGACTACATAATGTATGGTTAATCATCTTAAACATGAGGGTGTATGTAGAGGTTAAATTAATTATTGGAGATCAATTAACTTCTCATATAAAAATAAATCAATTTTTATTTTTGGACATTTGATGTTATCGCTGGTTTCGTAAAACAATATTGTGTTTTTTTTAAATATTTTAAATTTTTTGGAAGTTCTTTTGTTCATATTGTCGAAGTTTTTGACTTGTCTTGTCGAAGGTTATAAGAGAGTTTTTTTATCTGAGTTGCTGAATTGCACAAGCGGAACACTGCGTGGTTCCATCTACGATATCTTTGCTAATAAATTATTGTAATCCACTCATCTATTGTTCTGATTATTTATCAGTGAAAAGAATCTCAAATTTGCTTCAGGTAATTGACGTGGATATTTGTTTTTAAGGTCACCACCGTCTCGTTCTATAATCTGTGAATATCAGCGTATCCTGGTAAGCTTAATTAATATAATATATAAATTGCAAGTAATTTAATAATATTATGGCTGGTTTATTAAATATTGAGGATACAGAGCAGTTAGCAAGTGGACTTAAGTGTAACACGCGGCTCCGTGTTACAACCCAACGAAGATCAATTTTTACAAACGCTGTGCTCTTTAAGGTCAAATATTCTAACTCTGTCCTTAAACAATATTTCTCTTAGCTGTGATTTTAGGAACAATCTCTTTTAGTTTCAAGCAGTTTTAATCGATATTTCTTGAACTGCAATTTTATTTGTAATTAATAGTGTTTTTATAAAATAGAGAGAACCGCGCGCGATCCGCACCGAGAACTGAAAGCGGCGCTCAAGGCTAGCCCAGAAGAAAATTGGCTTGCGGCTCTACCGAAAGTACTCCTATCAATGCGTACAAGACCTCGTGAGCCGATCAAATGTAGCTCCGCTGAAATGGTATTTGGCGAATGTCTACGGCTTCCTGGCGAACTAGTCCGATCACGCTCTGAAACTGCATTAACGATGAACGATCCGACATTTCTGTTTCCACTTCGCAGTTTTCTACAGTATAACGCTCAGAATCGGCCGATCTGTCCTACACGTCAGCAACATGGCCCAATCTATAAACGCAAAGATTTTGATAGCTGCAAATGGTTCTTCATCAACAACGATATGGATAACAGGATTTTAGCCAAACCGAAGCGCGGTCCTTATCGTGTGTTAGATCGACGTCAGAATTACATCATTCTGGAGATTAATGGCAAAGCTGAAGCGGTCTCCAAGCACAGACTATCCCCAGCCGACGTTGATCCAGATGACCCGCTGTTTCGCGATGTAGACCTATCAGGCGGTGAAGAAACGAGAACGCTACCCCCAGACAGTCTTGCTAACATCGGATTGACGCCCGACGTCCCATCAACAACCGAGCCAACTGAAGCCGTCACGCCGCCGCGAGATATAGAAGAACCAGAATCAGTATTGTCAGAGCCAAAATCAGTCATTACACGGTACGGCAGAGCAATAACACTTCCCGGAAGGATAGCCCCCTTCATGGTGTACTAATTTTCATTGTCGGGGGGTGTATGTAACACGCGGCTCCGTGTTACAACCCAACGATGTTCGAATTTTACAAACGCTGTGCTCTTTAAGGTCAAATATTCTAACTCTGTCCTTAAACAATATTTCTCTTAGCTGTGATTTTAGGAACAATCTCTTTTAGTCTCAAGCAATTTTAATCGATATTTCTTGAACTGCAATTTTATTTGTAATTAATAGTGTTTTTATAAAATAAAAAGAACCGCGCGCGATCCGCGAGGATCACGCGGTGGCCTGTTATTTCATTGCGGATTTATTTCACTTAATTTAGTGTCCACATAGAAAAATGGATTAATAGTTTGACATGAACTGAAAATATTGCAAGTAGAACAGACTGATTGGATGCTCGGGTAGTAATAATAGCAACCATTGATATGCAGTAGGGGTACAAAATGAGAAACGAGATAGCAACAGCGAAGAGTACCCCTACATAAGGATTGTAGCTTAAAAGATAGTTCAGAGGAACTTAAATGTTCCAAATTAGATGATCATACCGCATATATGGATTTTCCGGGCCTGGCATCCCAGAGGCTCTCTTATGGTAGTGACCAGAGGGCCTCTACATGGTAAAGCAAATATCATGAATTGAAGCTTTCCATATTTATCCAGAACTTCTGTGAGTCTCATGTAAACGCCTATTCCTTCTAATTCTGCATTTTGGTCCTAATAAATAAGGTATAATCCAAGGAATAGTAAATAAGAAATTTAAAATACGTATAAGGAAAACTTACTATACGAATTATAATAAGTATAGAAACAGAACATACTAATAAAATAACAAATATTTATTCTGCAATAGCACTCCGAATAATTCAGTTTTTAGAAATAAGTAAAAAGCTGTTGTTAGAAGTACGGCACGAAACACTTAATACCAGAAAACTAAAATAAATATATTGACGAATAAATTCAAACATCAATATATTAAACCCCGAAGGATTAAAATATAAGCGTTTTAAAACAAATGACATAAATGTGTAAAACGCCCGAGCTTCAAGTAAATGCCGTGCGACGTTGCAAAGAAGTTACAAGACGTAGATGCTGAGATACAGTTATTGTTGGTGGACCTTATTAAAGCCGGTTTTAGAATAGAATAGAATAGAATATCTTTATTTGGATTCAAACCATACATATTTCATCAAATAATAAAATTGGAAATTGTACAATATATATTAAAATAATTATCACATCACAATAATTGTGCAATTAATTTCATGTAGATATGTATATCTCACTAGTTGTACAATACAATATATCAATATCAGAAAGTTCGACTGAAAAGAATAATATATACATCATCAACTTAGGAACAATTAAGGTATAATTCGAGTGTAACATTATGCAAAAATGACTAGCAATTGATTGTATGTAATGTTAACTAATTTGAAGATATATTTTATTATTTGATGGAATATGTGTGGTTTGAATCCAAATAAAGATATTCTATTCTATTCTATTCTATTCTATTCTATTCTAGTGCATAACATTTCAATTACATCTACAAAATTTATAACCAATTGCCGAAGGGGCTTAGAGAAATGCCTCCATCTAAGATGTCTTTTAAAACTTTATCTACTGAATTTGAAAAAGTCTGCAATTCTGCTGATATTTGTTATTCTTTTGATTATGATAATACTTTCTCATGGTTGAATAAAAGACAAGGATAATTGTTATCGAAAACAGATTTTCTAGAGATTTTTATTTCCAAGTTTTGTATTGTTATAATTGAAATGTTATGCACTATTTCTTCTAATTAGTTAACATTACATACAATCAATTGCTAGTCATGGTTCTCAATTTTTGCATAATGTTACACTCGAATTATACATTAATTATTCCTAATTTGATAATGTATATATTATTCTTTTCAGTCGAACTTTCTGATATTGATATATTGTATTGTACAACTAGTGAGATATACCTATCTACATGATATTAATTGCACAAATTATTGTGATGTGATAATTTTTTTTATATATTGTACAATTTCCAATTTTATTATTTGATGGAATATGTGTGGTTTGAATCCAAATAAAGATATTCTATTCTATTCTATTAAAATTTTTTTTGTAATTTTGATGAAGAATCCTTCACTGTTTACAGCTGATCTTTCTGATGCTGATAAATTGTACAGTACAACTAATTGCACATATATGTGGTGTGATATCTTTTTATATATTGTACATTTTCTAATCTTATTATTTGATGGAACATGTGTGGTTTGAATCAAAATAAAGATATTCTATTCTATTCTATTCTATAAGAGATTAATGAAATTTCCTTGAGTCTTAATGAATATTGTAACGACTTAAGAACAATTCACAAAAATATTGCCTAAATGAAATTCAAAGTTCATTTACCAATAAAAACAAGCGAAATTTTCCGTTAACCAATGGCATACGAGCTTTAGTTTTCAAAGCTATATAGGCACGTTGCATTTACCATGCTTGCCATTGGCAAGTTTGGCTTCTCCTGCTGTGCACTACGTGTCCTTGCTGTCTCGTGTCATATTCTGAAAACAGTAATGTTTAAAGATTTGTTTTTATAACACAAAACGTTTGGCATAAATACAATAAACTGTGTTTCTTTTTATTTAATAATAATAATAATAATACATTTATTTGGCATCAAAGGCCAACTGGCCCAATCATTGAAATAGCAAATCAAGGGTAGGATATGTGGAGGTGAGTGGAATTGTGACTAGCAAAGTATTTAATAGCAGGGGGAGGGGTTGGGGAGGGGAAAAGTTATCATTAACAACAAGATAGTTCAATCTGGTGAAAAATAAATATAAGCGAAGTTCCATTTGACTAGACAAGATCAATTGGAGATAGTCCGTGAAGTATCAGATCTTCAAGGTGAATGTGAGATCGAAAACGAAGATGAAGATAAAAAGATGGCGGCCCGGAGGTAGACGTCGACCGTTGGAGTCCGTTGTCGTGACGAATGAATTGATGGAGTCGGCAGGATTGAGGCGAGCGAGTCTTGCAAGGATCGCAGGCATCTGTAGAACGTGATCGAGATTAAAATAAGACCAGGGAGAGTCGAAGTCCGAAGCGAACCGTTGGTGAATCGGTAGGGCTGTTGGGTTTCCGGTCCTCCGCTGAAACAAGAAAGAAAGAAAAGAGTTGGATGAGCAAAACGTAGTAGAGTATCCGCAACGTGGATATAATGGGGTTAGGAATGGGCTGAGAGGTGGTATTAGTGAATCTTGAAGAAAAGAATAAGACAAGAGAGGTAAGAAGATAGGGTGGAGTAAATGTTATGGATTGAGAAGGAACCAGTTTCGTTTCCAATCGGTCGTATCACAAAGAAATTTGTTGAAGAAGTACTGATGGGCTGCCTTTTTGAATTCGTGCTGGGGTAGGAGTTTTATGTCTGTGGGGAGAGCGTTGAAGACATTAGTGGCTTTGGAGAAGAGATAGATTTTTTTAAATATGGTGGGGGTATGGTAGGCTTGGATAGAAGAGTTACTAGAACGTGTGGCGTAGTGGTGACTTGGGTGGGCAAAGTTGGAGAGTGGTAAGGAAGTTGAGATCTTATGGATAAAAGAAATGACTCGAAGGTGACGTGTGAACCAAAGCGGAAGAAGGTTAGCTAGAAGTAGGCGTTCCCTGTAGTTTTGGCAGTTCGGGAAGACTCGCTTAAGAAATCTGGAGGATACCTGTTCAATGGTGTACGAGGAGGCGTGGGTGAGAGGACAGTAGAATTCGCTGGCGTAGGAAATGAGGGGCAGAACGTAGACCTTGAATAATGTGAGTTGGAGAGTGGGATTGTTAGTGTCTTAAAACAGATCAGACGGGCCCATTTGAAGAGTTTGGAAGTAGTGTGTGTAAGGTGTGGGGAGAAGTCTAGGGATTTTGAGAATTGAATGCCGAGATGTTTGGCCGAATCTATTATTTCTATGTCGAGGGGGTAGTTGGCAGCCGGGATGGAGCAGAATGGATCAGACGAGAGTCTCATTAAGCGAGTTTTGGTGGGATTTAGTTTGAGTCCGATTTCGCTGAGCTGCAAGTGGAGCGAGGATAGGAGCTCCGATATAAGGGATGAGGAAGGGTTGGAAGTTGTGGGGTTGCTGAATACGATGACCATATCATCTGCATATTTGAACAGCTTGAAAAGAGTGTCTTCAACCTGTATGTGTGCGAGTGCAAGGTTGAAGAGAATGGGACCAAGTACAGAGCCCTGGGGAACACCGGATCGGACATGGGTTGGCCTCGAGAGACTGCTGCCAATTTTTACTCTTGTATATCGATTCCGAAGATAATAGCTGATAAGATTGAGAACATTGCCGCATATACCGCTTCTCATTAAGGCAGATTCAATTGCTGAAAATGACAGCGAGTCAAAAGCCTTGGATATATCTAGGAAGAGGAGAGTGCACTGAAGCCCTTTAGAGAAAGAAGAGTAGCAATGATCGAGAATACTAACTAAGTTGGTGGAAGATGAGCGGCCGTTCAGGAATCCATGTTGATCATCAAGGAGGTAGAAGTTTTCATGGGACTTAATGAAAGGGTAGATTAGGTTGTATAGGATCCTGTCGAAGATTTTGGTGAAAGAAGGTACGATAGTAATGGGGCGGAGATCTTTAAATGATGAGGTCGAGGAAGAGCCGTTTTTGGGGATGGGAGAGATCGTCGAGCAAAGCCAGTCCGAGGGAAGATAGATGGTGGGAAAACAGTAAATCGACGTTAGCAGACAGAACCACCCTCTTCGTCATCCTGTTTTTGAATCTTTTGTAAGTCAATTTCTTCTACGATTTTTGGGAGCCAAAGTGTTTTTGAGGGAAAGTTCTCTCTCGGTCAAATTTTTCCTGCTACGTACAAACAGTGCCAAAATTTGGATTTAGTCAGTAAATCGCGAAAAATTTGGAAGCCGATTTGTGACTTTGTGAAATCACATTTAATCTGTTAAATCGCACACGTTATTAGTTTTAATTTTTATATGGCACTTATGTTTAAAATTTTTCTTTATATATATATATATATATATATATATATATATATATATATAAGTCCCTTTATGCATTTTAATGTCCTATAAGTCATTTCCAAACATGAATACCCTGAATTCTAAGTTAGCTCAGTTTCCATCCGCCGGTCTCACATCTGATGACGCTAGGCTATCCACTTTGGAGAGATGAAATTCAGATTTGAATAAAATTCTTGAAAGAATCGTCATCGACAGGACACATGCTAATAGAACCACGGACCAACACCGTCTAAATCAGAATAAACGACAATCGAGACCACCTCGGTCATTCAGTCGATATTTTCCGAAATTTTGTGTGCTGCTTTAATCGCCAAAATATTTTTATAATTGTCGAAATTGTCTGCATTATTCGGAGTACTTTCCAAAAGGATGCCAGTTTTCTTTCTTAGATGAAACTAATGCACAACAACACAGTTTCGTTTCTTTATGTACAATTTTTCAAATGCCTACATGTTTAATTTACTTTAACTCCTTCCGTCCACACCGAATATGCCACATAGACAGCCAAACTGACAATGTCATTCGCAATAATCAGCCCACTTGTTTGTATTACCCGGCAAAATAGTCCAAAGAACTTCTGCATTTTTTCGATTTCAGAACTGTCGAAGGATTAATCGCAGACATAGGTGCAGCAGTTTCATTTCTCAAGGGTGATTCAATGGTCGATATGTCTCTAGGCGTTTTACTTGCAACAGCTACAGGGGAGCCCATACCTACTTATGGCTGCCAGCATCGCATATTCAACATAGGTTAACGGCGTGATTTTACTCACAACTTCATCGTCGCCATGGTTTCACACATTATAAAATGAGCCTTGATTTCCAGTTGAAATTTTAACTCATTGTTGATCTTGTCACTCAAAAGATCATTGACTCCTCCACCGGACTTGAGCAAAGTTTTTGGACACTTGCCTCCAAGCGTTTGGTGTTACAGGCCATTCAGCCAAACCCAGTGCATCATTCAGCAGAGATCTCTGCAGCTCTTTGAGAACACGAGTCGCTTTTCCATCTCAGAAAGTCATAGATACAAGTCACCAACAGGGTGCATCACATCGCCCCAGAAGGACAACCTATTGCACTCAAAAGGCGACCCCTGGCCCCTGCTAAGCTGAAAGCTGCCAAAGAGGAATTTTCAAGATTATTGAAAGACAGAATCATCAAATCATCAAAAAGTTGATGGTGGCAATATATTCTCAGTAATTGACCTCAGGAAAGTCTACCATCACATTCCGGTTGCGCCAGAAGATATTAAAAAGACTTCGGTCGTCACTCCATTCGGCATTTTTCGAATATCTCTATATTTTTTACTCAAGTGTGCTACACAGACATTTCAAAGATTCATGGACAACATACTTCGCGACGACACCGCTTACTGTATATCATATCTCGATGACATAATAGTTTTCAGTCCAAACTTAGAATCTCATGTCAAGCATTTACGAAATGTCCTCTCACACTAATCGAACCACGGACTGAAGATTAATTGTGATATGACGCAGATTGCAACTACACCCGTGGATTTCCTAGAGCATCGTATCACACCACAGAGTATTCAACCTTTGCCGCCGAAGGCAAAAGCAATCAAGAATATCAAATCACTAAAGACTGTAAGTGAGCTGGATAAAATTTGAGAGGCCTTAACTACAATCTCAAGTTCCTTTCCGGTATATCAAGACAACTTTATCCTTGTGTAGGCACCTGTGGAATCAAAAAGGACTTATCAAGAACTCCATCATTTCTTGGTCATCTAAAGACGAGGATTTACTTTGACTCGCCATCAAATCGTTAGCGTATGCTACAATGCTAACGCATCCAGATTTTCAGCGACCATTTATTCTTACTATAGATGCTTCTGAGTTCCCTATTGGGGCCACTTTGGAACAAGAGATTGACGTAATTCAGAGGCCTATCAGTTTTTACTCGCGTACTTTCCAATCAGTATAAACAAAACACAACATTTACAGTCAAGAACTCCGTGCTATCCACGACGCACTGCGCCACTTTATCAGCATTATTGGCAGCAGCAGATTTGTTGTATTTACAGATCCTGCACCATTAGTGAGCGTACTTCGAAACTTGGCTTCAACTGTCACCAAGTAACCTGCCAGAGTAGAAAGAAGGCTGTCACGTCTAAGCGAATGGAAAATCGACATCTTTTATGTCAAGGACGACAAACACTTTATTGCAGAAGCACTTTCCATGCCAGACATCTCGCTATAACCACCTTCGCCGTCGCTATTCACAGTTAACTCCGTGACCCCAGGTAACATGCACTAACGTCATCCCTCCCACAAACAGAAAAGCGCGGTGACATTCACATTCAAAAATCAGTTGCTTGTCACCCCACCAAGTTTGTATGCCGTTTCTGGGAAGGCTTACCCATTGTTTACTTCACGGGTACGCAGCCCAACAAGTCGGGTCTGTCAACTAGCCTGCAGAGAAAAGTTTTCGACTCAATTCACTCAATATCTCACCCAGGATACAAGGCGACTGTTAGACTTCTTACAGATCGTTTCTGGGATCACAGGCTCAGGCAGAACGCTAAACAATGTGTCTCCGAGTGTGCTATATGCCAGAAAAACGAGATCACACGGCACACACCTTCTAAGTTGCAACATTTCTAAATTACTTCACACCTAGCCATCGTCCACATTGACATAGTTCATCTGAAAAAGTTTCAAGATTTCAGCTATGTTTTAACTATTATTGATAGATTCACACAATGGCCTGTGGCATTACCTCTTGGCACCATTTCTGCATAAAAAGTTGCTAACGGTTTTGTCTCTGTATGTATATCCCATTAAGGTATCACCAATGATGTCATCACTGATAGAGGCACTTGCTTCTCATCGGATAGTTTCAAAACAACCTTGCGGTTCATGGGATGCACCTTCACTAGACTACTGTCTACCATCCCCTAATCTAACGGTATGGTATGCATAGGGAACTCAAAGCTGGTTTAGCAACCATGACTAGCAATTTATTGTATGTATTGTTGACTAACATGATGATATAATGCGTAACATTTCAATTTTAATATTAATAGCAACACTAAGTAGTCATCGGCTTCATATCATGGTACAGGCCACTTTCAATGCATATCTAAACTTTGTCAGTTGCACAGTGACCACTCTATGAATACCATGACCAAAACGTCGAGCAAAATCTAGCTCCTTTGGTCGTATTCAAAAACATTGACGGCAATCCAGCCCGCCCAGGTTTCAACTTAAACCTGGCAACTTCAATGGTAATCTTCTTTGCAATTCTTTTGCTACGGCTCTCAAAATCTCACACTGCTCTATTTTGCCTCAGGCGGTATGACAGGTCACTACAGCTAACAATTTGTGTAGCAACTCTAAGTGGTTACTTGACATCATATCATTGTTGAAGCAACAAACAAGCATGCTCCAGCCCACCATTTACGGTACATTTCTTAATAGCTATGGGCAAAAAAATAAATAGTTGCTTAACTTGGTTCGAACTCCGCCCTACATTACTTATCAAGCTTCGCCGAGAGTAATGTTTTTCTTTTTTCAAAGAGAAAGTGATGTAACAGTTGAAGAACAATTCGCCGATATATTGTAACACGCGGCTCCGCGTTACAACCAAACGATGTTCGATTTTGACAAATATAGTGCCCTTTAAGGTCAAATAATCTAACTCGGTTCTTACGCAATATTTCTCTTAACTGTGATTTTAGAAACAATCTCTGTTAGTTTTAAGCGGTTTTAACTGAGATTTCTTGAACTGCAATTTTATTTGTAATTAATAGGGTTGTTTATTAAATATACTCACACGCGCGCAATACGCATGGAACTTGCGGTGGATTATTGTCACAGTGGATTTATTTCGCTTAGTTGGATTATTCGCACTTTATGCAAGGGATTTACTGTTCGTATTTAACTATGTCTATCCGAATTTCAGAGAACAATGGATTATTATAATGACATAAGTCAAAACATAGCAAACAGTGAACTAATTATTTGTGAATTTCTATCATTGAAGTCTTTACACGAATTTCATCCATTTATATTCAGTGACAACTTTTAACAGTGACTATGTTCATATCATCATGTATTTTCAATCGATTGCATATATTCCTTTCAATTCAGACATTTGTGAAAGAATAATTGCTTGTGTGCAAAATATGCTACTTTATAAACAGTGTTCATTTTGCTACCATCTATTACATGGACAATTTTGTTTAACCGTGACTTGTGCAGAAGACATTCATCTTTGTGAACAATGTTCTTATTTTTTGCCGTCTGGAGTACGAACAATTTAGTTTGACTGTGACTGGTGTTTAAGACATTCATTTGTGTTAAAATTTCATTTTATTGCCGTCTAGAGCACGGTTAATTTGTTTTACTTATGAGTTTCCACGCGGTGTTTTTTACAATACATATGTGATCATTCGCATTGGTCTTTTCTCATCACCCATCGGGAAAAAGCCGGGGATTAATCATGTGCACGGATCTCCACAGCCGCTACCACACTAATGTAGGGAATAATAAATCTCGCAAAAGTCTCCTACAATATTACCTAAACGAAATTCAAATTTCATTTACGCGGCACCAATTGAAACAAGCGAAAATTTCCGTGAACCGATGCCATGCGAGTTTGCGATTTCAATGCTATATAGGCATGGTGCATTTCCCATGCTTGTCATTTGCACGTTTGACTTCTCCTATTGTGCTCTACGTGTGCTTGCTTTCTCGCGCCATATTGACTGTTTACCTTCGCTGTCTTCTGGACTAGCGTCATTTACGTGGTGTCAAATATTCACTGGGAATTTTAGTCATGCCAATCTTGATCGATTGTAGGAGGTTTTGTAGTTAATGTGAGAGGTTCTGCGGGCTAGTTGTCTATTTAGTGCGATATTGCCATCCTACCTAATACCTGGTAGCTGTTATTTCGATCCGCGTTCACGATTAATTCATGGCCCTTTCCCGAAGGGTGATGTGAGAAAGCTCAAACAAAAACCAATGTTTTATTGAATATAATATCTCAAAGAAAAGATTAAAAGTCGTATAAAAGTAGTCATAATAAGCACAAAATATAAATTCAAGTTTTGCGTTGTCACAGTGATTCACTTTATGCTACGTTTTGAGGATTAAAACACATAAATCCACTGAACTGTAGGGTTTTGGATAAATGGTTGCGAAATACACAAAATATAAATCCATAAAGTCGTAATTGCACCGTTAGTGGTCATGTAGGAATATTTAGATCACACAAAACATAAATGCTGGCTTCGAGCTTTAAGTCACATAAATCCACTGCATGTTACCTACGTCTTGCGTGGGCGTGTAATATTATTAAACAAAACTCTATTAATTAAAATTAAATTTGCAGTTCAAGAAATCTCAATTAAAACTGCTTGAAACTAACAGAAATATTTGCTAAAATCACAGTTACGAGAAATATTGTGCCAAAACAGAATTAGAATATTTGACCTTAAAGCAAACTATATTCGTCAAAATTGAACTTCGTTGGGTTGTAACGCGGAGCCACGTGTTACACGATCATCTATTTATTGGACCTCTACGTGTGCCAGCCTCCACGGTGTTGTCACTGATCTTCAACAAGAAAATTCTGAGCTTCCGCATAGTAACTTGTCCTCTGGTTTCGACGCCACAACGAAGGTGCACCAGTCAGTCAACCAGAGCCGGCCTCAGATATCTAGGAGTACTTCTAGACGCTGTTATATCACCTAACTGTCTCGGCATTTGCAGGAGAACCCAATTCCCGCTCTAATAAGGGCCATCAACAGTAACTGTATCTCAGCCTCCACGGCTCTTAACCTATATGTAACATCGCACGGCATCTACTTGCAGATGGGGCGTTAAAATGGCAACCGCGCCAGGATTCTGAGAATAGTACTGTTATAGACTTGTTTTTATATCACAAAAGGTTTGGTATACATACAAATATTTATTATCGTGGGAATGCAGTAAATCGACGTTAGCACAGAGAACCATCCTTTTCTTCACCTTGTTTATGAATGTTTCTTAAGTCAAGTTCTTCTACGTGTTTTTATGTTGGGAAACAATTTTTTTATGTAAAGTTTTATCTCGTTCAAATCTTTTCTGCGCAAAACCATGGACACCGATTTGTGATTATGTGAAATCACATTTATTATATTAAATCACACACGCTCGCATTTTCGATGCCCTATAAGCCATTTCCAAACATGAATACCATGAATTCTAAGTTGGCTCAGTGTCCATCCACGGCTCTTAACCTTTTTGTTACGTCGCATAGCATTAACTTGCAGCCGACGCGTTTACAATATTAGTGGAGTGTGGATGTTTAGAAGTATGCCTAGATCGTTGGTTGATGATCTTTTGAGTAGACGCACGTAAACAAGTAGACTTTACGTAGCAGGATGCTTTAGTTTCTGATCGAAGGCCTTGACTAATCTTGGTAATTGTCTGTGGCAACACCGAGATGTCTGGCACACGTAAAAATCGGATTAACATATGAAAGATTACGTACGACTGGATACGATGCAACAAAAAGATTGGTGTGATTGAATGCTAACTTAATTAGTGATAATTGCCAATTATTTCGAGGTTAACTAAACTTCACTTTACAATCTTTCATTTATATACATCCTGTGTTTTCATTTGATTATGTGGACGGCAATAAATCTGACTAAGTTTTAATTCTATTTTTGTTTGGGCTGATTAGTAGAGGTGTATGCGTATGTGTTTGTGTGTGTGCCTGCTTACATGTAAAGGTCTTTCTAGTTGTATTTCAAAATGATGTCTGAGATCTGGTTATTCTCGTATTTATGGCTTGATAGTTAACCAATTCTTCGCATTGTTGGCTGTTACGTTTACGAATGTTACTTTACCAGGCGTAATATTTCGTTTTCCCTTGTTCCACAATTTTGTTTTCTTCACTTGGTAACAGAGCAGGTGCAGATTGCAGTGTTGAATGATTATATTGGTTGACAATTTCTGTCACAATATGTGCAACTGTTTTTCCTCTTCAGAGTGTTGCCAATCTGATCGAATGCAAAAGTTATTTGCGGAACTGAATTAATTGAAATGACCTGACTAACGAAGTTTTTATTGCTACAGGAGTTTTCTTTCTTTAACAATATATTTCGGCTTCCTTTATTAGCAGCTTTCTTCAGTTGGTCCGCCCCCACGAGTTTTATACATCAAACTAATGAAGCAAGCTTGCTTCATTGCAATAAACATGTTTCATTCAATCAGATTTTCAACAAACAGCTGCACATACGGAGACAGAAATTTCGAAACAATATGAGCATTCAACACTGCAATCCGCAACTGCTCTGTTAACAAGTGAAGTATAGAAAATTTTTGAACAAGGGGAAATGAAATACAACACTTGGTAAAAAAACATTCGTACACGTAACAGCCAGCAATGCGAAAAGTTGGTTAACTATCAATACAAGAATGACCAGATCTCAGACATCACTTTGCAATACGCGAAAAAGTGTAGGGGTATTTAGCGGGATAGCTATCTAGTTCGTGATGTTTTACCCTTCCTACATGTAACTGGTAGCTGCTGATGAGACCCGTGCTTATGATCAGTCCATGGCCTTTTCCCGTTGGGTGAGTGAGAAGGCTAATTCGAATGATCACATATGTACTGTACACAATGCTGCATGGAAAATTCACAGTAAGTCTAAATTGACAGTGCTCTAGACGGCAACAAAACGAAATATTTTCAGCCAAATTGAATGTCTTATAAACAAGTATTTATCAATTCACATTTAAACAAAACACTCCGTGCACTAGACAGCAGCAAAACGAAATATTGTCAACAAAATTGAATGTCTTATACACAAGTAATTATCAATTTACAGTTAAACAAAACAGTCCGTGCTCTAGACGGCAGCAAAACGATAAACTGTCAACAACAGTAATAATCCATTCACAAGCATCTGAATTGTGATGAATATATGTAACTGATTGAAAATATATGATGATATAAATAAAGTCACTGGTAAATATTGTCATTGATGATGGATAGAATAAAATCGTGTAAAATTTTAATGAAAAAAACTTCACAAATAATTAATACACTGTTTGCTATGGTTTTAACTTATTTTATTATACTAATCCATTGAACTATATAATTTGTGAATGTGATTGAGGAAAATCTGATGTCCTGATGCGTGAAATCATATCTGAATGCAAAGAAAAACTATCGAACCACATATGCACTATAATACACCGCATGTTCCCTGCGTATTGCGCGCGGGTGTGTATATTTAATAAACAAAACCCTCTTAATTACAATTAAAATTGCAGTTCAAGAAATCCGTAAATAAAATGAAAACGGATGCACCGTTTCGCACCAATTTCGCTACACTAATTCTACCTCTTCCTGGCAAGGTCACTATCTATATATGATTCAGATAGACTCAGTGCAAGATGATATTTTTACACTTGAACCAAAATGTATATAATTTGTGGTTTATCATCATGCTACTTAAGTAACAAAGTTGAAAAAATTAAAAAGTGCACGATCTGTAGCTCAATATCTCAATATCGGAAGCTCATTTACTATTATTTAAATATACAAGCCAAAAGTTGTTTAACGTTTTGATCAAATCTGTATACTCTGCCTTCATTTTATGAAAAAAGTAATTACTATAGCACCAGAGCGTGTTATATTTTCATACATCTAAATATGTTATGTTTATCTTAAATTGATTTTATATAAATATATCTCTATATTTTAAAAATGAATGTTTGCCTGTATGCATGCATGTATGTCCGCAAATAAAATGAAAACAGCTCCACCGATTCGCACAAATTTCGCTACACCAATTCTACCATTTCCTTGGAAGTTCACTATCTATATATGTTTCAGATTGGATGGGTACAAGATAATATTTTGACACTTGAACCCAAATGCGTAGGAACTCTTGTTTACTTTACCTCTTCCTAAACATTAGCAAAAGAAAAGGAAGTAAATCATTAGCAACAGAAATGATTAAATATAAACCGGGGGAGATATGTAAATAGGCGATAGTTATTCCCTCAAAAACTGACGCCATGTTTTGAAATTTTATCAAAATTCATTTCCATAAATTAGAATTATTGTGAGGTCGCAGCAGCGCGGGACGGGTCAGCTAGTATATATGTAGTAGACCAACCACATTTATTTCGTAGGAGGTGTTGCGATTAATGTAAGAGGCTTTTTGCGAGGTAGCTGTTTATTTAGCGATGCTATGCTGTTCATAAATATGCCTGGTAGCTGACGTCGGAAGAAATTAATTTTGTAAGCCATGCTCATGTTTAGTCCCAGATCTCTGTCCAATCGGTGATGTAAGAAAGCTAAGTCGAATTATCATACGTGTATTATGAGCAAGGTTGCAAAGTAAATTAAAATTCACTGTTAGTTAAAATTGACCGTGCACAAAATTAAGTATTGTCAACACAAGTTAATATCTAGGCCCAATAGCAACGTCATAATAAACACAATAAATAAATCCAGAATGTCTTAGCAGAATAGTTACAGGTTACGTATGAACGGTTAAAAACACACAAAATATATAAATACTGGCTTTGAGCGTTATGACACATAAATCTACAGTATCTTACAGGCGTATTACGCGCGGGTGTGTATTATTCTTAAACAAAACTCTATTAATTTCAAATAAAATTTCAGTTCAAGAAATCTCAATTAAGACTGCTTGAAACTGACAGAGGTTGTTTCTAATATCACAGTTAAGAGAATGATTGTCTAATACGAGAATTCATATATGTAACCCTAACAAAAACCGGGTCTGTTGAAATTGATACTCGTTGGGTTGTAACGCGAAACCGCGCGTTACATAAAACAACGCGACAATGAAAATTAGAACACTATGAAGGGAGCTAACCATAGGGGAGGTGTTATGGCTCTGCCGTAAGGAGTAAACACTGACGTAAGGAGTAAACATTGACGTTGGCTCTGCTGACACAGACTCTGGTTCCTCTATTTCTCATGGCGGCTTGACGGCGTCCGTTGGCTCTGTTTCTGATGAGATGTCGGACATCAACCCGTGCTCAGCCAAACTGTCTGGAGGTGGAAGTATCGTCTCTTCGCATCCTGATGGGTCAACATCGTGGAACAGTGGATCAGTTGGATCGATGTCGGCTGGGGATAATCTGGGTTTGGAGACAGCTTCAGCTTTACCATTGATCTACAAAATTATGTAATTCTGACGTCGATCTAACACACGATAAGGACCGCGTTTCGATTTGGCTAGAACCCTGTTTTCCATGTCGTTGTCGACGAAGAACCATTTACAGACATCAAAATCTTTGTGTTTGTAGATTGAACCATGTTTTTGAAGTGCAGGACAGATAGGCCAATTCTGAAATGCCAGATCGTTCATCATTATCGCAGTTTCAGAGCGTGACCGGACTAGTTCGCCAGGCAGCCGTAGACATTCACCAAATTCCATTTCAAAGGAGTTGCATTTGATCAGCTCTTGAGGTCTTGTACGCATTGACAGGAGTACTTTTGGCAAAGCCGCAAGCCAATTTTCTTCTAGGCTAGCCTTGAGCGCCGCTTTCAGTTCACGGTGTGGCCTTTCGATGAAACCATTTGCTCTAGGATTATGAGCCGCGGTCACGGTGTGTTTGACACCATAGTTTATCAGTAGGGAAGCGAATTCTTCACCGAGGAACTGTGTGCCAGTTTTCACTTCTGCAGGAGCACCAATCAGAGCGAACCAATTAAGCTCTAAAGCATAACTGACAGTGTCTTGCTTCATGACTGGCACTGGTATGGCCTCATAACATCGAATGGTGCGATCAGGAATTGACAGTAGATAGCGTATATTGCTCACGGTAGGTAAGATTATCAGATTAACTTGCATGTGCGTGAACCGTACTTTGGGCAATTGGATGACCTGTGACGATGTTTTGGTGTCTCGTCACTTTTTTTTCGCTCACATTCTAGGCATTGTTTTCTCCACTTCTTGACATCTCGCCGCATGCCAGGTCAAAAATAAGTTCTGGATAAAATTTCCACTGAGGCTTCGCCAGATGGATGGCTCATTGAATGGTAAACCTCGATTATCTTGTGACGGAGTTTCTCAGGTATAAACGGCCGAGGGCCCACGCCAGTTATTTCACACTGCAGCAGATTTCTATTATAATCAAGTGTTTTCAGGCGTTTTACCTCAAATATACGAAGTGATTGGTCATGTTGCTGTGCTGCTTGCACATCCTGAGTACTTATAGGTGAAAGACACAGGATAGAGACACAGATTCTGCAGGACGGCTCATGGGTCTTCAACTACGTTTTCTGGCCCTTTGACATGAGTGCCTTCATATTCAAATTCTTGTATTCGTGTGAGTTGCGAGTTGACACGTCGTGAATATAAATACTCTTTCTTTCCTCTGAGCATTGGGAGTAGAGGAATGTGGTCGGTGTAAATCTTGAACTTTCGGCCATCCAGATACGCGTGGAAGTGTAGGATCGACCGGTAGATAGCGAGTAACTATTTACATAATGTATCATATTGCGTCTCGTGAGGTTGCAGTTTTTACAAGAAGAACGCGATATGTCGGTGTACGCCATTGATGGACTGTTGAAGTACTGCGCCTGTGGCAACGTCGGATGCGTCAGTGATCAATTCAAAAGGTTGAGACTAATCAGATGAACGTAGCATGGTCGTTTTACATAAAGCCCGTTTGGCATCTTCATAAGTCTGCATGTCGTTCACGTTGAGCTGAATCAGTTGTGATTTCTGGACAAAACGGCTTTTTTGCCCGAGATATTTGTGAAGAGGTGCCATAATCTTGGCAAGGCAAGGCACGAATCGAGAGTGGTAGATCATTTCGCCCAAGAATCATCGTAACGCTCAAACGGTGGTTGGAAGCTGTAGATCTTGAATGGCACGAACCTTAGCAGGTAGATTTCTCATGCCTTTCTCGGAAATTTGATGACCGAGAAATTTAATTGATGGTCGTGTGAAAACACATCTGTTGCCATGAAGCCGGAGGCCATAGTGTGCTAGACGTGCGAGTAGAATGACAATATGCTGCATATGTTCGGACATTGAGTTGGAGAATACCCGAATGTCGTCTAAGTTGTGAATTACAAATGGTAGACCATCTAGTATTTTGTCCATAACGCGTTGAAACGTTTGAGACGCGTTCTTAAGACCGAAAGACATATAATGATATTCGTGAGTGCCACCTTCGGTGAATCTGAGTGCAGTATAGGATACGGAGTCTTTGCCATCGATACTTGATCGTGGGCTTTCACTAGGTCGATTTTTGAGTACACAGCATGACCGATAGCAGATCTGACTAGGTCAGCTGGATTTGGCAATATGTACAAATCAGACTGTGTGCAAGAATTGAGAATATTATAATCCCCGTACACTCTGAATGTTCCGGGTTCACTCTTCGGTATTACTACCACAGGCGACGCAAATGGTGAGCTGGATCGTGTACAGATGCCTTGTTGACGTAGCATGGCAAATTCTTGCTCGGCGGCCTTATGTTTGTGGCTTCGATAAGATGATACGCTGAGTTGTGATGGAACGCTACCTCTTGAGATCGGGCATAAAACAGATAGGTGGGAAAATCTTTTCATTTCGCATTAGAACATCGTCCAGTTGTGGTACATGAGGAACTGGAGGAATTAGCTGTATAGATGAGACTGCTTTGGCGCGAGTCGTGTGTTTAAGCGCTGATGATAGCATTGATTGTCGGCAGTGTGTATCTCTCGTGTTTTTGGACGTATAATGAGATCAAAATGTTCGAGAAATTCACGTCCAATGATGTTCCTTGTCGTGTTGGCAATGATGAACATATACTTGAAACATAGTTTTGAGTTAGAGAACAAGATTGTGTGTACTCGTACCCCAAACGTCGCTATGCTGGAGCCATGGGCGCAGGTAAGACTGCTGGTATTGACTGAGTGGGTGGGTTTGAAATAATTGTGGTGGAGTAAGCTGACATCTGATCCAGTGTCTTTGAGAAATAATCCGCCAGAGTTTGTGTCACGGATAAGGAAAGATTTTGAAAGTGGCAATTGACGATGAGACTGGTTGCAGCCATTTGGTCTTTTGAAGCATGACTTGACTGGAGCCGTCGCTGTAAAGACAATAGTTTGTTTGCGCTCTACTGCGAAAGCAACGTGATTTGAGCCATCAGACGTCAGGCGGCCAACAATTTTAGGGTGATCATTCTCTAATGCCGCAGAGGAGGCTGACCCCAGCAGTTTAATGAACCTTCATGTGCGGGTCATCCTGAGTTGTCGAACGTGACCGCGCCCATTTGAACGACGCGCCTGGGCGCGGGAATGTGCAGCCATTTATGAAGCAATAGCGCGTGGAGTGACCAAAGCCGCAATGGTTCGGACACCACTTCGCCAGTAGCTGTGGAACTGTGGCCCGGCCTCTGGACGTCGACCTCCTGGTGCTGTTTTGGGACGGTGGTCGACGCTGGTCACGCCTGCTCTGGTCGCGTCTATAGTGAACGCATCGACCGAGGTCGAATCTGGCCTGACGGTGAGGCTGTCGAGCAGGCTGATGCAGCACTTATTGATGACATTAGTTCGGACTAATGATGATGCGGATTAAGGCTCGGTCAGTTGTGAAGTGATGCAATATGGCTGTGAGGCAGATGAGCTGCAGTGGTGTTTCTTACACCACTTGTCTAGACATGCCGGCAGTACGTAGTCTTGCACTTCAATGGATTCGCACAGAAACGTGGCCATTTCTTGGAGTGCCGTTGGAAGCTTCTGAATGAATAGTCATATCAAGATTTCCTTGGGTAGATCGAATTCAGAGGTTTTCTGCTCCATCTCCTAAAATAACTCGGAAGGCTTGCGACTACCTAAGGTCATCTGGCTCATCAATTCTGTAAGACTGTTTTCCCGATCTGGTATCGGGCGTTCCTTGACGGCTGTTGCAGGTTCTGCCATGGCTGCGATCATGTTCCCTCAGTATTTTGATGCAGGATATCTTTTAGTCCGCGTCTGAAAGACATTGAATTGTCTCCCAAGCCCTCAAAAATATTGAGCCCTCATCTGTTATATTGGACAACTTGGTCAATAAAGTAACATCGTTGATCCACTCGTCAAGGTGGTCTGGATCGAATTGGCATATCTTATACTGGGTCCATGTGGTGCGGCTTGTTGGGGCTCGCCACCGGGCTTCCTGCATTTCCTGAGCTGGACGTCATCTTGTGTGTGTGTGCTGTCGAGTAAGGATGGCAGTGTTATATCGTCCTCCTCCGTCATCGTGTGGCTGTCTTCAAAAATTGAGATCTCAAGAGGGTGGTTCGCTGTGATTTGTGGCTCAGGATTTGTTTTCTTGTGTGTTTTCCCTACTTTATAAATATTTGATAACACTAGGGCTGAGAATAAACAGTAAAAAGAGGAAAGCATTAAAAATTGGTAATAGAACAGAATTTTGTTATGTTTATTTTCATGGTGCTGTGATTAATGATATTATTGAGATCAAACTTCAACGAGAAATTAAGGATTTAGACATAATTATTCAATGTAAAACTACTGCTGAGAGACATATTGAAAGGATACATAGCAGTCCTAAGAACAGATGGGCAGTAATAAATAAAAGAAATCTTATCGAAAGATATTAAATTACAAATGTATATAATTTAGATTAGGCCGATACTGGAATAGGCTGCCGCCAGTTTTAATCCATTGAAAAAGGGATTTGTGAAAAAAAATAGAAGTTGTTAAAAGAAAGGTTTTGAAACATTAGCCCTGTCTCCTGCAATATATACGCCAGTAGATTACATTTATATCACTGCAAACTTTACGGTTGAACCTAGATCTGGACATTTGAATTCCTCTTCTCCTTTGGTGGGAAATGTTGTATGGAAGTTATTTTCTTATTCAAAAATTTACAAAATTTACAATCAATTGCCAAAGAGACTTAGAGAAACGCACCAATCTAAGATGTATTTTTAAATTTTTATGTACTGAACTACAAAAAATTATAATCACACTGATTTAAAAAAAATTTGATTATGATAAAACTTTCTCGTGGTTGAATAAAAGACAGGGATAATTGTGATCAGTAACAAAACTTTTTGAAATTTTTATTTTCACTTTCTGTATTATTAAATTGAAATTTTTTGCATTATATCATCCTATTATTCAACACTACTAATAATCAATTGCTAGTCATGATTCTCATTTTTGCGTAATGTTACACTCGAATTATACCTTAATTTTTCCAATAATCAGGCCTGTGAATTTCAATGATCATTCTATAATTATTTATATAATCAATTATTGTACAAATGCGATTAATTAAAAAGACCGTTTTTTACTTTATGATATGTAGTACATCATAATTAGTGAGATTTACTTATCTACATAAGACTAATTGGATATATTTATGTGATGTGATAACTTATATATTGTACACTTTATAATATTATTATCTACTTGATAGGACGTGTGTGATTTGAATCCAAATAAAGATATTCTATTCTATTCTACCTCATTGTTGTAACTTGCTTTGATAATAGAAAACATAAAATGACCTTTCGAACTTTAAGGCTTTTTTGGACAGAAGTTTTTGTTTTCTTTGAATATCCGACGGAAGCACATCTAATGCACAAACTTTTATCACCGAATCATTCTCTCTTTTCTATCTTCTTCAATCTGAGAAAATATTTGACTAATTTACCAGCGGCAATCTGTCAAAATTGTCAGTTCAAAAAGTGACAGCACTTCGTTATTAGTATATAAAAATTACAGGGCACGAATGTGTTAAAGTAATTTTTCAAAGTACTTTTATGCGCATTTATTGTAAATTTTTTAATGCCCTGTAAGTCACTTTAAAGCATGAATATCCTGAATTCCAAAGAAGCTCAGTGCCCATCCGCCGGTCTCACATCTGATGACATCAGGCTATCCTCGTTAGAGAGATCTATTTTAGATTTGACTAAAGTTATAGAAACAGCAAATGCTTATAAAATTGCGAATCAACACGGTCTACATCAGAACAAACGAGAATCGAGATCCCCTCGGTAATTCAATCGATATTCTCAAAATATTGGTTCTGTGATTTCCAAAAGCATTTCTATAATTTTAAAAATTGACTGCTTCGTTCGGAAAATTTACCAAACCATCGGCTCATATTTGAACGTGCTTATAAAAAGATCATTGACCCCTCCACCGGACTTGAGCAAAGTTTCTGGACACTTGCCTACAAACGTTTGGAATTACAGGTTAGACAGCCATCTCCAGTGCATCATTCGACTGAAATATCAACAGATTTGCGGTAAAATATGTCGTATTTCGATCTCAGCAAGTCAGTTCTACGAGTCTCTAACAACATGCTCAATATCGTCACAACACACATCGCACTTGAAAAACGACCGCTACCCAAACTATTTTGAAAGCTGCCCAAGAAGAATTTTCAAGACAATTGGAAGAAGGAATCATCATAGGCATCAGCATTACACTTGATCTCTAAATCTAACGGATCATCCAGAGCCTGTGAAGCCGCAAGCTCAATTATATGACCAAACCCGATGCATATCCCATTCCATAAAGCTTGCTTGAAATCATAGCGGTAACAACTACTTTCAGTGATCGAACTCAGACAAGCCTACCCTCACAAACCTATAGCGCCAGAAGATATTGAAAATACTACAGTTATAACTCCTTTTGGTCTTTTTGAATACTTTGACATGCCTGCTGTTCTGAAGAGTGTCACTCAGACGTTTCAGAGGTTCATGGATTGCATACTCCGCAATGTCGCCGATTACAGTATGTCAAATCTTGATGATAATGGTTTTTACTCCAGTACTAGACTCTCATGCCATGCATCTACGAAACGTCCTAGCACACTTTTTAGATCACAGATTCAAGATGAATTATGACAAAACGCAAACTGCAGCTATATCCGTTGATTCACTGGGATATCGTACTAAACCTGGCGTATAAAACATTTGCCGTTCAATATTCATAAATCAATCAAGAATATCGCGTCACCCTAGACTGAAGGATTTACAGAAAATATTGGATTTTCCAAACTACTGTCATAAGTTCCTTCCCGGCCTATCAAAACAACTTAATCCGTTATGTAGGTACCTACGAAATCGAAATGACTTAGCAGAATCTCTACTAATTCTTGGTTATATGAAGCTGAGGAATTACTCCGTCCAGCCATTAACTCGTTAGAAAATGCCACAATGTAAACAATTCCAGACTTCAAACGACCTTTTAAACTCACAAGTAATACTTCTAAATTTGCTATTGGAGCCACCTTGAAACAAGAAGTCGACCGAATTCGGAAGCCTATTGGATTTTATACGCGTAATCTAAACCATTGCAAAAGATATACGCCACTTAAATACTGTTTGTTGCGGAGAACTAATATATATGCAGGTATGCATTGTGGTATCAAGTGAAATCTTAGTAACAAATTAGTTCAGTTGTTACCAGAAGGATACATCAAAGACAGCATGAACGGAAAGTATAACCTCATGCACATTCGTTTCGTGCTTACTGGCGACTCATCAGTTAGAGCCGGTTTTACAACGGTAAGTATAATCTCATGCTGTTTTTGGTGTATCCTTCTGGTCACAACTGAACTAATTTGTTACTAGATTCGCAATACATAATACATACTTGGATATACGCCACTGTCGGTCAAGAACTCCTCGCCATCCATGACGAAAACCGCTATTTCATTAGCATTATGGACCATGCACCATTGGTTAGCGTACTTTGAAATTCGACTTAAGACGTCGCGAAGTACCCTGCCAGAGTAGAAAGACAACTGTCACGTTTAAGTGAATGGGAAATCGACATTTTTTATATAAACGGCGAGCAACACATTATTTCAGACGTACTTTCCAGGCTACACGTCTCGCTACAATCACCTTTGCTTTGGCCATTCTCAGTCAACATCATGACTCTTCGTGAAACTGCACTAAACCCAACCCTCCTAAAAAAAGAACAGTGAGGTGACACTCATATTCAAAGATCTCACCAAGAATGATGCCGATTTTTGGAAGATTTTCTAATAGTCTATTTAAGGGTATACAGCCTCACAAGCCAGTTCTTTAAACCAGACTCCATCCACTCTATTTCTCATCTAGGGAGTTAGACGAAATTTAAATATATTACAGATCTTTTCTGGAGACAACGACTGAGGCCGAACGCCATGCGATGCGTCTCCGTGTTTGATATATGCCAAAAGAACAAAACCAGCCGGCGCACTCATTCTAAGTTGTAACAACTCCTAACAACGTCACGCCTAGCTATTGTTCACATCGATAAAGGACATCAATCTCGGGTTCAAGATTTTAGCTACTTTCTAACAATGACGGGTAGATTCAACCGATTGCCTGCGGCTTTACTCGTGCACCATATGTAAAGGTTAAATTACAAAGCATTTGATGCTTGCATGGATAACACATGATGGCGTTCCCAACGAGGTTTTTACTGATAGGGGTACATGATTCTCATTCGATCGTTTCAGAACTATCTTGCGATTTATGGGTTGCACGTTACGATAAAAAAACAGCATACCACCCTCAGTCTAACAATATGGTAGAGAGAAAGCATAGGGGAACTCAAAGCAATTTTAGCATACTTTTAAATTAATGACAACTCAGTGGATAAATTTCATTTAGTGCTCATTGTAATGCTTTAATGTAGACGGGAATCTATTTGAACGCCTGCGTTGCAACTCTTTCATAGCATGGACCTACGCCTGCCCAGTTAGCTCCCATGTTTACTAGCCCACAGAATGAAATAAAGAAACCGAAGTTTGTTACCTTAGATATCATTCTTGTAACATATCAGCCCAGCAGCCAAAACATGATACTCATCCAGTCTTAGTTCATTCGCTGGTTCATGGCTGCAAGAAAGTACTTATTCATAGAGATTCTGGTGTTTCACCACCGCAATGTAAGTATCGCTGTCTTTATCCAGATTTTTTAAATGCAAATTATTTCATTTCCATGCAACTTGCGACACCTACTTTGGTAAGATTAGACTAATTGAAATATTTTATCGAACTCCCTTATCTTAGAGATTTTGAACTTCTACATGCGTTTGAGATTCCTCAAACCCATAATCTCGACCGAGTAATAAATTAACTTTCATTGAGTGTAACTGATAGAATTTACTCCTATTAAATTTTCATTATTGTATTTATCACATTTTCATTGTTGCACACCACCTGCACTCTATTTTACGTGATGGGATCACCTCATATGCATCAGAATGATCCAGATTTTGTCATACAAACTTGTCGCACGTGGTATAACCAGCTGTTTTAGTTAACAATAGTGAGGCCTATAACAAATTAGTTCAGTTATGACCAGAAGGATAAACCAAAGACAGTACGAACGGAAAATATAATCACATGCACATTCGTTTCGTGCTTACTGGCGACTCATCAATAGGAGCCGGTATTACGCCTTTTAACAACTATATATTTGGGTGAGGAATGTGGGAAAATAGGATGGTACAATCTCCTAGACGAATGTATAAAACTATATTAGTAAAGCTTACATCACATAACTTCTCGAAAATGCGACTTCCAAGCTAACTCAAACTATATAATATACCAAGTCTGTAAAGGATATTACCATTATGGCTTTTATGTCAGTAACCGATACCAACATTAAAGTACCAAAAATTTACATGGTACTAACATTATGGCTGTCGAAGAAGTACACGATACCAACATGATAGATATCAATGTATGATATAGTTCACAAAAATTGAGAATTACAACTATTTCTGATCAACTATTACTCCAGTAAATCCATACACTCTGGTCTTGATCGATATCAGTTACCACATTTCATGGTAAACATGACATCATTGAATTCAATATATAACAGTTAAATATTTTTTGTTCCGGAGATCTGATATATATGCAAGTATGCATTGGATGTTCCGAAACTTGTAACAAATTAGTTCAGTTAGCACCAGAAGGATAAACCAAATACAGCATGAACGGAAAAGTATAACTTCATGCACATTCTTTTCGTGCTTACTGGCGACTCATCAGCGGGAGCCGGTATTACGCCCTTTAAACACTATATATTTTGGTCAAGAATGTGGGATAATAGGACGGTACAATCTCCTAGACGAATGTGTAAACCTGCAATAGTGAAGCTAACATCATATAAAGTCTACGACAATGCGACTGTTAATGCACTCTATTATACAAGGAGGCGGCACAGTATGGCAGAGAGAGAGAGAGAGAGATCGTAATGACTTCAACACTATGGCTATTGTGTTAGTAACCGATACCAACATTATTGTACCGAAAAGGTTCATGGTACTAACATTATGGTTGCCGAGTCGGTACATGATACCAACATGATGGATATCAATTTATGCTATAGTTCATCGAAATTGAGAATTACAACTATTTCTGAACACCTGTTACTCCAGTAAATCCATACACTCTGGCCTTGATCGATATCAGTTATCACATTTCGCGGTAAACATGACATCATTAAATTCAATATATAACAGTTAAATACTGTTTGCTGCGGAGAACTAATATATATGCAAGCATGTATTACGTGTTGCAAAAAATATTGTTCAGGTATGACCATAGGGATAAACAAAAGGCAGCATTAACGGAAAGTATAATCTTATATGAGAATCTTTATATGGTGTTAGCATCACTACTATCCGTTTACACATTCGTCTAGGAGATTGTACCGTCCTATTATCCCACATTCCTTCATAAATTAAGCTGTTTACATATGCACTAAAGAATATTTTGGTCCACAGCATCGAGAACACACTCGATACGTTGGTTATATCGAAATCCTCAAATTGACAGTGATCCAGTCTGCCCTAGAAAAAAGCACGGTATTTTCAATCGAAATAAAATTTGCAATTTTTACGCTGCGGCTCTCAAAACTTATCAGCATTGCTCTACTTTGCATCACTTAACATGATCGACTACCACGACTAACAATTCTGTATCAATAACGTTTTGCTATTTGGCATAAGATTAGTTTTGAAATAATTAACAATTATGCACCAGCCCAGCAGTACATTAAGATATGTTTTTGGTTAGCTTCAGGATAAATTATTAAATAATTTCTTGAGCGGGTTCGAAATCTGCCCTACAGAACTAATAAAGACTCAACAGGAAGAATTTTTTTACTTTTTCATTCTTTTCAGAGAGGAAAGTGATGTCATTAATCAAATTAATTCGCTGACATTTGTAAATAAATATAAAATTAAATACGCTGGATCAATGAAAACCTGCGCTTCCGTAGACCAATTCCATGTGACTTCAGATCTATTTAGGTGCGATACAATTTCTACGCAACACTCTCTGCTATGCTCTTTTCCTGCAATTGCTGTCGCCCTATCTACTCCTGTTGCCCTACTTGTGTTTACCACGCTGTGTCACTAACTCGGTTAGTCACGATAATCTTCTTGTTGCTCCGCATCCAGTCATATTTTATCGATCACTTATTAATCGGATTTCACCGTAGGCCAGTCAACTTAGTGTTTTCGTAGAACTTCAGCACGACTAGTATTTAAAAAAAATAATTAACACATTCTTCTTGGTAAAAACTATGGGTACAGCGTGTATCAGCCCATAGAATTACTAGGCAACGAAAAGTACAGAAAGAGCCAGTAACTAGATGGGCTTCTAAACATCCGCTTATTCTCAGACTCATAAAATCTTCTGACATATACCAGTGAATTTCTATTCGGTCATATTAATGGCCATTAAGAGTACTTCTCTCTTAACCCATATTTGTCTTATTATTAACGTAGGACGGAATTCTAGCCGGAGTGCTATTGTTTTTTATTAGCTGTTACTGATGCTAAAAATATAAAACTGGGTTTTTTCAAGGTTATTTGATATTACTGCTATGTGTGTGGAGTATTGCTTTATAATTCTACTTAAGCATTCTATTTATACCCTTTTAAGTGCGCTATGCTTTACTGCTATCGTTGTTTTGATATGTTAATACAGATTTGTCGCTGCTAATGTCGTGTGTTGAAATTACTTTTTCTAGACCGTCAGATGTTCTAGTGTATGTTGTGCGTGACATCCTTAGTTTACACAGAAAAACAGAGGGAAAGTCAAAGTTTATTTACCTTATAATTGATTGTGATGGATTGATAAGCCTTATGGATTTGATTATCTGTGCGGAGGGAATTTACGATTCAAAACCTTGTACGATGTTACACAAGGTACAACTGTTGCTTTTGAATATTTTTCATGTTTTCTAGTTCAAATTAACACGCGAAAGTTCTATATATATATTCTTTCGGAATGCCAGTTTATTAAAATTCATAATACTATTTCCATGTACAAAAAGAAATTCTAGGGCATTGAAATGGAACTGGAGGTGATTCACACAATTGATTGGTTGTTACCTTATTTCACACTCCAAATTTACATTTTTCTATTTCGTTTGGCCTTTTAAGTTATATATAAGGAGATATTCTTTTGCAGATACTTGAAGAGAATATAGAAAGAAACGGTGCACGTATCTTATAGTTTCTTTTTCTTTTTAACAATAATAATACATTTATTTGGCAACAAAGGCCAACAGGCCCAACCACTGAAATAACAAATCAAAGGTAGAATTTGTGGAGGTGAATGAAATTGTGACTAGCAAAGTATTTAACCACAGGGGAGGGAGGAGTTGAGGAAGAGAAGTGCTTTCAACTGTAGTACAACCCATGAAGGGTCCGAGCATCAATGCGGGGTAGACTAGCGTCGGACAGACGAATTTGAGTGTGAGTTCGAAAGTGATGGCGGACCGGTAGCAGAAGTCGACCTGTTGAGGCCCCTAACCTATTGGTGTCTGTAAGCCCCATAGATGCCAGTTCGCTAGATGTCCTAATATTCACAGTAGAGTCTGATATGCCTACATTGTTACCTGTGTCAATTAGATTTAAATCCGTTATGTCCTGCACTAAATGAAATACATCTTCTAATTTAATATCGGTATTCATGATCAAGAATTATTATACTCAAATTGACACTTACTTATGGCGATAGGAAGGTGAGAGTTGGAAAGCTATATCTTCAGCAATAATCTGCTTTGACAGTGTACGTGACCCACAATAATAAATAAAATTACCTGTTCCAAGGCTCCTCCTCAGTGTTATATTATATCAGAACACAAGACAAGTGTTGGAAGATTATATTGTAGAAAGCTTTTTAATGTTTATAATGGAAAGAAATGTTAAAATGCAGCAAACGAAAATCTTCAACCAGCCCGGTAGCGAGATACTCAAAAACTGAAAATAGCGCACAATTTTAAAAATCAAGTCTTTAAACAAAGAATGTTCTGGAAAATAAAAAGAAAAAATTCTTTTTAAATAAAGTTGTTACAATCAGCTATGGTGGTT
This sequence comes from Eudiplozoon nipponicum, assembly GCA_029291075.1. Taxonomy (NCBI): domain Eukaryota; kingdom Metazoa; phylum Platyhelminthes; class Monogenea; order Mazocraeidea; family Diplozoidae; genus Eudiplozoon; species Eudiplozoon nipponicum. Next base: position 5,116 of record JAQBSW010000062.1, on the reverse strand, counting down.
TAAATTTATCATTCAAGGTCATTTTATATAAGGCGGAGGATTCAACATCCTCTACACACACCACCTTCTCAAAAAAAGAGAGGAACGACTAATAGTAGATGTAATCATCGTTCTTCGGCTGACGTAGTATTCTTCTAGATCGTTTTGTGCATACTGGCGCCCCTGACGTCGTCATCTCGCCCGATATAACATTCGCTGGTTCTTCAATATCATCTGGTGTCGACAAATAATTTTCATGCTGTGATTCAGTAGAATAAGATTTTGATATGTTAGACAACGGTTTTCCAATTGCTGCATTTCATTATGTGTCTGCAAGATGGGATTGCACACCTCAGATTCGCCCATGGAACGGTCATTCAACGCATCTTTTAATTCGGTCACACCGTCAATCCAGATAAACTGGGGAATACAGCGATCCAACGTAACACAATCCTCAATGCCATTTATTTCTATGATGACATTCTTATCAGTCATCCTCTTGACCTTGTATGGTCCTTTGTAAAATGGTGTTAGGCAGTTCTTCCTATTCTCATTAGTAATATAATCCGTTTCAATCAGGACCTTTTGATTTTGATTTCTAGATTTTGTTTGAGACCGAGTGCTCTGACAATCTATAATAGAAACCCAATCAAGACTACTTGAGTTTCGATTAGAAGTCTCAGGCAACCTGATGGTCCCATGACTAATTCTGCTATGAGTTCTATCTATTTTTGAGTAGTACTATAGAAGTCGTATATCAAGCATGTCCACTATTTACGCCAATGCAGCTTTCGCCGATGTGCGTGCCTCCCGCTCGTGAATTATACGCGCTAGTATGTAATACAGTGGTTTCCATGATGTTGAGGGATCTCTACGAAAAGCTCGTTCATAAATTGACTACCACGATCACTAGTGACCTTTTCCGGAACACCATAACGCGATATCCAATTATGTAGAAACGCGAACAAAACTTCTTGCGCTGTCATGTCTTTTAAAATCGCCATTTCAAATTGACGACTAAATCTATCTACCATAGTCAGCAAGTATTTATTTCCATTTACTTCCGGCATTTCAACGATGTCTATGTGTACGTGTCTGAACCGTCCAATTAGTATTCCAATGTTCTTTATCTCGGTTCTGGTATGTCTCCACACCTTACACGTTTGACACTTGGTACAGGCTCTTACCCATACCCGTATATCTTTAGACATATGTGGCCATACGTATCTGTCGTTGATTAATCGTATGGTGGCTTTAATGGATGGATGACCCATGTTATGTAATACTTGGATAATCTTGGCCCGTAACTCCAATGGCACATATGGTCGTGGTTGACTTCTAGATGTTTCGCATAACAACCACTTGCCACTTATGAGCTTACGCACATATCCTGGTCTTTTGGACAATACCAATGTAAAGGGATCCAGTCCTTGCGCTTCCTCGATTTGACTAACGAAATCATACATTGATTCATCTAAACTTTTCAAAGGACCTTGAAATATCGTATCGACATCAGCTTCATTCGGTCGGCTTAGTGCATCTGCTACCACATTCTCTTTACCACGCAATATGAGACACTGTGAAATCGAACTCTGCTAACCGTGTTATTTGGGAATTTACTCTACGAGAATAATTAAGCCTAGCTGTTTTACCAAGTATGCTGATCAATGGCTTATGATCGGTCAATAACTTAAACTTGTGACCATCTAAGTAATGCTCGAAGTGTAACACTGCGGCATACACGGCTAGAAGGTCTTTGCCAAACGTATCATAACGTTTTTCTCGATCAGTAAGCTTACGGCTATAAAACCCAATCGGTTTTACTGCGTCCCGATCTCTTTGCTGTAGCACTGCTCCTAATGCAACATCTGATGCATCAGTGATTAGTTCGAAAGGTTTTTCCCAATCTACAGGTGCTAATGTGGTTACGTCACTTAACATATCCTTGGCCTTTTGGAAATTTTCTCGGTCTTCTTGACTCAAGATGATAGGCCAGGACTTCTTGATCGTGCTCTTTTCAAGAGTGAGATGGCTTGTTAACGATCCAAGAATTCCGGCTAGACCTGGAATGAATCGACGATAATAGCTGATCCTGCCCAAGAACCTTCGCAACTGGCGTACTGTTCTGGGTTCAGTTACGTCCTTTATGGCTTGGACCTTATCGTCCAAAGGCTTCATTCCGTCTTTGGAAAGTATATGACCAAGGTATTTAACTGAAGAGCAACCGATATTACTCTTATTAGGTTTGACCACTGATCCATATTGTTCCAGCCTGGTCAAAACCGTTTCCAAATGCGTGCGATGTTCGTCTCGTGAGCGACTAAAGATTATTATGTGGTCTATATATACTCGTCGCAAATGGACAACTCTGAAGGATTTCTTCAGCCAAACGCTGGAATGTCTGACTGGCGTTTTTCAAACCAAAAGGCATTCGAAGAAATTCATGCGATCCCCCTCCTGGAAATCTGACTGCGGTGAGTGGTATCGAACTTTCTTCCATTGGTACCTGATAGTACGCTTTCTGGAGATCTAAAGTTGAATAAACCTCATATCCCATTATATCTCGGAGCAAAGTACTCTGGTTAGGGAGAGGATAAGAATCACCCTTCGTCACTGAGTTTAATAGACGATAATTCCCACAAACTCTCCATTGACCCGGTTCAGGTTTGGGAACTACCACTATTGGGGAAGCAAAATTGGAATTTGACCTTCTACAAATCCCTTCTTCGCGCAATTGATGAAATTCTGACACAGCTACTTGTTGCTTGTGTTGTGCCAATGGTTGAGCCTTTGGTGAGCAAGGCAACGGAGCCACCAATTCTATTAGGTGTTCTACTCCTGTCTTCAGACCTATCCTTTTGGCACTGAAAGGTTGAAACACTGCTAGGTGCTTCTCGATTATATCGGCAAAGTCATGTGCGACTGTTGGACGAGGTAAGAGGACTGTTCTAACTGCCGACACGTTAGACTCAGTATGTGTTGATGTCCCTACGCCTTCTGCGATAGTCCTGGCTATGGGATCTAATGTCAGCTTAAAATGGGTCAAGAAATCCATACCAATGATATGGTCCTTGACATCGGCTACTAGAAAATTCCAACGGAAGGAAGATTTCTGGCCTAATGTTACCGACATTTCTTTCATCCCTTTTACTTCAATCGGACTACCATTCGCGGCCCATAGTTGATAATCAAATGTGGGGCAATCTGCTTCCACCACGTCTGACCTAACTATGCTTACCTCAGCACCCGTGTCTATGAGAAATTCTAATCCAGATAATTCATCCTTAATAATGAACTTTTTGCTGGACAATCCGGCAATGTTTTCAAGATCCCCGCTTAGTGAGAATCGGACTCTCTTGCCTTTTATCTCGGTGCTTTTTGTACTAGTCGCCTCTTTTGCTTTGAGTATGCCTTTTAAAGGCATATCTGGGAGCCTTTGCAATGGAACCCCCCCTACGGCTCCTACTAGCGGGGGTTTTTCCCTTTTCCCGGTGACGGATTTCTCTCAACCGGTTTTGTGCTTCCTTCCCATTTGGGTCCACCTAATCGCGGGTAATTATAATTTTCATCTTGGCACTTCGCACTGCGTCCATATTCGCCCTGTGCCTTACCCCATCCGCGTGGCCCTTCGAAGCGTTGACGCGAGTGACTCCTTCGACGTCTAATATACTGGACCTGACTCTGAAGTTGTGCGACATCACTACGCAAGCTAGCAACTTCCCTACATAAGAAACGCAAACTTTCTTGTGCGGTCAGGTGGTTTTCGGTATCTGCCCTGACTGGCTGCATCGTTACAGAATCTGCCATTACAGCATGTACTAGTGGTTCTTGCTGTTTATACACGCCGTCTAACCCTCTGAGTTTTGTCGGCCAATCTATGTTCATTGTGTCAAACACTTCCATTGTTGTTCTGAGCCTAATTGGTAACTCAGCTGTAAAAATGGAGTTGACTACATCACTAGATATATTCAACCTGGAAGCTTTCGTGCAAAGGCGTTCATAATATTCGGACGGTAACTGACGCCCCATTTTTTCTAAGCGTAATAATTCGCACATTTGCGCTGTTCTTCCAGGCTGATATCTCTGTTGAATTTCTGCCATTAATAACTCAAATGCGTTGTACGGCTTTTCTTTCACAGTTCTGTCTCTGAAATTTTCCAAAGCATTTCGGAAATTCTCAGGCAATGACATCCATGCTGCAACAAATTTCTCCATAGGGTTCACAATACAATAAGCCTCAGATATCATTTGGGCATCTCCTACCCAACTTGCATGTTTCTCTGACTTATACTGTGGTAGACTAAATATTCTTGGACTGGCGCGGTCACCAAATTTTGTTGAGGCCCCTAACCTATTGGTGTCTGTAAGCCCCATAGATGCCAGTTCGCTAGATGTCCTAATATTCACAGTAGAGTCTGATATGCCTACATGGTTACCTGTGTCAATTAGATTTAAATCCGTTAGGTCCTGCCCTAAATGAAATACATCTTCTAATTTAATATCGGTATTCATGATCAAGAATTATGATACTCAAATTGACACTTACTTATGGTGTTAGGAAGGTGAGAGTTGGAAAGCTATATCTTCAGCAATAATCTGCTTTGATGTGTACGTGACCCACAATAATAAATAAAATTACTTGTTCCAAAGCTCCTCCTCAGTGTTATATCATATCAGAACACAAGACAAGTGTTGAAAGATGTTTATTGAATAATGTTGTAATCGTTTATTATGGAGAGAAATGTTAAAATGCAGCAAACGAAAATCTTCAACCAGCCCGGAAGCGAGATACTCAAAAACTGAAAAAAGCGCACAATTTTAAAAATCAAGTCTTTAAACAAAGAATGTTCTGGAAAATAAAAAGAAAAAATTCTTTTTAAATAAAGTTGTTACAATCAGCTATGGTGGTTTAAATTTATCATTCAAGGTCATTTTATATAAGGCGGAGGATTCAACATCCTCTACAGACCGACGGAGTTCTTTGTCGTGGATATTGAATTTCTCTAGGGTAGTATTGACTAGATTGAGGCTTTGCCTTGTGCAGGATTCACTGGCTTCCGTTGAGCGAGGTTATGACTGATGGTAGGCGAGTGGGAATCAATGTCCGATGTAAACCGTTGGGTGGTCCAGTAGACTT